>CM070874.1:228085929-228438429 GCA_036365515.1 Torymus aiolomorphi | reverse complement strand
TCGGAGTAGCTCGTGTTCCGACTAAAAAAATAAGACCTACCCCAGTAATTCTACGCTTCCCGTACACCTCAGGAGTAGCTACTACGCCGAATTTTTCTCAGTGCAGACAAGCTTTGACTTCCACTGGTGCCTATGAGTCGTGGTTTGTTTGGATCTCGCCATAGCACCGCTATAGCTACTCCCGGACGTGCCCTCGAACTCATTTTAAAAGCCAAATTTTCCTCATTTGATATACGCGATTGTTAGATTTGTTTTCGTTCTCGCATACCCTTCGTCACATATCTGGAAGGTTCCAGGCGGGTTTTGACATCGGGAATTATTTTATACATCCACGAGGGGCCCCCGAAGTCAAATCCACTGCAAAATTTTCCTCATTTGATATACGCGATCGTTAGATTTTGTTTTCGTTCTCGGACCTCTTTATGAAAAGGTTCCGAGCCGGGTTTCATATCCAAAATTTTCGAATAGACCCGCGTGGTACCCCGAAGGCATATCCACAGAAATATTTTTCCTCAGTTGATATACGCGATCGTTACTGCTTCCTCAAAGAGGAAAAAAATTTTTCGGAAAAAAAGTCTTATAAACGTTTTTTATGAATTGTGGTATCAAAATTTTATGATTTTGAGAAAAGAAATATTCCTGCCAGTGTGCGTGCGTGTGCGCGCGCGCGTGTGTGTGTGTGTGTGTGTGTGTGTGTGTGTGTGTGTGTGTGTGTGTGTGTCTGTGTGTGTGTGTGTGTGTGTGTGTGTGTGTGTGTGTGTGTGTGTGTGTGTGTGTGTGTGTGTGTGTGTGTGTGTGTGTGTGTGTGTGTGCGTGCGTGCGCGCGCGGAAGATATCTCGCGAATGCATCGATCGATTTCGACCGGACTTCGACCGCTATGATACTGCGGCTAGTGCGACGAGGCTTTGACCCGGTAAGGGGCTTTTTCCGCTCCCGCCATACATAGCGGTACCTTCCAAAGATTTTTCTCCTACTACTCTATAGCATAAGATAAGAGAGCTACTATAAAAGAAGCACCAACATTTGCATCGCCAGTGTGCCGTACCATCCGTGGAATCAAATTATTGTCAACTGCTGTGCCACTGAACAGTCTTACTCGGGCCGCGTATTATAAAGGACTATCTTTTAATTTTTAATATATTAAGCAGTGCCACTGCTAAACCATTTAAAATCTGTAATTTTGTGTTTGTTTGCGTGCGAGTATTTTCTTTTCTTCTGTAGATCAATTTTTGTATCTTAATAAGTTCAAATAAATCAAAGGAATCATTTAAATGTATTAATAAAATCAAAAGTGTTCGCGCTTTATTTTTCTTTCTATTTCATCGTGTCTTCAGAGATCGAGACCGGCCAAATTCAACGAAAAAGTAGGTATAAGATTATCTCATTCTGTAGAAGACATTCTTTCTTCCATTCGCGCACTGCTACATACAAGGAAGGGTATCGAACCCGAACTCACTGATTTCAAAAATTTCGATATATGTTGTAGATGTTGTAGACAACGGAATTTGGTAAACTAAATACCGAACGTTACTCGGTTACTGTTTATGCACACTCGCCCCATCGTCCGGCGATCAAAGCTGTTGTGTTAGCTTCTATTATCTATTGCCTTTGATCTTTGTTGCTATAAAAGTAGGTATGACATAATCTGTTTACTGTATAGTATTAATTTCAAAACGGTGCTATTAATTAAATATAAGTATTCAGTTAAGTGGTTTTACCAGAGACAGGTGCAGTTAAGTGGTTGTGCACTTAGCTGATATTTGCTCTATGAACGAGTTTCAGATTTCCGGACAAAGAAAAAATATGAGACACGTGCTTTTTCTTATCTGCGGAAAACATATTTAGGGGGTGAAAACCACCCCTAAAGAAAACCCCCAAAAATGGTTTTTTAAATATATCTCGGCTTCTACTGCGTATTTCAGAGTAAAACAAAATAGAAATTACTTCTTATAGAAAAACAAAGATAACTGAAGCAATTTTGACCCTAAGGGTTGCAACCCTTATTTTTTATTTTCAAAAAGTTAATTTTTTGATCATGTATATTGAAAATAAAAAATAGGGGTTGCAACCCTTAGGGTCAAAATTGCTTCAGTTATCTTTTTTTTTTTTATAAGAAGTAATTTCTATTTTGTTTTACTCTGAAATACGCAGTAGAAGCCGAGATATATTTAAAAAACCGTTTTTGAGGGTTATCTTTAGGGTTGGTTTTCACCCCCTAAATATGTTTTTCTGCAGATAAGAAAAAACACGTGTCTCATTAACATTACAAATGGGTCCTTTGGTAAAATTTTAGTGAAGGGGTCTGCGAGCTGCAATTTACTCTGAATGTACTTTAATACAATTTCTCTATTTTCAACCCTCTCTCTAATATAATGAAATTGAAGTTCAATGTGCTTAGTGCTACGATAATTCGCACTCGGGTGCTTTGCCAATTGAATGGCTCCTTTATTGTCTACGTTGAGACAGATTTCTGAATCGCATTGAATTTCAATTTCATTTAACATTCTTTTTAGCCACACTATTTCCTTGCATGCAGTACTCGCGGCGATGTACTCGGCCTCTGTTGTAGTAGTGGCTACCATGGATTGTCTACGAGAATACCATGATATCGGACCACCTCCTAGCATCGTTACGTAACCACTTGTCGATCTTCTTTTGTCTAAATCGCCCGCAAAATCAGAATTGGAATAGGCATTCGGTTCAAAGTTACTACATTCGTTTTGTTTGTATTCGATACCGTGATTATATGTACATTTTAAATATCGTAACACGCGTTTTAAACATTCCCAATGACTTTTGTCATAATTGCATAAAAATCTACTTAAGTAATTTACTATAAATGATAAATCAGGCCTAGATACTATAGCGAGAAACATCAGAGACCCGATTGCTTCTCTGTATGGCACTTTCAACTCGCATTCTTTACTTAGAGCCCGCAAGCTCGTACCTGGATCAGCTGGTGTGTTAATGGGAATTGCGTCTTCCATATTAAATCGATTAATCACTTTTTGAGCATAAGATTGCTGATGGATGAAAATACTTTTGTTGCGTCTGTCTCTAACAATTTGCATTCCCACGGACACATCAGCTGATCCCACCGTAATCTCGAACTCGCTTTTCATGACATTTAATACGTTATCTATATCGCTCATTTTTTCAACCATCAATAAACCGTCGTCAAAAAATAACGCTAAATATAATCTTCTACCCTCTGTCGCACTCATAAACACACACCATTCAGATTCACATTTTCTAAAACCATATTTCTTTAAAAATTAGAAAATTTTATACTCCACTCCCTGGCCGCCTGTTTTAGTCCGTATAATGATTTATTTAACTTACAAACTTTTTCTTCGGTACCGACATTCAAACCACGAGGTACTTGGATATAAATATCTTCTTTCAATTCTCCGCACAGGAACGCGGTCTTCACGTCAAATTGCTTAATTTCCAAGTCGAGGTGGGCAGCTACTGATAGCAACATTCTCAATGAGTCGTACCTGATAACTGGAGCGAAAGTTTCTTCGAAATCGACTCCTGGTCTCTGCTTGAAACCACGTGCGCAGAGTCTTGCTTTAAATTTCTTTTCTTGTCCGTGATTTCCGTCTTTTATTTTGAACACCCACTTAGTGTCGAGTAATTCAATTCCTTCGGGTTCGTCGACTATTGTCCATGTTCCGTTCTTCTCGTGCGATTTGAGCTCCTCTTGAATAGCTTCTATCCATTTGCTTTTGTTATTGCAGGTTACTGCTTCATCGAAGTCCACTGGTTCAATAACGTCGACGTAATTTGCTTCTTCGAATCTTTTTGGCCTCTTGATTTTTGTCCTGTCACGTAGACTCACGCTCAATGGTGTTGTAATGCTGGTATCTGCTTTTCTTTTTCTTATATTAATGGTATCTCGGGTGACGGGTACGTGATCGACCATTTGTTCTTCTTGTGCTATGTAATTTGAATCACTTTCAGATTCTGAATTTCCATTGATATACTTTCCTCCTGATTCAAACACTCTTTCTCCGTTTGTGTTTCTTTGGAACAACTTCTTGAAATCGGTATTCTGATGTCGGTTGAGGTTTGCTCTTCGATGGGATTAAATGCGACATCTCTTGCTGTATATATTATCCTCTTATCTTGATCACATATTCTGTAGTTGTTTGCTTCTTCTTGGTATCCTACTAACACGCCGACTTTGGCTCTGGAGTCAAATTTCTTTTTACTAATGTCTGTATTTACAACCTATGCCTTGGAACCAAACGGGTGCATGTGCTTAACATTTGGTTTTCTCCCATGACATAATTCACATGGTGTTGCTTCATCGTTATTTGCCAAGAGGGTTCTATTTATTGCATATACGGCCGTATTTATTGCCTCTGACCATAAATCTCTGAGTAAATTCTTGGAGTACAGCATACTCCTAGCTGCTTCCACAATGGTTCTCATTTCTCGTTCGATTCTTCCTTGCTGCTGAGCACAATATGGGGCGCATGGACTAAATTTTGTGCCATTCACTTCCAAGAACCTTTTCAATTCGCCGTTATTAAATTCCAGGCCGTTGTCTGTCCTCAACATTTTAATTTTTTTACCCATGAACGTTGTCATCTCCTTATAGAAATTCTTGATTTTTTCACATTCATCACTTTAATGTTTTAAGAATCGAACGAACCTGTAACTCGATTTCCTATCCTTAATAAGAAGAAAATATTTAGCACCCCCTAAGGATTGTGGAAAGGGACCACACAGGTCTGCATACATACATTCTCCAGTTTCAAATTGTTTTTCGTCCGGATTCTGCCTGTTGAAAGGTAATCGGTGTAGTTTCCCGTGTCGACATCCTTCGCAAAAGAACTCGTTCAATTTAGTATCTTCCGCACCATCGATAACTTTCTTCTTATTCATATGCCTCAGTGTACCTTTGTTTACGTGTCCCAACGTCTCGTGCAGTTCTTGTAGACTATTGTCGCAGAGATTTGCTTCCGTTGTGACAACCTTGAAATTCATTACACATATATTGTTACAATATTTCCTACCTTGAGCTACAACTTTATTTGTGCTTTTGTAATGTATTTCCACGTTGTCTTCATCGAACACAACTCTTAAGTCATTTGACGTTGACACGTTTGTTGAAAACATATTCTTATTCATTGTAGGTACGAATAGCACGTTTTCAATGTGTCCTTCAATCCATTTCCCTTTCGAACATCTTAAAATTCGAATAGTGCCATTTCCTTCGCCTTGATGCACAGTACCGTTGCCTTATTAGGCAACGGTATCAAAATGTTATCAAAAATTGAAATTATGGATTTTTCTTGATATTTCAAAAAATTGTAACTTTTTTCCTTTTGCTCGGCCAGTATTGATCATGTTAAATATGTTCAAGTATTCTATCTCATTGTGTAGGAATGTATATATTATTGTATATGTGTGTGTGGACATAACACGAGTACGAATGTGAGAAGGGTAGAAGTATACAGCAATAGTATAATGTGTGTGGTATGTGCCGTTCAGTCTGGTTTGCACATTTGTCGTGCGAGCATGTACAAATCTTACCTTAATAAAGAAAAGAGACACACGAGCTACTTATTGTTAATTAATCGTTCCTCTATTCCGATAAACCCAACAGGTTATGGGCCAAAGCTCGAAAAGAGGAAAGAAAAATTAACAATAAATAATTAAGGAAAACCGACAATTAACGGTTCCAAATTTATATAGCAAAAGTAACAGGCCGTCAGTCGGCGCCATGTTGAAAACCGTTAGTCAGTGTTCAAATCCGTGTGTCGGAAAAATAAAGATCAAAAACTGTTAGTCAGTTCGTAGCCAAAATCTGTGCATTGAAAGTAAGAAGCCGTGTGTCGGTGAAACGAAATAAATTGTGTACAAGATCGTGTGTCGACCAAACCAAATAAACTGTCTAAAATAGTCACGCGAAAAATGACCGACGAAATGAGTATTCGTAACATAGAAAAATTTGACAGAACACACTTCTTGCTGTGGAAGAACCAGATGAAGAAAATACTCATTTCCCTAGACTTGGAAGGAATAGTGCTTGGTACTGAAACTGAACCGACAAACCCAACAGAGATAAAGCAATGGCAAAAGAACAATGCACGTGCAATCATCGTTCTGGCTAGCTCCATGACTCGAGAGCAGTGCGCAAATGTAGTGACATGCGATACGGCAAACGCAATGTGGACAAAATTGTGCGTGATTTACGAAGAAAGCTCAGAGACAAATAAAACAGTTATGCTGCAGTATTTTTACGATTGCCGAATGGAAGGTAATGAATCAGTGCTACAATTTATGACCAGGGTGCAAAATCTCGCACGACAATTAAAAGACGTTGGAGAAGAAATCACTGACTCCGGTATCATGGCAAAAATCTTTAGCGGGCTGCCACAGAAATATAGTGCATTCTCCACCGCATGGGACAGAGTCGATCCAAAGCAACAAACAATAAATAATCTACAGGGAAGGCTACTGAAAGAAGAACGAAGATTTTCCGTAAGTGATGAAGCGATTGGAGCATTTTCAACAATGACCGAAAGCCGAAGCAAAATCTCAAGTAAACAAAATCGTACGGAAAATCCCAGGCTATGTTATCATTGCCACAAGAGAGGTCACATCGCTAAGTACCGTTGGTTCCGCACACAAAATGGAAACAAGCAAGCAGAGTCCGTAAACAGAAACATCGCAGAGGACGCAGGTCAGACTCGTAAATTCGAATTTAATAATAATTTAAGTCCAAACCAACAGAGTTTTGCCGGGGCATTCAACACGACAGTCACCGTCGAAAATCAAACGACCATCCATGCCAACGTCACCTACAGAGAAGATAATATACCGATTGAGCCTTTGAGAGATCTCTGGATTACTGATAGCGGCGCGAGCTGACACATTAACTGTAGGAGAGATTGGTTTCACAACCTCAACATGTTCAACGGAAGACAGAAGGTGAATGTTGTATTAGGCAACGGTACTGTGCATCAAGGCGAAGGAAATGGCACTATTCGAATTTTAAGATGTTCGAAAGGGAAATGGATTGAAGGACACATTGAAAACGTGCTATTCGTACCTACAATGAATAAGAATATGTTTTCAACAAACGTGTCAACGTCAAATGACTTAAGAGTTGTGTTCGATGAAGACAACGTGGAAATACATTACAAAAGCACAAATAAAGTTGTAGCTCAAGGTAGGAAATATTGTAACAATATATGTGTAATGAATTTCAAGGTTGTCACAACGGAAGCAAATCTCTGCGACAATAGTCTACAAGAACTGCACGAGACGTTGGGACACGTAAACAAAGGTACACTGAGGCATATGAATAAGAAGAAAGTTATCGATGGTGCGGAAGATACTAAATTGAACGAGTTCTTTTGCGAAGGATGTCGACACGGGAAACTACACCGATTACCTTTCAACAGGCAGAATCCGGACGAAAAACAATTTGAAACTGGAGAATGTATGTATGCAGACCTGTGTGGTCCCTTTCCACAATCCTTAGGGGGTGCTAAATATTTTCTTCTTATTAAGGATAGGAAATCGAGTTACAGGTTCGTTCGATTCTTAAAACATTAAAGTGATGAATGTGAAAAAATCAAGAATTTCTATAAGGAGATGACAACGTTCATGGGTAAAAAAATTAAAATGTTGAGGACAGACAACGGCCTGGAATTTAATAACGGCGAATTGAAAAGGTTCTTGGAAGTGAATGGCACAAAATTTAGTCCATGCGCCCCATATTGTGCTCAGCAGCAAGGAAGAATCGAACGAGAAATGAGAACCATTGTGGAAGCAGCTAGGAGTATGCTGTACTCCAAGAATTTACTCAGAGATTTATGGTCAGAGGCAATAAATACGGCCGTATATGCAATAAATAGAACCCTCTTGGCAAATAACGATGAAGCAACACCATGTGAATTATGTCATGGGAGAAAACCAAATGTTAAGCACATGCACCCGTTTGGTTCCAAGGCATAGGTTGTAAATACAGACATTAGTAAAAAGAAATTTGACTCCAGAGCCAAAGTCGGCGTGTTAGTAGGATACCAAGAAGAAGCAAACAACTACAGAATATGTGATCAAGATAAGAGGATAATATATACAGCAAGAGATGTCGCATTTAATCCCATCGAAGAGCAAACCTCAACCGACATCAGAATACCGATTTCAAGAAGTTGTTCCAAAGAAACACAAACGGAGAAAGAGTGTTTGAATCAGGAGGAAAGTATATCAATGGAAATTCAGAATCTGAAAGTGATTCAAATTACATAGCACAAGAAGAACAAATGGTCGATCACGTACCCGTCACCCGAGATACCATTAATATAAGAAAAAGAAAAGCAGATACCAGCATTACAACACCATTGAGCGTGAGTCTACGTGACAGGACAAAAATCAAGAGGCCAAAAAGATTCGAAGAAGCAAATTACGTCGACGTTATTGAACCAGTGGACTTCGATGAAGCAGTAACCTGCAATAACAAAAGCAAATGGATAGAAGCTATTCAAGAGGAGCTCAAATCGCACGAGAAGAACGGAACATGGACAATAGTCGACGAACCCGAAGGAATTGAATTACTCGACACTAAGTGGGTGTTCAAAATAAAAGACGGAAATCACGGACAAGAAAAGAAATTTAAAGCAAGACTCTGCGCACGTGGTTTCAAGCAGAGACCAGGAGTCGATTTCGAAGAAACTTTCGCTCCAGTTGTCAGGTACGACTCATTGAGAATGTTGCTATCAGTAGCTGCCCACCTCGACTTGGAAATTAAGCAATTTGACGTGAAGACCGCGTTCCTGTGCGGAGAATTGAAAGAAGATATTTATATCCAAGTACCTCGTGGTTTGAATGTCGGTACCGAAGAAAAAGTTTGTAAGTTAAATAAATCATTATACGGACTAAAACAGGCGGCCAGGGAGTGGAGTATAAAATTTTCTAATTTTTAAAGAAATATGGTTTTAGAAAATGTGAATCTGAATGGTGTGTGTTTATGAGTGCGACAGAGGGTAGAAGATTATATTTAGCGTTATTTTTTGACGACGGTTTATTGATGGTTGAAAAAATGAGCGATATAGATAACGTATTAAATGTCATGAAAAGCGAGTTCGAGATTACGGTGGGATCAGCTGATGTGTCCGTGGGAATGCAAATTGTTAGAGACAGACGCAACAAAAGTATTTTCATCCATCAGCAATCTTATGCTCAAAAAGTGATTAATCGATTTAATATGGAAGACGCAATTCCCATTAACACACCAGCTGATCCAGGTACGAGCTTGCGGGCTCTAAGTAAAGAATGCGAGTTGAAAGTGCCATACAGAGAAGCAATCGGGTCTCTGATGTTTCTCGCTATAGTATCTAGGCCTGATTTATCATTTATAGTAAATTACTTAAGTAGATTTTTATGCAATTATGACAAAAGTCATTGGGAATGTTTAAAACGCGTGTTACGATATTTAAAATGTACATATAATCACGGTATCGAATACAAACAAAACGAATGTAGTAACTTTGAACCGAATGCCTATTCCAATTCTGATTTTGCGGGCGATTTAGACAAAAGAAGATCGACAAGTGGTTACGTAACGATGCTAGGAGGTGGTCCGATATCATGGTATTCTCGTAGACAATCCATGGTAGCCACTACTACAACAGAGGCCGAGTACATCGCCGCGAGTACTGCATGCAAGGAAATAGTGTGGCTAAAAAGAATGTTAAATGAAATTGAAATTCAATGCGATTCAGAAATCTGTCTCAACGTAGACAATAAAGGAGCCATTCAATTGGCAAAGCACCCGAGTGCGAATTATCGTAGCACTAAGCACATTGAACTTCAATTTCATTATATTAGAGAGAGGGTTGAAAATAGAGAAATTGTATTAAAGTACATTCAGAGTAAATTGCAGCTCGCAGACCCCTTCACTAAAATTTTACCAAAGGACCCATTTGTAATGTTAAAAGAAATGATAGGAATGAGACAGAATACATGAACAGGAGGAATGTTAAATATGTTCAAGTATTCTATCTCATTGTGTACGAATGTATATATTATTGTATGTGTGTGTGTGTGTGTGTGTGTGTGTGTGTGTGTGTGTGTGTGGATATAACACGAGTACGAATGTAAGAAGGGTAGAAGTATATAGCAATAGTATAATAATAATAATAAATGCTTTATTAGCTTTCGCTATATTTTATAGCAATAGTATAATGTGTGTAGTATGTGCCGCTCAGTCTGGTTTGCACGTTTGTCGTGCAAGCATGTAAAAATCTTACCTTAATAAAGAAAAGAGACACACGAGCTACTTATTGTTAATTAATCGTTCCTCTATTCCGATAAACACAACAGATCAAAAAAGCATTTTGAAGGGATTTCGAAGAAGAATATAAAAAAATTTTATCGAATAAAAAATATTTGGCCGTAGCCTCAATATCCTTCGATGAAGGTATACTAAGAAGCAGCCAATCAGAGACTTTCAAAAAGAGTCATAAAATAAATACTGGCATATTCTACAGAAAAAATGCAAACTTTTTGTCAATCAATGTTCTATACAAAAAGTTTCAAGATTTTGAGTTAAAAAAAAATGAATAAACTTGGATTTTAACCAAAAATTGCAAAAAAAATTGAATTTTCAATCATGCATAGCTTTTTTATTTTTGCAAATATCGACCTAAAATTTGAGGAACATTTTTTTTTCATGAAAAACTAAAAGAAAACGAGTTTTGAGCGATTTTAAAATTTTGAGCTGCTGACTTCACCTGAAATATCCCATATACATTCACTTGCAAATTAAATTACTTTTTTACTTATATAAATTTTGTGGCATGGTGTGGTTTGTGCACATAAGAATTATGCACATATTTATTGTGCACACTTTAGCATTGGTGTATATCTATATCTATGTGTATACTCCAATGCTAAAGTGTGCACAATAAATATGTGCATAATTCTTATGTGCACAAACCACACCATGCCAATTTTGTTACCTTTTTGTTCTTGCTAATTATTGACGTTTCTGTGAAAATCAATTGAATATAACATAACCTTACCTCTATTATTGTCATCTGTGTATCTTGATCTAAGTACACTGTATTTTTATAAGTATGCACTTAACATCTACTAGTGATCAAGTAAGGCACAGCTTTTATTTTTCAAATATATCTTAATATTTTATCTTTTTTAATCATTTATTTTTACATTAGGCTAGAACTAATATACTTAAAGAAATTTGTATCCTCAGTGAAGAGAAGCAAAGTTTTTACTTCGTGATCAAAAATGAAGTACTGACCCTTAATAATTTAAAAAGATACTTTCCACTTGCAGTAGGATTAATTTATGAAGAAAATGAAAAAGTAAAAATTGTAAATGTGGTAAATAATCGATTGCAAATACCTGCAGACATTCAAGAATTAAAATTGATATTACCAAAAGGTATTTTAATATTATATTTTACTTTCAATTCACAATATTCATGTTTTTATTATATTTAATTTATTACAGATAAACCTACAACAATTAGTGAAGCAATAGAGAAGTATTTCTTTCTACCTCACACTTATGAAGAAATTAGTGTAATACTTAAAGAAAAGTACAATTTTAATATGTCTTCTAGAGCAGTACGTAGATATTACAAAGTACAAAATTTAAAACGCAAAAATGTACTAGAAAGTCCTAAAGACGCTATTGTTGCTGCTATATTGACTGAATTAAATGATTGTGGAATGAATCTTGGATATCACTTTATGTGGCACCGATTAAGACAAAAATATAGATTAAACGTAAAACAATCAACTGTTTTAGAAATGTTAAGGGTGATTGATCCGTAAGGTGTGGAAGAACGCTCACGGTATAGGCTGAAGAGAAGAAGATACAGCGTGCCAGATTACATGTACCATATCGATGGATTTGATAAATTAAAAAAATTTGGTTTAGCTATTCATGGATGTGTGGATGGCTACTCCGAAAAAGTTATGTGGTTACATGTTTCAACTACTAACAACAAACCTGAAGTCATAACATATTATTACTTGCGATGTATCAAAGAATTTAATGTATTACCAAATATAATAAGATCAGACAGAGGGACTGAAAATAGTTTAATAGATTTATTGCACATGGGTTTGCGATACTACCATAATGATGAAAATGCAGGAATGAATAGTTTTATCAAAGGTAAGAGCACAGCAAACGAACGAATAGAAAAATATTGGAACCATCTGAGAAAACACACTGTGGAATTTTACATCAGTTTCTTTGAAACAATGCAAGAAAAAATGTATTAGATATTAGCAATATAGTTCACATCGAATGTCTAAGATTCTGCTTTGGACTTCTTCTCAAACATGATCTGAGCTCAGCTAAAAATGATTGGAATCGACATAGAATACATAGACAAAATAACATTAATTTACCTTCTGGTATTTCAGATGTGATGTTTGTGTTCTTCTTTGACCTTGCGGATCAATCACCCTTAACATTTCTAAAACAGTTGATTGTTTTACGTTTAATCTATATTTTTGTCTTAATCGGTGCCACATAAAGTGATATCCAAGATTCATTCAACAATCATATAATTCAGTTAATACAGCAGCAACAATAGCGTTTTTATGACTTTCTAGTACATTTTTGCGTTTTAAATTTTGTTCTTTATAATATCTACGTACTGCTCTAGAAGACATATTAAAATTGTACTTTTCTTTAAGTATTACACTAATTTCTTCATAAGTGTGAGGTAGAAAGAAATACTTCTCTATTGCTTCACTAATATATTGTTGTAGGTTTAACTGTAATAAATTAAATATAATAAAAACATGAATATTGCGAATTGAAAGTAAAATATAATATTAAAATACCTTTTGGTAATAGCAATTTTAATTCTTGAATGTCTGCAGGTATTTGCAATCGATTATTTACCACATTTACAATTTTTACTTTTTCATTTTCTTCATAAATTAATCCTACTGCAAGTGGAAAGTATCTTTTTAAATTATTAAGGGTCAGTACTTCATTTTTTATCACGAAGTAAAAACTTTGCTTCTCTTCACTGAGGATACAAATTTCTTTAAATATATTAGTTCTAGCCTAATGTAAAAATAAATGATTAAAAAAGATAAAATATTAAGATATATTTGAAAAATAAAAGCTGTGCCTTACTTAATCACTAGTAGATGTTAAATGCATATTTATAAAAATACAGTGTACTTAGATCAAGATACACAGATGACAGTAATACAGATGAGGTTATGTTATATTCAATTGATTTTCACAGAAACGTCAATAATTAGCAAGAACAAAAAGGTAACAAAATTTATATAAGTAAAAAAGTAATTTAATTTGCAAGTGAATGTATATATTTCGTGAGAATCGTGAAAACCGTGATAATCGTCGGAAATCCTGAACATAGAAGTAGGCCAGTCAAATTAGATTATTTTAGCTCCTTTTCAGACTTAACTGTAACTAGAGGCTTGCGAGCGGATTCTGGTCGGGGGGGCATCAGGTACAATGATCCGGTGAGTGCGTCCAAAAATTATGTCAGGATCATTTTTTAAATAATGAATTAATGATCGAAAAGTCAGTTTTTTGACGACAGAAGAAAAACTACTGACTTTACAGAAAAAAGTTAAATGTAAACTTTGTAGATATTGAAAAGATCTATCAAACGCAATTTACAGATTTACATTTAGTTAATTTGTTTATCTGCAAATCGCAAAAAACCGCTGAAAATAGCCATTTTAACGATTGTTTATAACTCCGTTAAAAAATTTGCTAGATGCTTGATAACTCGCTTTAGTATAGCTCTTATAGTACTTAATAAGCAGTTAAAATTTTAGCTAAAAATATTAAATAGTTTTTGCATAATTTCATTTATTTATTAGATTTTGGTCATTTTTGCGCGATTTTTCCCAAGCCGTGGGACGTCGTACGAGGATGCAGTAAACGGATTTTGAAAGTTTAACATCTCTACTTTCACGAACAATGAATAGCTAAGCAATTATTTCAAATTTAGTTATTAAAAATCGCAAAATAAAAAAAAGTAATTTTTTTTGTTATAAATAAAAGCAATTGCAACTCCTGTATTTGTCGGAGATAAACAACAGTAGGTTCGTTAGAAAGCTCGCATTTTTCCCCAAATTTCAACGTCCCTACGAACTCTCTAAGTGCTCTAAAAGCCGAGATAATTTTTTTTTTGTAAAAATCGCCGTGTCTTCAATTATTAATATTAAGAAACGAGACAGGCGCGAAAAATCGAATTAATAGTTGTACTCGCATAAAAAAAATATTGCGTCACATTAATTGCAAAATTACATTGTTATAAATAATCACAAAGGTGCGGGTCAAAAATGGAGAAGGCTACAGTGTCACGCGAAAAAAACTGAACATAGGAACTTCAAATCCGACGCGCTCGAAAAATTTTTTATATCTCGGTAACTTATTGACATAAACACTTCATTTTTTTTTTAATTTGGGATGGCTCGCGAAAATAATAACATCTGGCCTACTTATTTCCCCGAAAAAGTTTATTTAACAATACTTAATTAACAATAATTATTTTAATTAACATTTTAATGTTTTTTTTCATAAATAAATAATTAATTAATTATATATGTGTGGTTCGGTACGTATTATTAGTTTATTAAATAATAAAAAATAATATATTCACTTTAAAAAAAATTTTATTCAACATACAAATGTCTATTGTATTGGCATTTTTCGCTTTTTTGTGTGTGGTGCATCTGTGTGTATTTGTGAAGCGTGTTCTTCTTCTTCTTCTTCTTCTTCTTCTTCTTCTTCGTTTTCTTCTTCGTCTACATGTTGAGTATCATCTTGCATCGGCATTTGCATCATTTTTTCGAAAATCAACTCTTCGTCTTGCGTATCATCATTAATACTGATGTCTGTGTTGTCGTCTATCGTGGTTTCTTCGACGTTCGTGCAACTATCACCATGACATGACGAGCACATTTGAGAGCATCGTAGCCCATATTTACGACAACTGCATGTTTTCTTTTTGCATCCCGTCTCGCACCTACAACTAATTTTACTCAGTAGCTCATCGGGATAAGCGGTTCCAGCGTGTGCACTGGGTAGATGCCATTTTATCGCTCTTTCCAACCCCACGCTGTTGGATCCTTTTTATAACCAAGCCACTGTTGTAATTGTAGGTACGATCTGTATGCGTGCTGCTTAGTAGCACCTTCAGTCGGTGGCAAATTTTCTAATTTCAAACTACCTTTCAAAGCTGATTTTTGAAAGTTAAAAAACCGCCGCTCATGTAGAGTCTTTTTATCTTTCTTGGTGCCATACATTTGGCTAACTATATCGTTAGCACTCGAAGCTAAAACATCAGGAGTGACGTAGGGATCGTAGAAATGCTGTGCTTTTTGTTGTAGAACTACATCATCGGAAAGCGTCTTTATTAATTTGTTTTTGCCTTGTTTGAAAAAACAAGACGTTGTATCACATCCTGTGAAAGCATGCAGGAAACCTATTAACTTTTTTACTTTCAAATATTTAAAACTGTTGCTGTCATATATGCAATCATTCACATTTCCTTTTCCAGGTTTCAAAAAGTAAATAGTATTAATAGGTGAGTGCTGCGTTAATATTACTAATAAATCGATGTCTTCTCCAATTATCCAAGGTGTACCGCTTACGCTGCATTTGTCAGCAGTACTCACAATCAGAAAATCAGCATCTTCTTCCGCTACGACTGTACTACATTTTTCTTTTTCAAACTCTTCGCACAGTAATACAATTAACTTTTTTTTATTTTTATTCCTGCTCAAAAATTTGTCTTGCGAAATCGTAATAATCGTATCTCTATTGAATTCTACTTCTCGGCCTAAATTTTTATTCTCTCTCCGTGACCTCTCGGCTGCTTTTGTGCTTTTAACATTTATACCCTCTGGGTAACCATCGAAAACTATGGTGGAATTTCGACTGTAATTATGGGTTGTGTAATCAACATACTGTTTAATAATAAAGTCTATGGATTTATTAGTATCCCACCGAACTTTATGCAAAAGGAAACCCCCATCAACCACATAAAAATCGTTTGGACCACGAGATACACCAGAAATCTTCGAAAAATTATCATAGAATGATGATTTTCTTCCTTTTCGCATCCCGCCTTCGTCAAAAAGAGCAAGTTCATATTCTAAAAACTTATGCATATCTGTTTTGTTTTGAATATTTAATGATATTCTCTGGAATATAAGAGTTGGGTCAATTGTTACGACTTCGTTATCAATTTTTACAGAAGAATTTACTGCTTTCAATGATAGCACTTTGTCCTTTTTGTGAAATTTCACCGAACCAAAATCACCACCAATAATTCTGTTCATTGAAGACAAACCAATTTCTAATGCTTTGTAACAATTTATTTTATCATCACCTATTATCCCAGTGCTAATCGATAATATATTATCGGTCACGGGAAATGGGTTATGATTTTTTAAAAATTCTGTCAACTTTTTGGACTCCTGTAAATCTCTCGTGATTCGCGAATTACTTGCGTCTACGTGTTGATCCGAAGTAACGTAAGTGATGTTACAAAATTGCTCCATAGCATCCGTTATTTCAATCAGAACGATAGTTGACAGAATCCATTTACATAAAGTACATTCAGTTATCCCACGTCCATGAGTCAATCCACCGCTAACTTTCATCGGTCTCATTAGCATTTGCTCTATAATCATGTCCGACCATGTACCAGATCGAAACTTCTCAATTCGCCTTATGGTAAAATAACCTGAACGACTAAATTTGTCATATTCCATAACATCCATTATATTTTCAAGATTATTCATATCTTGCAAATATAGGTGGCTGCTTTTAGCGTAAAGATTATGGCCGCTGGCATGAAAATAAGGCAACATTTGTTGGACACACTGCAAATGTTTAGACCAATTTCCGCTTCTTTCAGCCTGAATAAATTGCTTAGCCAGATCAACCATATTAAAATAGAGAATCCATAATCGTGCAGTTGGGCCATTTTCTTTTATCGATTCTAATTTATTTATAAACTTGTTTTTTATTTCTTTGAACTGATCATTTTTTAGCAACGTACGGAACTCCGATTTTCCTACGAGGTTAAACAAATTATTCAGAACAAGTACTTCTTCATCTGAGAGATCGATCAAAGAAAAAAGAATATTCGCCAAAGCATTTTGAATTAAAATATTTCCCCGGATCGCTCTAGAATAGTTATGGCCAGTTAGTGTTTTTTCGGCTGAAACTTCAGCATAAAGTTCACAAAATGCGTCCTTTAATCCACTACCTTCCATTATAAAACCTATTGCGCCAAGGTAGGACATAAGCATATGGAACCCTCCGAGCCTGACAATAACTTTATTTATCTTTGCTTCGTTTTGAGTTCCTTTACAGCACTCAATGATTTCTCTAGCCTTTTGATATAGAGGTTGATCAAAAGTGACGAAAACATTTTTTTGATCTTGGCTCTTGCATTTATTATTAGCTTCAATTAAAACAGTAAAAATTGTATCGTAATTACTTGGCGGTGCATTGACAAATGGAACCGGAATTATTCTTGATATGTGAAATGGTTTTACTTGCGTACATAGTTCCATAAAGCTATTCCAGCCGTTCATGTTTTCCCGTCGTACGTAATTACCATAAAACCACAATAAATCAGAATCCTCCACTTGATTGTTCACAATTGGATTTGTTCCATTGAAGTCTTCAATTTTGATATTCTTAAGGCCTGCATGAATACCTCTTTGAAAATTCTTTAAAGGAACAAATCCAAAAGTGCCTACATTAGTTGCCGATGGAATACGACGCAGGCGCTCTATTTTCGTACTGCTCGATATTTCAGAGGCAGGAGTTGCACAGATCACTCCACCCATGACATGAAACGTATTTCTGCCGTCGATAGTACACGTATTATGATCCGCATTATCATAAATAAATTGGAAATACGATTTTCCTGCATCGTAACTTTCGGGTTGGCAAACTATAGAGGACTCGAAAAGTTGCGTTTTATAGTACGAAACGCACAACCCAATATACGCTAGCGAATCAATTAGATTTTTGGAAGCATGTTTCTTATACATCATCGATGACAGGCCCAGCAATATAGGGGATAAAAATGACCGAGGTCTCACTGAATTTATTATAATGTGATAAAGTGTTGTAATTCTTTTATCCCACATAACATAAGAATTTTCTGAACATTTGTGACTTTTAATTAAAACATCTAAAAATAATCGTAATGACCGTGGTATGTCATCATCAACGTTATGTAAAAAACAATTGGGAGCAGGATAATTAGCTGTGTCGTAATATTTTGATCTAATATCATTCAAAATTAATTTCGCCGATGTCTCGATTATCCTTTCACTCTCCTTATCTTCATCTGAGTTTTTATTTCTGTACCATTCCTCAGAGAGAATTTTATTTCTTACAGATGCAAAACAAACCACTAAATCATTTTTTACTTTATGAATCGTAATTGTGCTACCAAAATATTCTAATAATTTGTTTTGTATTGTATCTAGTTTTATAGGAACTTCTCCTTTGTATTCACTTAAAATATCTTTAATCGAAAATTGACATTCGTCTTCACTACATTCGCACAAATAAGATATTATATACTCTACAGCTTCGGATGTACCTTCGCTCATCGGTCGGCTAGGCTGCTGAGTAAGTCTAAGAATTGAAAATTTACTAAGACAATGATCATGGTAACGAGCGGCCCGTTTCACTAAATCTACGTTTTCTATGCGTTTCTTAAGATTTCTATATTCTTCCTGACGAATATCTTGTAAATTACTATTTTCTAATCGCGAATTAATTTTTTCCATAATATTATTTTGGAGAGTATTGCTTAAAACATGTTGAACTTTGTAAAGATTCATTTTAGTTTGAATCTTCCGTTTGGCCTCATACTCATCGGACGCATCTTCTCCGCAAAAAAGACAGTACTTACTAAAGTCAAATTTTCGTAAGCTAATACTACCTCTCCTTGAACTTACTTTAGAAGTTACAGCTTTTTTTGCGCAGCCTTTATTTTTGACTCTTTAACATAATTGCCATGACAATTCTTGTGAATATTTAATGATTCACACTTTTCAAGCTGTTTGTGTTTGTTGTCTTTTCTCTGTAAGCTTGCTGCAATCAATGATTCAATGGCTCTTTCTTTGACATTTCGTTGCTGGTCGGGGGATATAATTTTGTCACACAGCAAACAGATATTCTCATCATGAGTTTTCATGTTTTCAAAAAGCTTCAATCTGAAATAATACAATGCACATAAAAAATAAAAATGATATCAATTAATTTTTTTAATTATTGAAACTATATGAAACTACTATATATTATTTGAAAATTAAAAAAAAAATTAGTAATATATTGTAACGACCATAATTAATCAATAATTGATAAATAAATAAGTATACATAAAAGTTGTAATTGGAACAATTTTTACATTTATAAGTATACGTTTATAATAAATTTAAAAAAATAAATTTTTAAAAATATATTGTAACGGATTAAGGATAAAAATAAAAAAACTAAAATGGAGACATCGCGAATTGAACTCGATTCACCCGGGTGAGAAGCAAGTGCCCGTACCGCCGGGCTATCACCGCACTGACAGTACAGTGGTACATACGACACTAACTGTCGCAGCCAGTGCCGGTATGGCAGGAACCTATGCGCCGACTAGCCCCAAATCCGTATCCCTTTATAGTATATAAATATAAATAAATGTAAATGCGTATTCCAATTACAAGATTTATATACACTTATTGACATTTATATACATAAATACACCTATTAAAAATACTTGAGATTAAAAATTTTGTCAAAATATAATTCGGAAAGATAGATAAGAATACAATAGCTTGTATGATTTTATACCGACCCGTTTAAAGTCACAGGAGAGAAAAGCAAAGAACTTGATTCAAAACAAAGTGTTATATGTATGCATGATCCCTCTCCCCGCGAAATTACGTATGTGTGTGTCCATGTGTGAAGTAGTACACACGTTCAGCTGCGCTCTGATACATTATAGTATTATGCTTTTCTCTTAGTTACCCTGTGACTTTACATTATGCGAAATTTTATCCCGACATGATAATAATGGTTATGTACTAACCAATGGTTCGATTATGCAGTGCGTCAATCTCGTTAAATCTCCAAAAAATATTTCTCTTGCAGTTGTAATTTAATATTGAAACTGGATTGCAGTTTATTATGTATCTTCACTACAAACATAAAAAACTCTATATATTCTTTTTGACAATGACAAATAAATTATGAATCAATTTTCTAAAAACACTATAAATAAATAATTATAATGCTTATGTACTAACCAATGGTTCGATTATGCAGTGCGTCAATCTCGTTAAATCTCCATAAAATATTTCTCTTGCAGTTCTAATTTAATATTGAAACTAGATTGGAGTTTATTATGTATCTTCACTACAAACATAAAAGAACTGTATATATTCTTTTTGACAATGACAAATAAATTATGAATCAATTTTCTAAAAACAGTATAAATAAATAATTATAATGCTAATGTACTTACCAATGGTTTTATATATGTACTGCGTGCGATATGCACTAAACCTCCGTAAAATATATCTCTGCAGTTGTTGCTATATTGCAGTTGTAAATTTAAACCGATTCGAATTGTCGTTAAAAAACAAACTACACAAGTTTCGTACAGAAATTATTGTGAGATTTCGTAATTGCACTAGAAATCAGAAGAACATTAATGCACTTAAAATCATTCCATAATTGAAACAGTATATAAACACTATCAAACAGTATTTGAAACAAAATATTTTTCTGTTCACGTACTGGATAGCGTCACTAACAGCTCAACTGTCAAACTAACACAAATAAAAGCAACGCTCCATTTGGAGGGGACATGCGCACAAAGGACGAAGCAAAGGTTCTATCTTGAATGTCTTTCTGAACGCATTATTCTGAACACATAAAAGAGCGGCAGACTTCAAAACTACTCTCGCACACATATACTCACATACACAGAATTAAATAGAAATAAGTTAAATTAATTAGTAATATGTACCATTGCATTAAATTAAATGTAATTAATTATTTATTTATGAAAAAAAAACATTAAAAAGTTAATTAAAATAATTATTGTTAATTAAGTATTGTTAAATAAACTTTTTCGGGGAAATAAGTAAGCCAGATGTTATTATTTTCGCGAGCCATCCCAAATTAAAAAAAAAATGAAGTGTTTATGTCAATAAGTTACCGAGATATAAAAAATTTTTCGAGCGCGTCGGATTTGAAGTTCCTATGTTCAGTTTTTTTCGCGTGACACTGTAGCCTTCTCCATTTTTGACCCGCACCTTTGTGATTATTTATAACAATGTAATTTTGCAATTAATGTGACGCAATATTTTTTTTATGCGAGTACAACTATTAATTCGATTTTTCGCGCCTGTCTCGTTTCTTAATATTAATAATTGAAGACACGGCGATTTTTACAAAAAAAAAATTATCTCGGCTTTTAGAGCACTTAGAGAGTTCGTAGGGACGTTGAAATTTGGGGAAAAATGCGAGCTTTCTAACGAACCTACTGTTGTTTATCTCCGACAAATACAGGAGTCGCAATTGCTTTTATTTATAACAAAAAAAATTACTTTTTTTTATTTTGCGATTTTTAATAACTAAATTTAAAATAATTGCTTAGCTATTCATTGTTCGTGAAAGTAGAGATGTTAAACTTTCAAAATCCGTTTACTGCATCCTCGTACGACGTCCCACGGCTTGGGAAAAATCGCGCAAAAATGACCAAAATCTAATAAATAAATGGAATTATGCAAAAACTATTGAATATTTTTAGCTAAAATTTTAACTTCTTATTAAGTACTATAAGAGCTATACTAAAGCGAGTTATCAAGCACCTAGCAAATTTTTTAACGGAGTTATAAACAATCGTTAAAATGGCTATTTTCAGCGGTTTTTTGCGATTTGCAGATAAACAAATTAACTAAATGTAAATCTGTAAATTGCGTTTGATAGATCTTTTCAATATCTACAAAGTTTACATTCAACTTTTTTCTGTAAAGTCAGTAGTTTTTCTTCTGTCGTCAAAAAACTGACTTTTCGATCATTAATTCATTATTTAAAAAATGATCCTGACATAATTTTTGGACGCACTCACCGGATCATTGTACCTGATGCCCCCCCCCCCCCTCCCCCCGACCAGAATCCGCTCGCAAACCTCTAGTTACAGTTAAGTTGGTGGAAAAACTAATTTGACTGGCCTAAAAGTTCCGCCCGCCACAGCGTGCGTGTGCGCACTACAGCGCCGCCAACAACGAGTGTGTGGCCGCTACAAGCTTCCGTAGTACGGGAGAGGTTTTCCACGATTTTCTAACGTCATTTATACATAAGCGATCGCGAGATTTTCACGTAAGAAAAAGGTTAAAAATAATTGCAAGTAAATGAGGTGGCCACGATAGGTGTTATCATCTGGATAACACCTATTATAGGAACCCCGTCCACCGAAAACTAAATTTGAACATATTATTATTAACAATTTGTTTTATATTATTTTTTTCTGATATCTCGTGTGAAAATCACGCAATTTCTCACATGAAAATCACACAATATCTCACGTGAAATTCACGCGATTTTTCAAGTGAAAATATCGCGATTTTTCTCTCGTGATTTTCACGAGATATCATGAAATAAAAATATCCAAAAAATTGTGAATAATAAAATGTTCAAAATTAGTTTTCAATAGAAGAATATCATCCGAATGATAACACCTGTCATGTGAATCGCGTGAAAAAATCGTAGAAAACTTCATGTGATTCTCACGTGACTTCTCGCGTGAGAACTCAAGAGTACTCACGCAATTACTCACGAGTTTTTTTTTTAACAGGGGTTAAATATAAATAAAGAGTAATACCAGAGTTTTTGAGTTCTTATCAATTAATAAATGATGTGAAAGTTAAATACTGATAAGTGGTATTCAAAAGTGTTTAATCCAATGATGAAAACTCAAAACTAATAATTTTACTTATACTTTTCCACCTAAAGCACAATCATGGGTATGATTGTTAACAAAATATTTTAATCGTTGTTGAAATATGAACAAATATTTTGATTGAAATAAATATTACCCCAAAACTATTGGTTTCACGAAAACCAAATGTTTTATAAACATCTGGGTTTTTTTCTTAAGAGGATACCCAAATCACTTTAGCTAGGTTTCCAAACATTGAAAAAACAGTCACGCAAGAAGTACAAAATGAGGGACTTATTACATCTCTCTATGTTTGAGAGCTGTTGCCCTGCAACCGTGCTAATGATACCCTCTCATGGTGCATCTGTTAATCTGCGTGGATAGATTACCCCAATGTGCCACGTATATCATGCCAAAAGTGGAAGAAAAAGCATCTTGTGTGCCCATTTTTGCAGTGAAGGTTGCTCTCCACCTACTTAATTGATTTTTGGGTGAAAACTTGAATTTCATATATTCATGTTCAACACATGGACACACATCAAAATAAAAAAAGATATTAACATTTTTTCATTTAGTTAATTTATGTAACTCAACCAAGTGTTTTAAGAGTTTCTCTGCAATTAATTGACTGATTGAGATTAATAATAAGTGTAGTTGATCCTAATGGCCGAATCTACCAAGTGGTGTTATATATAGATATGTTGTGTTTTATTACAACCTTTGACATAACAAACAACATACCACTTGGTAGATACGGCCATTAGGATCAACTACACTTATTATTAAACAACTCTACCATCAGCTTCTACAACTCAGTTGATTGAGATTAAATTTTAAAAAATCCCTAAACATTAATACAGATTTTTTTAATTGATATAATAAAAATTTAACATTAATAAAATTAAAATTACTTTTTACACGCTATCAAGAACCACTAATTATATTTTAACTAGATCTTTTACACAGTATTATAGAATAAATGTATACTGACTTTACTAGGAACTACTGTAGTTTGAATCAGATTACGGAATCGACCTACTGATGGGTCAATATCCTCAGGATTTATAACTTCTTCATCATCATTAAAAGTAATACCTTTTTTTTTCCGTTTTCTTGTAGATTTATGAATTTCGTCGTCGGTAATACCCAGCATGGAAATTCTTCTATTGTGTGCAGTATTAAATTCTGTCAAATTCTGTAAATTATCAAATTTTATATAAATTTTATTTTGCAAGAATAAGAAGAAAATAAAACTAACATCAAGTTCAGTCTCTGTTTCAGGAAGTCCAAGCAAACCACCAGAATCTTGATCTTCGCTAGTTTTCTCTAGTTCATCAATTATTGTTTTTGTTCCCGTATGAGGTCTTTCTCTTATAATATAATATCGTGTCGATGCTCCAAAATGGAAAATACTATCTATTAATAATTGAGTTGGTCTATGTGACTCTAAACGCATATTACCAATGTAAGTTCCATGAGCTAAAAAATAACTATTATCAAAACAGTCTTCATTTTGTATTTATAAAGTAAAACTTTAATTTATTACATACTACTACCGAGATCCACTAAAAATGCTCTATTAAGATGTTTATGATATACCAGTGCTGCATGTACTCTTGAACAGGAAGCATGATCAATGCAAAAATCATTTAACTGTTGATTGCGACCAAATAGATAACATTTCTTTTCATCAATCATTAACTTCTATAAAACAAATTTGAACATGAGAGGGAAGAAAAATACTCAAACTTTTGTTTTACCTGAATAAGTTTTTCTTCTTTTAAAACATCCAGGTGTAAGCCAATAGGGGGTTTTCCAGCCCTACAAGAAATTTTAACATGTTAACAAATACATCATAAGAATATAAATAATACTAGAAAATTACCAATTGGGAACCTCATAATGGTTAGCCATTGCACCAAAATCTAATGTAACTACTGGAATTTTTAAATTAAATAATGAAAACCTAAACTATAATTTAAGATTATTATAGTTATATTTGGGCCCTTATAAAATTTATGAAAATTCTGTTTAAATTAAGATTTTTTATATTATTTTTTTTCTTCTTTGACGTGTTACAACCCGAGTCGGGGTCTTTTAGTTGAAAGGTACTTCTACAATGGTCGCCACGTTGACCAATTAGATTGTGGAATTCGTTCGTTCAATTAAGCGCTGAAGTGCAAGGAGTCGCGGGAAATTTGAAATAAAACTCGAACTCGAGAGAATTAACTTTAACTTGATGTTTATTGAATCAGTCGAGAACTTGTTACATTTAACAAATAAATTGACCTAAAAGCGTGACTCTATACAATTCAAACGGCGTAATTGCAAATGACACAGTGACGTGATCAGGGCGCGTGCACTAGTGCAATTAAACAAACTACGAAGCTTATCATGTGCTTGGTAGTGTAAGGAACTGACGTTCCCTGGACTACATAACCGACATGGACCCAAATTCTAGGCCCCTTTTACAATGAGTGCAATCGATCGAACCCTTTTACACTACTCACTCATGCGTTTGTTACGACCCGAATCGGGGTCTGAGAGCAGAAGGGCGTTTCTGCAATGGTCGCCAAGTTGACCAGTCGGAACGTGGAATTCGTTTGCTCAGTTAAGCGCTAAAGTGCATGGAGTTGCAAGAAAGTTTGAAATAAAACTCGAACTCGAGAGAAATAACTTTAACTTGAGGTTTATTAAATTAATTAAGTACTTTATGAACTTTAACAAACAGATAGACTTTTGACTGTGACTCTATACAATTGCAAAATGCGTAGAATGACTGACTATTTGAAGCTTCTGGGCGCAACATGCACAAAGTGCAGCAGAGTACCAAAAATATTGATAACGACACAAGCTCTAGCTACTAAGCGTCTTATGTGCTAGGTAGCGACTGACTCTGGCGGCCCGGGGCTCTTCTTTTATATCCTGGACGCGGACCTTAAACCGTTGACGAGAGGGTATGGGAGGAGCCAGTTCCTCTGGTGGCGAAAAGCTGAGTCTTCTGGAAGTCTCTTCCGAGGCCTGTAAGTGCCTAGGAGGGCCGAGAGCTTCCCTCTCTTCTCTTAATCATGGCGAGCTTCGTGGTGGGGGAACACCTGCGGGTGCTCAGATCCTGGCCGAAAATCCCTTCTTGACTTGCGGCGCTTGTGCCTGCCTCCTGATTGGTTCCCCTCTGTAGGCCGTTACGTTGTGATGTAGTAGCTCCTGGTTGGTAGTGGGGACAGTACGATGTAGAGGCTGTAGGGCGCCAAGTTGCCTCAGAGGCCTCCCCCACTTTGAGATAGAGAGAGTGGAGAGAGTGGCGGTGGAGGGGCGTCAGACCCGAAAGTAGGGTCGAGAGCGCTGTGCAGCGAATGACGGTTGGTGGCGGAGAGGGGTTACTGGTCTCTGATTGGCTGTTACTCTGCTAGCCGTTATGCTCGTAGACCCTCGAGTTGGTTGCGTCATGGACCCACGAGCTGATGCAACGTTGCGCAATGAATTCCAAGAGTTGTTGACTGTTGATGACTCATAGCTCGTTCCTTGCCATGTTCAACCGTCGTGCGTTCCAGAGGCCCTTCGCTAATGGCCCTTCTCTGAATTGTTTGTGCGCTGCTGAGCCGTTGGCTAATGGATTCCGGGAATTGATTGTCCGTTGATTGTCCTGCTGTTGACTGTCCTCCTAAAAATAGAGCTTTCCCAACCTGAGCGAGCTTTTCCCTAGCTATTATTATTATTACAGTTCGTCTCGTAATTATTATTTATTATCAGAATAGTTATTGATTTAACCGCAGATTATTATCGTTATTTATTGCTAAATCCCAATTTGTTTGTTAACGCATTGCTATACGGGCGCAATTATTATTTGTTAAAGTTAATTAGTTAACAAATTCAGTATCGCTTGTTTATCATCAATTTCTATTCGAGTTATCGTTAATTACTTGTTTATAACTTGGTTAATTAACTAAACAATGTATAGATTAATCTTTGGTATTTATTTAAATTATCTTATTATTTATTTGTGGGAATGTTCCGGAATCATTGTAGGGTGACCCAAAATGCAACGATACTCGTTCGCGTGAACGCAGTTCATAACACGTTGTTATGAGCTGCATTCGCGCGAACGAGTAATGCAATATTTAGGGTCGTTCTACAATAATAGTTTAGAAATAAAAGACTAATTCCGAAATTAACATTAAATAAGAAACAGTTAAATAACAAATGTATTGGAACATATTCCCATAAAGAATAATCTCTATAAAGATTCTAACAATGAAAAATCATTAATTGCATTAATCAGATAAGTTTCGTAAATAAACGATAAGTGAATAATTTGCAATTACCCGAATAAGAATAAACAATTCAGAAACGTGATAAATAATTAAATTAACAATTAAATAAAGGAAGCTCGCTCAGGGTGAAAAGCTCTTCTAAGAATCATTTATAGTTCTGAGATTCTAGGAAACCCCAAGGTAACGGTTAGCTGCAACGGCCATCAGGGCTCCCAAGGACAAGAGTACAGGGTAGTCGGAATCAACAATACCAGGAATCCATTAGCACCAACGGCCTCAGAACACAAACAACAACAATTCCAGGAATCCATTAGCGAACAGGCTCAAGAGACAAACAATTCCCAGAACTATTGCACAGTGGAGCGCAACAGACGAAGAAACGCAAACAACAGCGTAGCCTGTAGTCAAGGTCAAAGGAACAATCAGCTTGTTGCTTCACGGCAGCAGCGTAGCTGGCAGTCAAGGACAAGGTCGAAGGTCAAAACAACATGCGATCTCCCAGCAGGTCGATACCTCGAAAGAATTAGCGAAGAGGTAAACACTTCCGAGAGGTCCAAGCCCCAAATACTTCCGAGAGCTGTTTACTCCTGAGTCACCCCCAAGACAGTTCACAATCAGCGGGGAAGGTCGCCTCAAGGGCAAGACAACGGCCGAGTAGAGACAATCAATTCCCGGAATGATTGCGCAACGGAGCGCAACGGCCAAGCAATCCAGCAACCAATCACGAACCAGCGGCGCCCCACGTCGCTGAAGGAGGCGGTCCATCACCTTCTGATCATCACTCTCGACCCTGCTTTCAGGTCTAAGACCCCTCCACCGCCACTTTCTCTACCTAGGGGTGGGGAAGGTCTCTGAGGCAACCCGGCGCCCTACAGCCTCTACATCGTACTACCTCCCACTAACAACCTGAAGCTCCACCTACGATCCAGAATATAAATTGGGCCTCATCGCCGGCTTCGCGCAGTCACTACCAAGCACATGATAAGCTTTGTAGTTTGTTCAATTGCACTAGTGCACGCGCCCTGATCACGTCACTGTGTAAGTTGCAATTACGCTGTTTGAATTATTTTAGAGTCACGCTTCTAAGTCGATTTGTTTGTTAAAAGTAACAAGTTTTCGATTGATTTAATAAACTCTAAGTTAAAGTTATATTTCTGAGTTCGAGTTTTATTTCAAATTTCCCGCGACTCCTTGTGCTTCAGCACTTAATTGAATAACGAATTCCACGTTCCGGTTGGTCAGGTTGGCGGCCATTGTAGAAATACCTTTCGACTAAAAGACCCCAACTCGGGTCGTAACATTTTTGGTGACAGCGGTGGGATTCGTTCAAGGAGTTCGCGAGTGAAAAGACTAAACGAAGTGTGTAGTGTTCTGTCCAGGGTTTTTGAGCCGTGGTTTCCCCTGGACCACGGGCGAATGCCAGAACATCCGATTCGAGAAATTGGGTCCACGGCAAGAATCAAAGTGAAACCCCATTCAAATCGAAGGACTTCATGAACGACGACGTCGAAGCACCATCTAACCCAAGAGAGATCACTCCTGATTCAGGATACGAGAGTGAAAACGACGCAGCTCCAAGGCCAACTCCCAGGCAATGACTTCATAGTAGAGGAAGCCCATATCAGCTCCATTCACGGCGTCATCTACGATCAGGACATTGCCTCTCCACGCCACCAGCTTGCAAGCATTGCCAGCATTTAACCACAAGTCATCAGAATTAATCGCGAAGTGATCAGAAGTGGTTAGAAGACACTAGCTTATTACGAGCCACCAGTACGTAGCCACAAACGCCAGCTTCAAATCATCAGCCCCAGCCAAACGTCACCAGCATATACCACAAGTCGCCAGCATCTACAAAGAGTCTCCAGCACCTGCCACGAACGTGTCCCCAGCATTCGTCAAGTTTATCAGCCCCGCCTGAGTCATCAAGATCATCTGCGAGGCAGCGAGTGATTGAGCTAAGTAACCCGAGCGAGCGATTAGATTAAAAATATCCGATAAAAATGAGCAAGCGTCCGGTTCAGGCACGGGAAACTCGGGAAATAACATCGATAAATCGCCCGAAATTCTAGTTAGTAACCCGTATCACGATCTAGATATGAGGAATCGCGAAAGATTAAATTTTCTTCCTTTTAGAGCGCGTGCTAACTCTTTACCAAGTTCTCGCGATCTCAGAGCAGCCTCCGATGTACAAAACGAAAATGATTCAAACCATGCAAGTAATAATTCACACGCATGTTATAAAAAATCTAATGAAATAGCACGAATCCTTTCGGAATTCAACGGAAAAAATGTATCACTAACTGAATTCATTAGGGAGTGTAAAGATGCCGAGGAGTTTGTAAATCCAAGGGATAAAGGTTTCTTTTTAAAGATTGTAAAATCTCGCGTTACCGGTGAAGCTCGGAGCTACTTGCAGTTTAAAAGATTTGACAATTTAGAACAATTGTTAGCCGAATTAAAAAGGGCCTTTACACCAACAAAAAGCATGCCTCAGTTACAGATAGATCTCGCGCGCGTTAAGCAGGGCCCCCAAGAAAAGGTGGCAGAATATGGATTGAGAGTTACGGATATCCTTCAAAAAATAAAAGAAATAATAGAAAATTCTAATTCAGCTAACGTACAGGGTTTGATCGAAGGGGCAACTGAGACCGCTACGCAATGTTTCAAATTAGGATTGCGACCCGAAATAACGGTACAAATGGCGGGAAAAATATTAACTTCATTCGAAAACGCGATTAGTACGGCGATAGAAGGCGAACTCTTCATTCAGCAGAGGAATGATTTGCATGATGAAATTTCGAGCGAGAATAGGAAACGGGTGTACTGTCACATCACTGAACCTCAAGATGAAAACCTGCGCGAAAAAAGACGTTGCGTATGCTATAGATGCAACGAACCCGGTCACATTGCACGGGATTGTTCAGCAAAAAGGAGTTCGGATCCATACTGCAATTATTGCCAGATAAAGGGGCATATTTACGAAGCATGCAGAAGGCGGCCAAGGGCCAATAATTCCAGTAATTATACCTCGAGCCAACCCTCGCTACAATTCTCCTCTAACTACAACACTCAACCTTTAAACTCCCATGTGGTTCATCATACAGGCGCCGTGATGAACCGCCCAATTCCAGCAACATTCGCGTCCCGACCCGGGCCATCCTCGTTGCCACCACCACTAATGAATCTAACTCCTCGGTGGTAATATTCAAAAGCAAGGACTTAACTAAGCCCCTACCGCGGTTTCTTATCGATACCGCGTCGGAATTAAATATTATTAAAGAATCGCTATTAAAACCTTACGTTAAAATTCAATCAAATATTCTTTATCGCTTGGCCGGAATAAACGACGGGTTGATTGATACTTTGGGATACGTAAATGTGAATCTCGGGGATATTAAATGTCGACTCAACATCGTATCAGACAGTTTCCCAATAGGCGCGGATGGAATTCTTGGTATAGAATTTTTAAAAGAACAAGAAGCTACACTACACTATCCTTCAAGAACAGATCAATTTCCTTCGGAAATCCACGCGAAACCGCGAAATTTATAAATCATGACGTCCTTTACCTACCAGCTAGAACGAAAACTCTTGTTTAAATTAAAATTCGAAACCCTACACGCTCCGTCGGTTATATTCCCAGAATAAATGCCGGGCCCGGACTTCTTGTAGGCGAATGTTTAGTCACTAACCGAAATGGCGAGGCTTATCTGTTCGCGATAAATACCACGGCGGAGGATATCAATGTTATTATTCCGCCTTTAATTTTAGAACTGTACGATAATACTATAAAACCCGTGCGTTCCATCAAGGTGGCGACAAGCTCTGGAACTGAAGCAGAACTTCAGCGTAGAATACAAGGAATAATCGATTTATTAGATCTAGCTGACCTTGGTCCAAGGGAACGGGAGAGCGTGGAGGGCTTGGTTGCCCAATTTCCTTATCAATTTCATTTACCGGGCGACATGTTAAGTAAAACATCAATGGTTCGTCATAAAATACCGACCACGGACAATATTCCTATCAACGTAAGGCAATATCGGTATCCCCCCCAATTACGCGACGTAGTCCGAAAGCAAGTCCAGGAGCTAATTGATAACGATATAGTAGAAGAGGCTGAATCGCCGTATAATTCACCATTATGGATAGTGCCGAAAAAGCCAGATTCGCAAGGAAATAAGCGTTGGCGTTGGCGACTTGTTATAGATTTCCGGGCTTTGAACGAAAAAACAATAGCATCAGCATACCCACTCTCTAATATCACTGAGATCCTCGATCAGTTAGGTTGTAGCAAATATTTTTCCACCCTTGATTTAGCATCCGGTTTTCACCAGGTACTTATCGATCCCGCAGATTCCTCAAAAACCGCGTTCTCCACCCCATTTAATCATCTCCAATACAAGAGAATGGTTTAAGAGACATGGGTTTAAAGGGCGCTCCTTGAACGTTTCAAGCCCTTATGGATAAGGTCCTTAGCGGGTTACAAGCCATTGAGGTCTTTATATATATGGATGATATCGTTGTATATGCCGAATCGTTGAAGAATATACGCGGAAATTACGGAAACTTTTTGGTAGATTAAGGACTTCGGGCCTAACCCTGCAACCTGATAAATGCCTATTTTTAAAGGAAGAAGTAGCATACCTAGGGCATATTATCTCAGAAGAGGGAGTTAGACCCGACCCACGAAAAACCCAGGCGAGAGTTTCCGCGACCAAAAACCGCGAAAAACATTAAGCAATTCTTAGGTTTAGCCGGATATTATAGGAAGTTCATTCCAAATTTTGCTAAAATTGCCAAACCCCTTAGTCTTCTTTTAAAGAAAGGGCAGGGTTTTATTTGGGATAACTCCCAGGAAGTAACATTTATCACCGTTAAACAAATACTTTGTTCAGAACCACTCCTTCAATATCCCGACTTTAATAAACCATTCGTGGTGACTACTGACGCGTCCGATTACGCATTAGGAGGTGTTTTGAGCCAGGGTCCAATCGGGAAGGACCTCCCCATCGCGTATACCTCTAGGGCCTTAAACGATATTGAAACGCGATACACTACCACCGAAAAGGAATTATTAGCTATACTTCACGCGGTTAAACAATTTAAACCATATTTATACGGTAGGAAATTTACTTTGGTGACCGATCACCGATCCCTTCTATGGCTTCACAAATTGAGAGACCCCATTACGCGTTTGGCCCCCTGGAAAATCCTATTAATAGAATACGAGTATGAAATCGTACACAAACCCGGTAAGGTTAACATGAACGCGGACGCACTGTCCAGAAATCCTATCCCTACTTCTTCCCTGACCATAAATCTCAAGGACCTCAGCGCGGAGGAACCGTCACCTGAAATTAACGTAGAAAAGCTGTTTATAATCAATAAATCTGAATCTGGTTCCAAAGCAGCTGAGTGCCACGACACTTCTCACACCCTCATTAGCATGGACGATGGACTGACTGACATACATAGGTTTAGCTCTGCCTCTTCATTAGGAGAGAGCAGCGGTTGTGGGAAACATAACCGAGGTAGCTTTAGACAAGTGCCGGTTGTAGGGGTCATGGCTGATGCCCTCAAAATTGAGGAGAGTAGAGTTAGGGAAAAACCAGTCGTGGGAAACGTGACTGATGCCCTCGCAAGAGGAGTTTGGAAAAGTCCGGTCGTGGAAAACGTGACCGATGCCCTCGTGCGTGTCGGGAGGGCCGGGGACCAACAGGAAAATTCCTATCAAGAAATCCCGACGGGCCGAAGTACTTCCGCACGTATCGAGGAGAGTAGGACCCAGGGCCAACAGGAAAATTCCTATCAAGAAACCCTGGCAATAAAAAAAGCTCCGGTTACGACCACTACAACTGAAGTTCTCAAGTGTTTTGGGGGGCTCAAGGACCATGCGGCCTTGGAGCGAAGTACTTCCGCACACGAGAAGGATAGGGCCGGGGACCAACAGGAAAATTCCTATCAAGAAGATTGCAACCCAAGCACCCCCATCTGTCAACAGTTAATAGCCTTACAAATGATAGATATTGATAAACTCAAGGATGAACCAATAACTTATCTAACGGTAAACTTATATATTCATTATTCATTAAAGAAAAGTTCGACGAGATCGCGAAGACAACAGTGATAATAAATTGTTTAACCTTCCTCCGAACGGCCATGATAGGAGATAAAATAAAATCCGAAAGCATCTCTAAAACGGGAGATGGTTTAGAACAAATTCACTGGCTACCGGTGGAATTCGCGTTACGTTCTCAATGGAAAGACGGAATTCCTAAGCTTACAATTTGCACTGGTGAAGTTACAATGCCATCCCCCGAGGATAGATTAGGAATAATTAGCGAAGCTCATGATTCCACAGTAGGAGGACATAAAGGGGTTGCAAAAACCTACCATCGCGTTCGGAAAAGATTTTTCTGGCCGGAAATAAAAGAAGATGTTTCTGAGTATGTACGAACTTGCGAAAATTGCCAAAAGAAGAAATTAGTCCGAGTCAAGGCCAAAAAACCTATGAAAATTACAACTACCCCTAACAAAGCGTTCGAAGTCTTAGAAATGGATATAGTAGGCCCCTTGCCTGTAACTGTATCCAGAAACCAATATATATTGACCTTGCAATGTAATTTAACGAAATACTCTGACGCCCTCCCAATTCCCGATATAACCGCCGAGATGGTTGCTACTGCGTTAGTGCATGATTTTATTACTAGATTCGGCTGTCCCGAAACGATTAAAACCGATCAAGGCAGCAATTTTCAGAGCAGTTTAATGCAAAAGGTAGCTAAGATATTCAAAATTAGGCAGTTACGATCTACCTCTTTCCATCCCCAGACCATGGGTTCCCTAGAAAGAAGTCATCACTCCCTTGTCGAATATCTTAAAATGTACACTGACAAAACCGATTGGGATACGTGGATTAAAATGGCTATGTTTTCTTATAACATGTCGGTTCATTCAGCGCACGGTTTCACTCCCCATGAATTAATTTTTGGACAGAAAGCGCGGTTGCCTTCAGAATTCGAAACGAAAAATGTCGAGAAAACCTACGAAATGTACCTAGACGAATTAATATTTAAACTTAATGATACACAGAGAATGGCGAATGCACGGTTGTTGCAGGCAAAAGAACGATCTAAGCGATATTATGACCAGAAACTAAACGCGAAAAATTTTAAGGTCGGAGAAGACGTATATTTGTTAAAAGAACCGCCAGTAGGAAAATTCGACGAGCAATACGCGGGCCATTATAAAATACTCGAATTGATAGGTGATAGAAACGCGAAAATAGATCTGGGAAATAATAAAACTAAAATAGTCCACTTGGACAAGTTAAAACATGCGTGCCTGCGTCCTGACTAAATGTATCCTCTTACTGTATGCGTGCGATTATGTATCTTGATTGTAATTAATAAATAATAAAATATAAGGGTTATAGGAGAGATGGCCAGGGCTCGCCATAAGGTTAAAATGGGGAATGCTTTGAAATAGTCTCTCATTTCTTGCCCTGGAGATGGGGAACCGGAAGTACTCCTGATACCTCGTATCAGGATGGGTCCCGGCGAGCCATAGGAAGCATCGCACGGAAGGGAGCGATGGCAGGGGCTCCCTTCACCCTTAAAAAATTAAATTATTTAACAAGGAAAGGCCGCGTTTCATAATACAGTTTACCCTTAAAAAAATCACTTATCGAAAACTTCACCCTTAAAAATTTAAATTATTTAAGATAAAAGCCGCGTAAAAATTAAAAATATATTAATCTTTTAAAACAAAATTTATTGACTCGCCACCCTTGAAAATTAAATTATTTAAAAATAAAACCGCGTTTCAAAGAATGCAGATGCCAACCGGGCTCCCGCCAGTACAGGGTCGGATTCCATGTAGATTCCCACCACCGCCAATTGGTGAGGAGGAGGCTATACGTATAGATATGGCGATGCTGCTGGGGAGCACCCCCCGGAGGAATTTTTATATATAAATAAAGAAAAGAGTTGTATTAAATCATGCTCTTGTTTCATTTTGCTTCTCTCTCTCTCTCTCTCTCTCTCTCTCTCTCTCTCTCTCTCTCTCTCTCTCTCTAGCACAAGAGCTATAGGTATATAATATCAATCAAAAAAAGCAAAAAAAAGAAAAGGGAGGGAGAGGAAATTTTTACTGAGACACGAGACGGAGAAACGAGAGAACCACTCTCGTGAGAGAGAGAGAGAGAGAGAGAGAGAGAGAGAGAGAGAGAGAGAGAGAGAGAGAGAGAGAAGCAAAATGAAACAAGAGCATGATTTAATACAACTCTTTTCTTTATTTATATAAAAAAATTCCTCCGGGGGGTGCTCCCCGGCAGCATCGCCATATCTATACGTATAGCCTCCTCCTCACCAATTGGCGATGGTGGGAATCTATATAGAATCCGATCCTGTACTGGCGGGAGCCCGGTTGGCATCTGCGGTATGGCCTCCACTGCCATACATGGTACTATGATCGGTACCGGAGGTCCCGGCATTGCCTGAGGCATTTCCACATAAATAGGTGGCATGTAACAAGCCAAGTGGTCTGCCGGAGGCGGAGGGTCAACGAAAACAGTTTGCCTTGATCCTCCATCCGTGGGGCATTTACGTATTCTACTGGCTTTTCCTCCTTAACGACAATCTTTTCTTCATTGTGTGTGGGTGACCTCGAAGGATCCATGTCGATGCCTAATCGAGAAGAGGGAAAATTGAAGCGTTTTCCTTTTTCCTCAAAGGAAAGGAGCATAATCCACCACTTACCTAGTCGAGAGGAGGGAAGAGGCGAAGCCGAGAGTAACTTTCCAGTTTTTCCTTATCGAATTTCCTTTTTTCAATTGCCGGGAGTGCTGGGATGATGCGTTCGAAAGGACGGCCATTTGAGAGATGACGCAACTGGGAGAGCGCGGCGGGAATGAAGCCCACGCTCAGTGTTGCCACTGTAGCGCGGATGCTGAGGGCGGCCGGTAGGGTAGGGCGCAATTCAGCCCGCCCTTTTTGAAATTGGATGGTCGTGATAGTTACTCCCTTTATTTATTTTTCGGGTAAAAAAAAATTTATAAATAATTTTAAGTTTTAAAGATGAATTTAGATTTTAAGGGTGAATTTCCAGATAATTTTAATAATTTTAAATTTTAAGGGTGAACATTTTTTTTTATACATAATTTTGAATTTTAAGTATAAACTTTCAATAAATAATTTTAATTTTTAAGGGTAAATTTTCTTTGAAACGCGGTTTTATTTTTAAATAATTTAATTTTCAAGGGTGGCGAGTCAATAAATTTTGTTTTAAAAGATTAATATATTTTAAATTTTTACGCGGCTTTTACCTTAAATAATTTAAATTTTTAAGGGTGAAGTTTTCGATAAGTGATTTTTAAGGGTAAACTATATTATGAAACGCGGCCTGTCCTTGTTAAATAATTTAATTTTTTAAGGGTGAAGGGAGCCCCTGCCATCGCTCCCTTCCGTGCGATGCTTCCTATGGCTCGCCGGGACCCATCCTGATACGAGGTATCAGGAGTACTTCCGGTTCCCCATCTCCAGGGCAAGAAATGAGAGACTATTTCAAAGCATTCCCCATTTTAACTTTATGGCGAGCCCTGGCCATCTCTCCTATAACCCTTATATTTTATTATTTATTAATTACAATCAAGATACATAATCGCACGCATACAATAAGAGGATACATTTAGTCAGGACGCAGGCACGCATGTTTTAACTTGTCCAAGTGGACTATTTTAGTTTTATTATTTCCCAGATCTATTTTCGCGTTTCTATCACCTATCAATTCGAGTATTTTATAATGGCCCGCGTATTGCTCGTCGAATTTTCCTACTTGCGGTTCTTTTAACAAATATACGTCTTCTCCGACCTTAAAATTTTTCGCGTTTAGTTTCTGGTCATAATATCGCTTAGATCATTCTTTTGCCTCCAACAACCGTGCATTCGCCATTCTCTGTGTATCATTAAGTTTAAATATTAATTCGTCTAGGTACATTTCGTAGGTTTTCTCGACATTTTTCGTTTCGAATTCTGAAGGCAACTGCGCTTTCTGTCCGAAAATTAATTCATGGGGAGTGAATCCGTGCGCTGAATGAACCGACATGTTATAAGAAAACATAGCCATTTTAATCCACGTATCCCAATTGGTTTTGTCAGTGTACATTTTAAGATATTCGACAAGGGAGTGATGACTTCTTTCTAGGGAACCCATGGTCTGGGGATGGAAAGAGGTAGATCGTAACTGCCTAATTTTGAATATCTTAGCTACCTTTTGCATTAAACTGTCCTGAAAATTGCTGCCTTGATCGGTTTTAATCGTTTCGGGACAGCCGAATCTAGTAATAAAATCATGCACTAACGCAGTAGCAACCATCTCAGCGGTTATATCGGGAATTGGGAGGGCGTCAGAGTATTTCGTTAAATTATATTGCAAGGTCAATATATGTTTGTTTCCGGATACAGTTACGGGCAAGGGGCCTACTATATCCATTTCTAAGACTTCGAACGCTTTGTTAGGGGTGGTTGTAATTTTCATTGGTCTTTAGGCCTTGACGCGGACTAATTTCTTCTTTTGGCAGTTTTCACAAGTTCGTACATACTCAGGAACATCTTCTTTTATTTCCGGCCAGAAAAATCTTTCCCGAACGCAATGGTAGGTTTTAGCAACCCCTTTATGTCCTCCTACTGTGGAATCACGAGCTTCCCTAATTATTCCTAATCTATCCTCGGGGGATGGCATTGTAACTTCACCAGTGCAAATCGTAAGCTTAGGAATTCCGTCTTTCCATTGAGAACGTAACGCAAATTCTACCGGTAGCCAGTGAATTTGTTCTAAACCATCTCCCGTTTTAGAGATGCTTACGGATTTTATTTTATCTCCTATCATGGCCGTTCGGAGGAAGGTTAAACAATTTATTATCACTGTTGTCTTCGCGATCTCGTCGAACTTTTCTTTAATGAATAATGAATATATAATTTTACCGTCAGATAAGTTAGTCCGAGTGACCGCACCGACCCCTATTGGTTCATCCTTGAGTTTATCAATATCTATCATTTGCACCTACATTTAATGGTCACAAATTCTATACCAATGTTGGAACCAGCCATGTTTTCCTCTGACTGCTTTCCATAGGACAAAATTGGGCCTCTTAAACGTCGCACAGCTCCATATCCTAAGGAACTTACCCACTACTTAGGGCCTCCAAAACTCCTCCAAGTTTCGTCATTCCATGAGTTGTACCCGCAAAACTACGTAGAAAGAATTGGGCTCGCCACTGCTGTAGGAGTAATGCTGTATTAATGTCATTATAGGATATGATGGGCATTTGTTAACCAAATTTTAAGTATTTAAGTACCATATTCAAACAATATTTACCTACAAGGAAGCTTGAATTTATAATGGACATCTGTATTGTGAATTATATGATGTATTGTAGCAGCTAAATTATCACAGATTCTACATGTTTAAGTGACATTTCTATAGCTGCCCTCATAATGGCTTTGTTGTTGCATCGCTATTTTTCCTCTCAGTGTCGAATCATTAACCTTGCCTTAAGCTCCTTGGGGATGGACACCTAGGGTTGCCACCTTTTACATTTGAGTTTTCCGGCCACCCCGTAAGAGTGGGGGCGGGGGGGGGGGGTCGTAGCTAGGCAGCCGGGCAAGAGGTACACAGAGCGCCATTTTCAAAACATTAAAACCCGTAAATTTTTAATTTAAGATTTAAATAATTATACAAAAAGCGCAACGGTCGGTAGGCTAGGCTACGCTTTCGTGTAAATAAAGGAAATACAATGCCAGATAAACGAGAGAAGCGAGATTTCCACAAAAGAGCATCTAGCGCAGATATGGGCATTTGGATATATCTTTATTATTCTAATCAAATAAAAATTTGAAAATCAAGTGGATGTTCATGTACGAAAAAACTCACGATCCTTATCTATTGGCATTATTAAAAATTGTATTATAAATTATATTTACTTAATAAACAAAATAACAAAATAAATATACATTTATTTCTATTAAATTTAACTAGATTTTTTAATTTTAAAACGGTATTTTGTATTAGATTTTGCACTTTCGAGTAATTTTATGTTTCCTTTAACTTGTTCGTAAAATTCTGAACAATTACAATCAAAATTTAAACGAACACAAAGTTCTGCTTTAACGGTATCTACTGAAAGACGATTCCTTTGATCTGACCATAAATTGTTCATTAAACTGAATATTCGCTCCACATAAGCATTGCTACAAGGTATAACGAAAGCCACTTGTATAATCTTTTTAAGATTTGGTGAGTCACTATCTTTTAAAAATTTTCCCCACTTTCTTGAAAGACATGAGTCTTTTTCAGCTATTACTTTAGGCCAAACTCTTTCTAATACTTCAAGTTCGTCAAATAAAACATCGCTATTTACCTATTCAACAAAATGTTCATTAATTTTTACTTTCTTTAATTTTGAAAATTTAGGAATTAAGTAAAATGGAAGAGGAATTAATTTTTATAATGAAAGTCTTTAAAATTATAATAGTTTTATACAAACCTCAACGGCTAAGATTTTCGCAAGATCTAAGATATCATCTAAAGAAGGCAGTTTATCCATATTTAAACATTCCAACTTTTTGAAAATGGAATTTTCGAAGTCGAACATTGTTCTAAATACTCGATGGCTCTTGAGTAAACTCCTATGGCTTCCAATTCAAATTGTTTTTTGTGTTCTGGCGAAAGGAAAGGCAGTGCCTGTTTCACGAAACTTCCAAAAAATATTTTTTCCTACCTGCTAAGTAGTTGCTCCCTCAGTGTAAACATTACTTTAAAAACTTCAGGAGATTCTATTGTATTTTGCTTCCTCCTAGAGGAAGCTTTGTGATAGTAAATTTTTGAGTTGTTGGAAAAGCATGTTATAATTGCGTTCCGAGGTTTTAGGAATCAAAATACATGGTTTTTGAAAAATGTCTGTATGGATGTGTGTGTGTGTGTGTGTGTGTGTGTGTGTGTGTGTGTGTGTGTGTGTGTGTGTGTCTCATTTTTTTTGCTTTTCTTGCGTGATGGCGAATCAAAACTCAGTTTTTTGATTGGGGCGATGCGTTTTTGTTTTTTTTTCAAATTTTCGATTTTCTCAAAACTGTTTTTTGATTTTTTTAATGATAGGATCGAGTTATTCGAATCTGATGGGTAGCGTTCGAAAGAGAATTAAAATACCTATATTTTCTAAAAAAAAAAGGTTTCTAGCTATCGCGGTTCTTTTGTTATTAACAAAAACGTGTTTTTTTTTAGAAGCTTATAACTCCTAAACTAAACTGTCAATTTTTTTTAGAAAAATCATGATAATACAGAATATAAATAGCTATAATCTGTTAAAATTTGAATACATTCTGTAGGCTAGACTTTGAGTAAAAAATTGAAAAATGAAAAAAATCAGTTTTCTATGTCCAACGATTACAAGAGTAAAATTGACTTAATGGCTTCAAAATTCCTTTTAGAGGTAGATTTTTTATAGTTCTCGGTCGAGTTCTTTGGGCAAAATGATTGGTCCATAAATTTCAGAGATATTTGAGGTTAAAAATTTTTTGACATTTTTTTAAAATCGTAATTTCTCGAGAACGGCTCTATGTATCTGAATGGGGTGGGTGGCATTCGAAAGAGAATTAAAATAACTATATTTTTTAAGAAAAATTAATTTTCTATCTATCACCGTTCTTTAGTTATCATCAAAAACAAAAACATGTTTTTTTTTAAAACTCATAACTCCAATGATGTTATCATCATTATATTATAAAAGTATATAGTATTTGTTTTATTATAAAATATAGATATTTTACTTCTATTTCAAATGATAACTTTATTTATCAGCTCAAAATTTATATAAATTTGATATAAATAAATAATAAATAAATAAATTTAAAAATTAACAATTTTTAATATTCATAAATGAATTTAATTATAATTATGCAATAAATTTTTTAAAAAATTATAAATTTTGTTATTAAAAATTAATTAAAGGAATCAACAAATTACGGTTGAGGAAGCTACGGGCCAATGAATTGGTAGCGGCTTTTCTAAGGTTTTGCATAACATTGTGAAATGTTTTACTAACTTCCACTGCAGCAACATTCAATTGTAAATTTGAATCAACTTTTGGGAAAAATGTTGTTATCGTGTTTGACAGTTTACCTGTATTAATCAGTATTTTATGGTTAGCCCCTTCAGCGTGTTTTTTTATAGCAGCAACCCCATCATATTTTACACTAATTAAAGTTCTACAACATAAACATCGAGCAGAGTTCTCGTCGGTATCGCGAGCTAGCCATTTATTAAAATCTGGGGTTTTAAGCCATTCGCTATTGAATGTACAATTGCGTATTCGAGCTTTCTTTTTGGGCGGACTTGCATTCGGATCACAATCACAATTAGCACTCATACTACCTTAACTACCTATTTCTAATTCAAAAACTTTACTTTTTACTAAAACTCTTTTACTTTACTAATATAAATTTGAAATTAGATTGCGCAGTCGCACTCTCGTCACATTACGAATTCTCTTATATAGAATTTCTATGAGAATTTCTCGCGAAAGACGGTTATGTTATAAATATTATGACTGAGGTGCAACAGCGCCAAAAGCTGATTACAAAGGTTTGTTCAGCGTAGGGCATGGCCATGCGAACACACCTAAAAACTAAATAGCTGGCAGCACTGAATTGAGCGCGAAACATGAAAATGCCTCGTAAATAGAATATCTTATTTCTTTATTATTTACGATTTTCTGTAAAATAAAACGTTTAATTATTTCAATTTGAATATTTCTCTGATTTCCGGCTTTTAACATGCCGGCGGGGACCAAATTCCGGCAACCGGCCTAAACATCGAATTTCCGGCCTGGTCAGCAGAATTCCGGCCAGGTGGCAATCCTATGGACACCGGTAAGAGTGCACCATAATTGGTCATTATTTGGGCTGGAATTATCTTTAATCTTGTGGGAAAATGCCAGCGGATGGCCATTAAGCCAATTGTCCTGCCCCTATAAATAATGGGCAGTTATTCCTCTTGTGATCTTCTCAAATGAAAGCAAAAATGGTCCCAAACTTAAAGGGCTGATTTGTCCACTGCTGGATGCCTTACGAAACGAGTCCATTCTTCTGGGAGCACATTTGAGGTTGTCTTTACTCGTACAGTCATCCATCTCTGAAGCAGTTATCGGAAGCTAAAAGGATTCTCCTCCGCGTAGTCAGCAATAGGCTGTAATGAAGGGAAATATTAACAAAGAATACGAGTTCAAGATAATTAAAACCACTTATCTGACAAACTTCTTAATTATTGACGACATTCCTTTGAGTGTAGATCCTTCCTCGCGATCTTCCAATCTCCAGGCAAAATAATGATATACGCATGCTTGAGTATTTTTGACAGCTGCTGGCAGACAGCAGCAACAAAACCGGTAAACCACCTCCACCGGGTCGCGACGCCACCCGACGGTCTCTTATCAAACCAACGCGTGAATAGGTGGATTAAGCAAGCGCGCGAAAATTCAATTTCGGAAATTTAAAAGCTCGAACCATGGGTTCGTGTTTTAAAAGAAGGGGGGGGGGCTGTTATGAACTGCGTTCGCGTGAACGAGTAACGCAATATTTAGGGTCGTTCTACAATAATTGTTTAGAATTAAAAGACTAATTCCGAAATTAACATTAAATAAGAAACAGTTAAATAACAAATGTATTGGAACATATTCCCAAAAAGTATAATCTCTATAAACATTCTAACAATGAAAAATCATTAATTGCATTAATCAGATAAATAAGTTCAACCCGTTTCGTAAATAAACGATAAGTGAATAATTTGCAATTACCCGAATAAGAATAAACAATTCAGAAACGTGATAAATAATTAAATTAACAATTAAATAAAGGAAGCTCGCTCAGGATGAAAAGCTCTTCTAAGAATCATTTATAGTTCTGAGATTCTAGGAAACCCAAGGTAACAGTTAGCTGCAACGGCCATTAGGGCTCCCAAGGACAAGAGTACAGGGTAGTCGGAATCAACAATACCAGGAATCCATTAGCACCAACGGCCTCAGAACACAAACAACAACAATTCCAGGAATCCATTAGCGAACAGGCTCAAGAGACAAACAATTTCCAGAACTATTGCACAGTGGAGCGCAACAGACGAAGAAACGCAAACAACAGCGTAGCCTGTAGTCAAGGTCAAGGTAACAATCAGCTTGTTGCCTCACGGCAGCAGCGTAGCTGGCAGTCAAGGACAAGGTCGAAGGTCAAAACAACATGCGATCTCGCAGCAGGTCGATACCTGGAAAGAATTAGCGAAAAGGTAAACACTTCCGAGAAGTCCAAGGCACAAATACTTCCGAGAGCTGTTTACTCCTGAGTCACCCCCAAGACAGTTCACAATCAGCGGGGAAGGTCGCCTCAAGGGCAAGGCAACGGCCGAGTAGAGACAATCAATTCCCGGAATGATTGCGCAACGGAGCGCAACGGCCAAGTAACCCAGCAACCAATCACGGACCAGCGGCGCCCCACGTCGCTGAAGGAGGCGGTCCATCACCTTCTGATTATCACTCTCGACCCTGCTTTCAGGTCTAAGACCCCTCCACCGCCACTTTCTCTACCTAGGGGTGGGGAAGGTCTCTGAGGCAATCCGGCGCCCTACAGCCTCTACATCGTACTGCCTCCCACTACCAACCTGAAGCTCCACCTACGACCCAGAATATAAATTGGGCCTCATCGCCGGCATTGCGCAATCGCTACCAAGCACATGATATGCTTTGTAGTTTGTTCAATTGCACTAGTGCACGCGCCCTGATCACGTCACTGTGTCAGATGCAATTACGCCGTTTGAATTATATAGAGTCACGCTTCTAAGTCGATTTGTTTGTTAAAAGTAACAAGTTTTCGATTGATTCAATAAACTCTAAGTTAAAGTTATATTTCTGAGTTCGAGTTTTATTTCGAATTTCCCGCGACTCCTTGTGCTTCAGCACTTAATTGAATAACGAATTTCACGTTCCGATTGGTCAAGTTGGCGACCATTGTAGAAATACCTTTCGACTAAAAGATCCCGACTCGGGACGTAACAGCGTATTGCTAACATGAGAATAAACCTTATGATTCGTGGAAATGATTGGAAATAATAATAATAGGTTAAAAATTATAACAAATACGGAGATTATTATTAATAATACTACAAATGCTATAAAAATCTTGGGAATAATTGATGTTCTGATAATCATTTAAATAACAGAAGCAACGCTGTCATAATTTCAGGTTAAGAAACAACCGTATAATAATTAACAAATCATGAGCATCACCGTCGCTGATAATTAACTGTTAAAATATAACGCTTATAATTATTTAAGAATGCGCGGTATTGTATAACAAACGTTGCGCGACGTATAATCGGAGGATAATAACGTTTTGCAACGTTGTGTAAATAAACAAAAATAATAACTAAAAATAGTTAAGGAGTTGATTAGCAACAATCATCATAACCGACTAAGGATATTAATAATATTAATAACAATAATTTATCACAAGGGCTAAAGATAAACAATAAAACGCAATTATCGATAATTAACAACAAATTTAATAACAATCTCGAGTTATCCGGATAATTGGCTATTCTTGGAGGTACGGACGTGTAATAACAACAATTGTTTATAATTAAGTAGTTTTCCGGGAAATTAGTAACCAAACGTTGCTCAACGTAAATTGAAGGTTAATGATAACATGCAACCCCTGCTGAAAACGACCTATTGAAACCAATTTATTCCTCATTCAATTTTGGTAACACTAAATGGTTATCAATACGGGTTCAATCGGGTTAATTGGAAGCCCGATTAAGAATTAATCGGTTTTAATGTTAAATTAATTGGGATAGGGTTAAATATAAATTTTCCGTATTAATTTCAATTGGGTATTATTGGTTTCCGCGAATTCACGCATCTCGAGCGTTTGTTGACATCGCTCGAACGATGTATTCGCGATCTGCGCGGGGGAATGCGCGACTTGGGCGGTTACAAAGTCGCGCTCGATTCATTTTTGAATCAGATTCTCTCGGGCTGTCAAACCGCGCGTACGCGAGTTAATTTGATCGTCCGCGAAGAAAACGGTATCGTGCGTCCTCGCCGGTGCAGAGCAGCGCCCGTACACGTACCGACCACGAAGAGCAGCGCACGTTAGCAATCCGAGCCACTTACGTTAGGACTCGGCCTGGACACTCCGAAGTCGACCAGAGGATAAGGCCTGACGCAGGAGCGGATTCGTGAGCGAGCGACGAGAGGAGTGCACTTCTCTCCCGGTTAGCCTCTATGTACATTCCGCGCAGCGATTTATTTGAGTATCTTCGACTCGCAGCGGCGAGTGGCCGGTGGTGCGTTCACCGGCCCAGCGAAAATAGATACCTTGATCCACCCGCGCCGAGCGGCGGATCCCGTCTTCTTGTCGGCGCGCAACGAAACGCGTATTTTTCTGTAAAGTCCTTTTTTCACTCATCCCGTTACAATGGCGCCCAACGTGTTGGGTTTAAGGAGAAGGTTAGCGGCCGGTACATTCGAGACCGGCCTATTCAAATCACGTTTCGCTTAAATTCGCCCGCGCGCGAATCACTGCACCGGACTAATCAGCAGACGGCCAGTGGCCATAAGCCGTTATAGCTGATAGGCGCAGTGATTTAAACTCGCCATGTCGAGGTGCCGGGCGTAAACAAACAGACAAGAAGACTCGCGGCGCGCATAGAAACATAAACACAAAACAGCAGATTACTTGTTTTTGTAGCTGTTTATGTTTATGCTCGAGCAGTATTGTGTATACTCGTCCCGAGCCTTTTAAACTGCCGTAAAGCCAGGGCGAAAGCATTTAAACGACGATTGTAGTTGTTTTCGGCGTCATATGTGGCGAAATTAAATTCCTTTTATTTTTGAAGCGAGATTTTAAGCGATTTTCACGCGATTTTTTTTGGAATAGAGTGACCGTGCCTGTGCGTGCAGCCGGTCGAAAGTGAGAACACTTTCATGCCTTTTTTTTTTTATTGCGGTTTTTAGTCAAATCGGTATCTTCGCTAAAAATTTTTTTTTTTGGAATTGCCACGCTCTCTCCCTAGCTAGATGCATCGAGATACGTCGTTCTCGAGCGGCTTGGAACAATTGTGTGTGGTAGTTAGGATTCTAACATTGTAATTTGCGTAACAGACGGCCAATTCGAGAGAGAATCTCAGCAGTTAGTTACGCACACACACAATTCGTCGCTAAATTTTTGTATAATCGGTCTAGCTTCAGAAGATGGAATCATTGACCTCAGAAGAACTAGCCGAATCGATGGAGCAGTGGCGCAAAAATCTAGAGCTGAGCTTCCAAGCTGTAATAGAAGCAAATATAACTCTAGATTTAAGAAGCACTGGATGTATCGAGGGGGATTCTAGGCGAATCACTCAATGGCTGATGGGAAATTGCAACCCAGCCCACTTCACACAAGAAATAAGTGGAAGTGCAATTGAGCAGTTCACAAGGAGACTCGAATTGAGGAATAAGTACGTCAACGGAACGATCCTCAACGCAAGTAGAGCTCCAGAGACGAACTACAACGCAGATCCCTCGACCCACAGCCTGTTTCAGCAATTGGCGTCGAACAAAGCAGTCGACAACAACTTGCTGAGATCAATGAACACACATGTATTGCAGATCATGGATCAAAGAGCAGGCAGTCCTTCCGACGTAAGAAACGAGGCTCTCACGTTACTATGGAGCCCTTTAACTCCAGCGGGAGGACCGAGTGAGGTCCAGATGCAACTAAAGTGCAGCACAACCTGGGGGAGGGGAGATTCCCCGATCTCCTCCCAGTCCGAAGGATCAGAGAATGCGAGTCATGGATTTCGGACAGCTGTGCCGCAACTTTACCATCGCCAGCAATTTCAGCGTACATCCACGAAATCGACGTCGGAGTAAGCACAGCCTGGGGGAGGGGATGATTTGTTGTAACAGGATGGCTAGTGGGGGAAAATCCCAACAAGCCACAGGCCAGCGATGCCCTGGAACACGGTGCCGCCGGTGTCAGACTAAAATGACTTGCCCGGGGATCTGCTCCTGGAATCCCGAAAACAACGCGAAGTTCGCACACGAACTTCACTTTCCAACTAATTGGATCGCTGAGTGAAAAGCGCGCGCTCGAAGAGTAAAGCGCGCGGCCGCTATGCTCAGATATGAAAACGACCGCCGGAGTCGTTTTCCCGCGGAGGCGGCGGTATCTGGGAGAAGGACAGGTTGTAATGAACAACGCGACGAGTAACTAGATATCACAGTATATTAAAATCATTAATGACAACAAGCACAACGCACGTGCTGATTAGAACAAATGAGTTAGTTCGCGCGCGACCGTTAAGATTCAAACGCGCGAACGATACGGCGCGCGGCGAAGCTGCTATTTTCGCGCGCGGTGTTAAAGTACGGCGGGCTGACACACACCCGCACGTACACGGCACAGAAAGCTTGCACGGGGCGATTTCCGTGCAAGCCTTTATAATAAACCCGCAAGAAGAGAGTAGAAAACTTACGTTAGGAAGGAGCAGCCGGTGCACTCGACTCTCTCTCTTGCTCCCTGTCGCTCGCACAGCAGTTGCGCTCTCTTTCTCTCTCTCTCTCTTGCTCGCTGTATTGGGTCGGCAGGCGGGCTGGCTGCCGGCTCGTCGCTCGCAGTCTCGTGCGGCTCACGCGGCTCGGGATCGCTCTCTCTCTCTGTCTCTCTTTCGCATGTACACACCCTACTCGGCGCCTCCACTACACTCGCGATAACTATAAAAAGCTAGGACGGCGCGGATGAGGTCACTTTTTAGAGACACACTGGAGAGAAGTTCTCGGCACGATGGCAGACACGAAGATGGCTGCCGTGACTCCTATAAAGCCGTAGCAGCTTCGCGGGTACGCGATGGGCATATTACGCGTCGCGAGACCGTTCTAATCCGGTCAGGATGCTCGCGCGCTCGCGCCCCCGGTGAGCATGCCTGCTCGGCGCGGGTAATTCGAATCTCGAATTACCTAACTCGCGCACGCGTTACACCCCCCCGCCAGACGCCGCTTAGGGGACCGCGAGCAGCTCTGCCATCCATGGCCGTCGTCGTACCTGAAAATAAGGTTAATTCGGTGGAGCCTTTCGGAAAGGAATTTTGGACAAGGGAAGTATAAGAATCGGAGTCATCCATTATCTTTTTTTTTTTAATTTTTATTAAAAAAACAAAAAAAAAGAAACCTTTCGGGGCTTAGTCCTCTTCAGCTGGCCCGGGAGTAAGTCCGGCGCACCTTGTTGCGAGCTTCGTTGGGGCAGTGCTTCGACTTCTTTACCCCAAGCTCGCCAAACATGAAGCACCGGAGAAGCGCCTGTGCATTTAACGCCTCCCGGGCCGCCTGCTCCTCTTCGAGCGCCCTTTGGAGGCGCTCCTCTTCGCGTAGGAGACGACGCTGGGCCTCTTCTTTGGCCCAACGCGCCGTCTCCTCCGCCTTTTCCCTGGCTCGCCTGGCCTCTTCCATGCGCTCCTGCGCACGTGCCAGACGAGCCTCCTCCTCCTTCTGCAAGGCGGCGCGGCGCAGCCTGGCGGCCCTGGCCTCTGCGGCGGCCGCGAGCTCTTCTCGCCGGCCTTGGGCCATTCCGACCCATTTGCCGGCTTGCCGCTCGCCGGCCTCACCGTGGCACTGGAGAAAATCCTCCAGTGCGGCCAGGGCAGCGTCCTCCGCAGCGCGCGAGGGCTTGCTGAAGCGCCGCGCCTCCTCTACAGCCTGCTCCACCGGGACCCAGGCCGCACCGACTCCATCGGTCGGTGCTCCTTTTAGGGCCTGGGTCGGAGCATCTCCTTCTTTTCCTTGTGCGGCCCGAGCCGCGCCGGCGTCAACTTCCGGCGCACAATGATGGGCTCGAGCCGCCTCCTCTTCGGGAACTCGGCCGGCACCAATCGGCTCGATTGGTGCTTCTTCTGGCCGAGCCCCGCTCTTCTCCCGCTGGTCCTTCGGAGGATGAGGTCGCCGGAGCGGGGACGGGCCAAGGCCTGCGTCGGTTGGTCCCGAAGGTCCCCTTCTTGGTTCCGGCGCCTCTAACTCCTCTATGACAAGTGTGGAGGGCTCTTCCACTGGTGGTGGTGCCTGTGTCACCGCGTCTGTGCCCTCCACTACCTGCTCCAGGAAGTCAATGACGGCGGGGTCAGGGTTGCACTGGATTAATCCAGCAATCACCTTCTTCGCTGTCTCTGCTATTTCTGGAGTCAGGCCCTGCATATCCTGCAACAGGTAAATTGACCCCGGAGATTGGTGAGACTGAGGATCGGAAAACAAGGACGAACACGGATTAGTACGGACGGCACAATTTCTGGACGACACAGTTAGCGCTTTTCGGAAGCTCGGGTTCGACGGGGGCTAATTGGCCCGACATCTGCAGGTGCAGGCTTCTTCTTCGAGCCCTTTGGCCTCCCTGGGCCTCGCTTGGACTCTGTTGGACCGAGCGCACGCGTAGGTCGGCCGTCGCTCGCACGCTTTCCTGGCCTAACTAACAACGCGGTCTTACGAGGTGGACCGCGCCTCTTAGCCGTCGCCCGAGGCTGTACATTCCCCTGGCTAACTCTGTTGCCCGCTGGCACGTTACGTTCGGCTGAAGAGTCCCTCGGTGGTAGCGACTGGGCTACTTCTTGACTACTTTTGTCCAAGTAGTTTTTGGGCTCTTCTGCGGAGACGTATCGCTTAAGTTGCTGCGCATGGACGGGACTGATCGTTCGACCATCCTCACCTTGGATCTCATAGGTGTTTTCGCCTAGAATATTCGCAATCGTGTAGGGCCCCGCGTACATCCGGGCTAATTTGGCAGAAATCCCCTCAGCTGCAGAGGATAGTAACTTATTCTCTCTCCATACGCGATCGCCTAGACAGAATTCCGGACGTCGACGATGAGCGTCATAATATTTGGCTTGTCTCGCCTGCTCCGCTTGCGCGTCGGCCGCCGCCCGAACGTGCAATTCGCGGAGCTTGTCCATGCGCGCCACCCAATTATTTATCGCCTCTTGCTGCCCTTGCTCTTCGGCTAACCTGTCTTCCTCCCGCCTTAGTGTCTTCGATGGGTCAGGCTGTCGGCCGTAAATGAGCATGGCAGGACTTATCTTGGTAGAGCTGTGTTCTGCCGTATTATACGCGAACGCCAGCTCGTTCAGATGCTCATCCCAGGACCGGTGATTCTCCTCAGCGTAAGATATGATCATGGTCTTCACCGTTCGGTTCACACGCTCGACGGGATTGGCTTGAGGGTGATATGGTGGTGTAAACGTGTGATGCACGTTTCTCTCCTTTGAGAATGCCTCTAAGGGTGCATTCTTAAATTCAGTCCCATTATCGGAGAGAAACACCTCGGGGACTCCGAACCGCAGACATACTCGTTCGTTGAGCCCTTTTATCACCGATTTGCCATCTGCCCTTTTTATCGGAATTACTTCGATCCAGCGTGTGAACAGCTCCTGGAAGATGAGAATGTATTCGTGGCCGTGCTTGGTTTTAGGGAGGGGTCCCATAATGTCGCTGGCCACGATTTGCCATGGACGCTGTGTTATACGACGTCACATGAATCCTGCTGGAGCGCGCTGTTCGACTTTGCACTGCTGGCAAATTTGGCACTGGTTCACGTATCTGCCCACATCTCGAGACATGTGTGGCCAATAATACTTCCGCCTTACTCTCTCTAGAGTTTTCTCGCGGCCCAAGTGCCCAGCAGTTGGAAAGTCATGGCATTCTCTCAGTACTTCGCGTCGCTTTTCGTGAGGGACTGCTAACTTCCATGCATCGTCGTCGCCGAGAGATTCGTCTATGACTTCATTAGGGTAGTACTTGTACAGTCTCCCCCCCGCCAGCTTGAACGTGGGGAAGTCTCGCGGCTGCTGTTGAACCTCTTTCGCGCTCGAGCTCTAACGCGGCGACCGCTGGCTCTTCTTCCTCGAACATCCGTGAAAGGGCATCTGGGACATTGTTCAACGAGCCCTTTCGATGTTCGACCGTGAAACTGTGGTTCTGCAGCTCCAAAGCCCACCTAGCTAACCTGCCGGTCGGGTTTTGGAGATCACGGAGCCACTTCAAGCTGCTATGGTCCGTGATAACCTTGAAGTCGTAGGCCTCTATATACGGACGGAACTTTTTAATTGCCCAGAGAATTGCTAGACATTCTCGTTCCATCACGCTATAATTCCTCTCGGCTGCGCTCAGAGTTCGACTCGCGAACTCTAGGACTCTTTCATCGCCGTCAATTATTTGGTATAGCACCGCTCCCAGACCTGTATCGCTTGCGTCAATTTGCACCACGAACTGCGCGTTAGATACCGGTCTGTGTAGAATCGGTGCAGAAGCTACTAGCGCTTTCAGCTTTTGGAAGGCCTCTGCTTGTGCCGTTGACCACTCATATTTCCGATCCTTTTTCGTTAATTCGGTCAGTGGTTCAGCAATTGTGGCGAAGTTCGATAAAAACTTTCTATACCACGAGGCCATTCCTAAGAAGCGTCTCAGCTGACGGAGGTTTTTCGGTAACGGATACTCCATAATGGGCTTTATTTTCTCGGGGTCTGGCTTAAAACCATCTCTATTTACTATGACCCCGACAGAAGACGCTCTTCTCGCGATTTATTGTGAGGCCCGCGTCCTGTATCCTGTCAAGAACTTTTTTTAGAACCTCCTTATGCTCCTCGAATGTCTCTGTGACTATTATTATATCGTCGAGATACGAGTAAGCAAAAGGTTCGAGTTCGGGGCCGATGACTTTGTCAATTAGCCTCTGGAAGGACGCTCCGGAATACGAAAGACCGTAGGGCATTCTCGTAAATTGGAAAAGCCCTTTGCCTGGCACGGTGAAGGCCGTAGTCTCTTTGGACTCCGGACTAAGTGGTATCTGGTGGTACGCACTGCTTAAATCCAACGTCGAGGTGTATCGCGCTTTCTGCAGTTTGCGCAAGATACTTGACATGTATGGTAACGGGTACGCGTCTGGTCTTGACGCTGCGTTCCCTTTTCTGAAGTCCACGCAGTAACGGAACTTCCCGTTGGACTTGCGTACCATTACCACTGGACTTGACCAGCCACTTGTCGAGGGTTCTATTATTCCCGCGACTAGCATTTCCTCCATCTGTTTGTGCATCTCTTCCTCGAGTTTCTGAGATACAGGGTAGTACTTCTGTTTAATGGGTCTTGTAGATCCGACGTCTATTGCATGCTCGATCCACGAAGTGGATATATATATAACTATGGAAATTGGTTTATTTGAAGAGATATCAACGTATAGATCGGTACCCTTGAAGAGATGTCGGGATTTTGAAGAGACCCCTCAAATTTCTCAAAGCAAGAATCGCGACTTTTGAGGAGAAATCTATACCCCGTTTTCCCAGAGTCGGTAACCTTAGGGTCATTATTTCTTTAGTCACATTGTCCGAACTCTGAGCGAAAGGTTCACATCTCCTCAAAAGTACTAATTTACAAACACACACACAGACACACACACACACACACACACACACACACACACACACACACACTTATCGGGTTTTATGTAGCCCAAGACTGTATATTAGTACCTGCAGCCCAGAGTTCCCTATGGCAAGTGACTAAAGAAATAATTGACTCTGGGGTTATAGACTCTAGGTCGGGCCGCATAAACCCCTATATTTAGAAATATTATGAAGCCCGGGCTGCATAATCAAAATTGGGCTCGATAAACCCCTATACAGGGTATCTCATTTTAATCGCCCCAGGCAAATATCTTGGAAAGTAAGGGAGATGGAAAAAACTTTAAATACAAAAGTTGTAGGGTTCAAAGGGGGTCAGCTAATGGTAACAACGATCCTGATCTTGAACTCTATTTTCAAGGTTATTTCAAGGTCAAAGTGATTTTTTAAATCGGAACCCCTACTTTTGATCCCGGAAATGAAAAGAGCGGAAAATTTTACGTTCAGAAAGGTCTGATATGTTGGGGTTTCAAAGACATTTTAAGATCAACCAAACAATTTAACGAGGTCGATCTGGGAATACCTCTAGGAAGTACAAAATTGACCTTGACGTTCACGGCCATTTTAAGCTAAGTCGATTTTATAAAATGGAACCCCTTATTTTTGACCCCGGAAATGGAAAGGGCGGAAGATTTTCCGTCCGAATATGACCTTGACCTCGACTTTAACCGTGATCTGGAAGGTTATTTTAAGGTCAAGCCGATTTTTTTAAAATCCCCTTATTTTTTACCTCGGAAATGGAAAGAGAAGAAAATTTACGTTCAGATATGTATCGTCATATGGTATCAAAATTGGTCCTTTGGGGTCAATTAAAGGGTTTTTTTTAAACACCGACTTAACCTTAAAATAACCTTTAATGTCACGGTTGCGGTCAAGGTCGAGGTCAATGGTCGTCGCCATGAGAAGTCTTCTCTTGGATGTCCGCGGGCCTCCAACGTTGCGCATTAACCTACTTAGCGCCGCTATACGTGCTTCTGCCTTTGCCGTTACTTCCCTGATGTGTGGCCGAAAGCAAAGCTTTGAGTCCAGCGTGACACCTAGATATTTGGCAGTCGGCCTCATAGTTACTAACTGGGATCCTACGTACAGCGACAGTATCGTAGGGATCTCTTTACGTGTCAATAGTACTACCTCGGTTTTCGCCAGCGCGAGACTGAGCCCGTGCTCCGCCATCCACCTAGTTACTCGTTTCATTACCTGGCACAAGATAAGCTGTGCCAATTCCGCGTTCCGTGCTTCTACCACCACCGCGACGTCGTTCTCATATCCTACGAGAAATGCCCCGTTGGGCATGTCCAGGAGCAGTAAACCGTTGTACGACGCGATCCAAAAATCGGGGCCCAACAGTGATCCCTGTGCAACACCTGCCGTAATTTCCCTAACCACCGTCCCTTCGCTCGTCTCGATAATGAGTTCGCGATCCCGGAAGTAGTCCTCTGCTACGCGTAGTATGTAGGGTGGGACCCCAAAGCCCCTCAGCGCTGCGAGTAGATCTGCCCTGCGTGCCGAAATGAAAGCGTTTTTAATGTCCAGCATTGCTAGCAACACCAGTGGTCGCGCTCCGTGACATCGTTCCCTTGATCGCCCCACCGCACACTGGGGCCATACGGATTTTTTGGTTCAAAATCACCTAGAGGTCGCAATTCTCAACGGAATCTGAAAATTTTTGCTTAGGAACATTCGTTATCAAATATCGAAGAGCCCTACGAAGCCTGATTTTCCAAAAAATTAACCTATAAATCTAAGGAGTCATATAATCCTATTTCATCAACCAATCAATTCAATTTTTGACCTGCAAATCCCAAAAATACGATAAACCTTTGATTTGTAAGCCCTTTACTCGTAAACTCTTGACCTTTGATCCAGTAAGCCATGCACTCATAAACTCTAAACCTATAAGCCCTAACCTCATAAGTCTTAAGGGGGTCTTACACCTAGTGGCTTCTGAGGCCAAAATCAGCTATAAAAAAGAGAAAAATGTTATTTAAACCACATACAATGTATATCCTAAAAATATACACTATTTCCGACAGAATGGCCCAAGACTTAATCTGTAGACCAATTTTATGAATCCAGGTTAAGAGAGCGTGTGTCAAGGACTTATAAATTGAAGGTTTTATAGCATTTTTGGGAATCACAAGTGTAAATTTTGGGGTTATAGGTTATAAATTCGGTTTATAGGTTCATATTTTCAAAATTAGGCTTCGTAGCGGTCTTTGGTATTTTGTCACAAAAGTTCCTGTTTTTAAATTTTCAAATTCGGTTGAGAATTATGACCTCTAGGTGGTTTTGAACCTTTCGGCCCCAGTGTGCACCGCCGCGGTAACCGATCGTATCGCGCCTATCGTCGAAAAACCCTTTCTAAATCCATGCTGGTTTTCCGATAAACCCCCTGACTGTTGTATCGCGATCTGGATTCTGCTCCTTAATAGCGCCTCCATACCCTTGCCGATCGTGTCTAATAGGCTAAGCGGCCGATACGCGGACGGGGATGTCATGTCTCCCTTCCCCTTGCTGATAAGGACAAGCTTCGCCCTGTTCCAACGACTACTGAAAACACCTTCCCTGAGACATAAGTTGTAGGTATCCAGTAAGGTTTCCGGGCAACGCGAGGCGATGGCCTTTAAAACCTCCACTGGAATCCCATCGGGGCCTGGCGCCTTGCCGCTCTTAAGAGATCTAATCGCTACCCGTAGCTCAGGCTTGGCAAACGAGGGTATATCCTCCTGTCGCACGTCCTCATACAGAGTCTCTTCCCTTGGCTGATACTCAGGGAAAAGCCTGTCAACTATCTCACTTATCAACCGCGCTTCCTTTATCTCCGGTGGCTTCATTGCCCCTATTCTACGAGTTACGATTTTGTAGCCTAGTCCCCACGGGTCGGAGTTAACTTCGTCGCACACCTCTTTCCAGCATCGTTGCTTACTGGATTTAATCGCGAGCCTTAGCCTTTTTTGTGCCTGTTTAAATTCAGCGTTAAAAACAGTGGCCCCGCGTCGTTCCCGTGCGCGCTGTGCCCGTCTACGAAGCCTCAAGCATTTTTTTTTTGTTTTTTTTTGTTTTTTTTTTTTGTTTTTCCGAGGTACTAGGTGAATCTTCCGAGGCTCCCGTCCTTGCTTACCGCATGGAGGGGGGCCCACTAAGACCATCACGAAGCGTCGGGCTCCGCGATGTGAGGGATTTCTACCCCCTAAACACCCAAAACCTTTCCCTCGGCGTTCTCCGGAATCCGGCCCGGAACTGTTATACACATTACTTCGGACCGGTCGGCGTTTCTATGCCCTACGGCAATCTTATATATCTTGTCTGGTCTGTCTATTTTTCGTCTTCTGTATCAGTTTTCAAGGCAGCCGTCAGTCTTTTTGCCTTGTAGTACGTGAGTCACGTAGCGTGCTATGTCGTCCCAGTTTTGTTTGCTTGACAGCATCAGTGTCACGACGTTATCCGGTGTGATGTCACCTGTCTTCGTCTGTAGTCTGTGTTTCGCGACTATCCAGCGGGGGCACATGAAAAATGTGTGCTCGGCGTCGTCTCTATTATGTCCGTAGTACCTGCAGGACGGGGTCGTTACCTTCCCCATCTGATGCAGATACTGGCGGTAGTATCCGTGTCCGGATAGGAACTGGGTCAGGTAAAAATTCACCTTCCCAGCTGCTCTCTTATGCCAGAGTCGCACGTCCGTTATGAGGCGTCTCGTCCACTTGGCTTTGTCGCTGTCTGTCCATCGCGTTTGCCAGGATGTCAGCGTCGTCGTCCGTGCGTCTATGGAGGCTCTCGCTCTTCCCCTTTCTTTGCTGTACTCGTAGATCCTCTTCCGCTCGAGAGCGAAAAGGTCTACTGGGACAACCCCTGCGATCACTAGTACCGCCACCTCTGTGACAGTGCGGTACGCGCATGCGATTCGCAGCGCTCCCAGTCTTTGTACCGCCGCGATCTTTTTGCGGTACTTCTCTACTCGCGTCGCGTCCGCCCATATCTCGGCCCCATAAAGGAGCATCGAGTTGGTCACTGTCATAAGCAGTCGTCGTACGCTCGGTCTCGGTCCCTTCGTATTTGCCATGAGGCGGGCGAGGGCGGCGGTCTTTAACGCCGCTCTCTCAGCGACGCCACGTATATGCGGCCAGAAGGTCATCCTCGTATCCAGGGTCACCCCCAGATATTTGGCGGACCGTCCAGGATGCACAACGGACGTCCCCACCGTCATGGGTATCGCCGTGTCTATCCGTTTCCTAGTTAGATATAGTAACTCCGTCTTTTGCATGGCCAGCTGTAGTCCCCGACTTCGCGTCCATTCGTCCACCCGTCTCGTGGCTTGGGTCAGCCTCATCTGAGCCAGTCGTGTATCCTTGGTCGTGTTGACGATGACCAGATCGTCTGCATAGCCGACCAGATAGACCCCCGGCGGCATCGGAAGATCCAACACCTCATCGTAACCTACGTTCCAAATATCGGGGCCAAGGATCGAGCCCTGCGCTACTCCCGCCGTCATTTTTCTTTTCTTAACCCCAGTCTGCGTCCCGTACGTAATGTAACGGTCTCGTAGATAGTCCTTGAGGATTCGGAGAAGATATGGGGGCAGCGGGAAAGCGTCGGAGAATGCCCGCACGATGTCCGTCCACCTCACCGAGTTGAAAGCGTTTCGTACGTCGAGTGTTGTCATGAGCACTATTGGCCTGTTCTTGTGGGGCCTAGGCTGTGCTCTGTCAAAGGAGTCGATCACTTTTTGGATCGCCCCTATCGTCGACCGTCCTTGTCTGAACCCGTACTGTCTGTCGTTCAGGCCGCCAGCGTCCCGAACCGCCTGTTGGATTCGCGGTCTCACGAGCATTTCGAAGAGCTTGCCAAGTGTATTCAGCAAGCTCAGCGGTCTGTAGGATGACGGCGAGTCCGGGTCCCCACCCTTTCCTTTATCAATGAGAATCAGCCGCGCCGTTTTGCAACAATCCCGAGGATTTTCGCTGGGATACCGTCCGGACCTGCTGCCTTCCCCGCCGAGAGCTGCGCAACAGCCAAGCTGAGCTCACCCCGGGTGAGAAGCCTCAAGCATTATTATTATTATTATTATTATTATTATTATTATTATTATTATTATTATTATTATTATTATTATTATTAATTTGAAATAGTAACTTCGTTTGAGTAAAGGAAATGAAGGAATGTAAGTAATGAAAATAATAATCATAATTATTATCAGGCTTGGGTAGTAACTAGTTAAAAAGTTAAAAGTTAAGTCGAAAGTTAAAAAGTTAATAACTTCTAACTTAACTTAGATAATTTCAAATCACCTTAACTTTTAACTGGTCTAATTGATTATTTTATATTAACTTTAACTTTATAACTTTTTTTTGTAGTTAAATATTTACTCTCTATTTTTTATCCGGTAACATGCATGTACAAAAAACTGCACATCGCCTGAACTTATTTGTAATAATATGTGTAAGCAATTCGTAAAACAATTTTTATCAAAGTATTTAAATTTAAATCAAGAGTATACGCATAAAACATTAGAAGGCGAATCCCAAACCTGTACAAATTTGTCGGCGGGGGATGAGAATTCTAGGCGTATACGGGAATGCGGCAGACGTGCATAATTGGCAAAATAATTATTTAAATAATTCTTGATCCCAAGCAGGTGGGGGATGCGGTCTCCACACGTAAACGGGAGTGCGTCAGACGTGCATACAATACAAAATAATTATTTAAATAATTCTTAATCCTCATGTAGGCGAGGTATGCGCGTCCTACGCGTATACGGGAGCGCGTCAGACGTGCATACATGGCAAAATAATTATTTAAATAATTCTTAATCCCAAGTAGGCGGGGGATGCGAGTTCTACGCGTATACGGGAGCGCGTCAGACGTGCATACATGGCATAATAATTATTTAAATAATTCTTGTCCCAAGTAGGCGGGAGATGCGAATTCCACGCGTAAACGGGAGTGCGTCAGTCCTGTATACGTGGCAAAATAATTATTTAAATAATTCTTAACCCCAAGCAGGCGGGAGATGCTAGTCCCACGCGAATACGGGAGCGCGTCAGACGTGCATACATGGCAAAATAATTATTTAAATAATTCTTAACCCCAAGTAGACGGGGGTTGCGAGTTCCATGCCTACTTGAGTTTAAGAATTATTTACATAAACGGAGACACGGAAATGGACAAAGAGGGAGAATGGACATATATAGGCGCAGGAGGGAAGTCAACGATAGAATACCTGATAACAAATATGGAAGTAAGGGAAATAATAGAAGACATGAGTATAGGTAATAACGAGGACTCAGATCATCAACCGATAGAGGCAGTGTTGAAACTGAGAACGGAAAAGAGAGAAAAGGACAATTGAACAAGAACAGACTGGTCAGAGAAAGGAATAAGGCAGTACATAGGAAACCTAGCAGAGAAAGCAAAAGCAAAGACATGGAAAGAACTAAAAGAAAAGGTTAAAAGAAGCACAGTAGTAACAAATTACAGCATAGACAACAAAGCAAAACTGGAAAAATGGTGGGACAAAACATGCCACGTGAGGAAAATAGAACTGAAAAGAGTTCTAAGAGACTGCAAAACGGGAGTGAGAAGTTCCTTGGAATACATAGAAAAAAAAAAGAATACAGAGAGTGAATAAAGAAAAAGAAAATAGAGTGGAGTGAGAAGATGATAGAAGAGATAGAAAGAGATACAGAAGCGCGAGAAGCTTCTGGAAAATAATAAACGCAGAGAAAGACAGAAACCAAGAAGTAAGTGAGAAAATAAAGAAAGAAGAATGGATGACATTCCTGAAAGAGCAGCTAAAACGCACGGAAATACAGGAAGGACAGATAGAAAACATGGAAAGAAAGTAAGAGAGATTGATGTGGGAAGAAGATGAGATGGGCCAGGAGAAGGTCCGAAGTGCAATAAATAAACTAAAGAGGAGGAAAGCAGCCGGAAAAGACGGAATACAAAACGAAGCGTGGATATTTGGAGAGAAAGAAATTGTAGAAGAACTAAAAGTAATACTAAACGAAATATGGAAGAAAGGTGAGATACCAGGAGTGGAAAGTAGGAACCGTAAAGCCAATCTTTAAAAAAGGAAAGAGAGACGAGGCAAAGAACTTCAGAGGACTGACGCTGATGGATACAGGGTACAAAATTTACGCAGAGATACTGAGGAAAAGATTAGAGGACTATCTGGAAGAAGGAAAAAAGCTAGGAGACCTGCAGTTTGGTTTCAGGAAAGGAAGAGGCACCATAGACGCAGCGTTTGTGCTAAAAAGTTCAGTAGAATCGGAATTGAAGAAAGAAGGAGGAAAGGCTTGGGCATGCTTGGCGGATCTCAAAGGAGCCTTTGACAACATAAAAAGAGAATCGATATGGAAAGAAATGGAGAAGATGGGAGTAAACACGAAATTGAGAAACAGGATTAAAGAAATATACGAAGATACGAAGTGTGAGGTAGTGGTGAAGGGAAAAAAGCTAGGAATGTTCAAAATGGAAGAAGGGGTGAGACAAGGATGCCTGCTTAGCCCGACACTTTTCAATGTGAGCATGGCGGTATTGGAGGAAGAATTGAGCAAAGTGCAGGAATGAGGAATAGTGATAGAAAAAAAGAAGATATACCCAATAGGATACGCGGATGATGTTGTCCTGCTGGTAAATAATGAAGTAGGTATGAAAGAGATGATAAAAAGGTTCGGGAAATTTATAGAAAGATGAGGAATGGAGTTGAACACCAAAAAGACAAAAATTATAAAGTTCAGAGGAAACGGAAGAAGGGGGTCGACCCGGTGTTAAAATGGAAGGAAGAGAAAATAGAAATAGTGAAGGAAGAAACATAATTGGGATACAAGATACAGAGTAACAACGGAGATACGAAACATATAGAGTACATAGCAAGAAAAGCAAACGCTGTTTTGGGAAGAGTATGGAGCATAGTTGAAAGGAAATTCAAAGAAGACTGGGAGAGAAGGATTAAGCTATTTGGCGCATTAGTACGCAGCGTTATAACTTACGGAGCGGAAATATGGGGCTACAAGGAATGGAAGGAGATAGAGAAAATTCAGAATAAGTACATAAAGTGGACCCTAAGACTGGATAGAACAACGCCCAGTCATATAATACACGAAGAAACGAACAGATGGAAGATAGCAATAAAGACCGGAAAAAGAGCGTTGAAGTATGAGCAGAAAGTAGTGCAAAGCGAAGGGAATACAATAATAAAAGAATGCATGAGAGTGATAACAAGCAGTAATGCGAAGTCGTAAATGGAGAGAGAAGAAGGAAATTCTACGAAGACAAAGGATAGTCGGCAAGCGAAGTGAGTAGAAGGATTGCAGAAGGAGAAACAGTATGGTCAGAGATGGTGGAGAGAGGAACGGTCGAAGAAAAGCAGAGGAGAACGGTAGAAATAAGAGAGTCAAGGTTTGCAAAAGAGATAAGTAATATCATTTTCCAGCAGGAGACACCAAGCTACCTTAAGAACACGGAAACGAAAAAGAAGAAAGAGCTGGAGGTACAGGCAAGATTTAGACTAGGGAGCGAGAATAGGAGCACGAGGTACTGGACCAGAGAGGAGGAGAAGAGGTGCAGAATATGTAAAAACAGCGAAGAGACCCTTAAACATATATTTGAAGAGTGCAAAGCTACAAGAGTGCAAGGAAAGACATGGGAAGAGATTGTCAACGGTGAAAGAAAGACCCTGTCGAAACTGATGGAAACAAGATGGAAAAGAAGGAGAGCAGAACAAGACAGATAAAGAGAACAGAATGAAAATGGAGTGAGAACTACAACAAAGACCGGAAATGTAGAATAACCCTATGGAATGGCAGATAATCGACCAGCGGTAGCTGTGAGAGAGCCCTAAGCACACAGGATGATAATGGAGGGAAACACAACCAGAAGACACACTAGATAAAAGCAGGAAAGCGTGAGTAGTAAAGAGGTTAAGAGGTCCGAGTAAGCATGGAGGCAGAAATGGAGATAATGATGAAGAGAATAACAGACCTGGAGCTGAGAATTCAAGGAGAAATAGAGAGGAAGTTACGCTTGGAAGAAAAGATGAAGAAAGAATATGCAGTGCAAGAGGACACGCCTATAGCACCCAATATTGGAGCAACATTGCTCCAACATTGCTTTGTCATATTCCCCATATTCGCCAATATTCCCTCAACACTTTTATATATGGATGCTATATGGGAGCAATGTTGCTGCAATCCGTGATTTGCGTTTCACCATTGCTTTTTTAAAATGATGGGTCAAGCTCTCTGTCATAGCAATATTGCAGCAATATTTAGCCAATATTTAGCATCACGAAAGGAATATTAATTTTATAATTATATTTTTCTGCTGATTTTTCTGATGATTTAGCAATATTGCAAGAATATTTGTACAATATATATAAACACTGGAAGAATGTTCCAGTTTGGCCACTGATTGTTGGAATAATATTGCCTCAATTTCCAAAATACATTAGTGAATTTCCCCTTAAGGGGAATGACGCGAATATGTCAAAGCAACATTGAGGCAATATTGCTCCAACAATCAGTGGACAAATAGGCCAGTCAAATTAGTCTTTTTTTTGCCTGTTATGAAACCTAATTGTAAGCCGACCTTATCAAGCGGGTTATGATTGGGGAGGTCATCAGAAACAATAACCCGGTGAATGAGTATAAAAATTTACATGGGAAATGTTTTTAATTAACAATTGAATGCTCGGAAAAACAGTTTTTCGACTGCTACAAAAAAACTACTGACTTTACAGAAAAAAGATCAAAGTAAACTTTGTAGATAGTAAAAAGATCTATCAAACGCAATTTACAGATTTAAATTTAGTTAATATGTTTATCTGCAAATCGCAAAAAACCGCTTAAAAAGGCCATTTTTACGATTGTTTATTACTCTGTTAAAAATGTCGCTAGGTACCTGATAACTCGTTTAAGTATAGCTCTTATAGCACTTAATACGCAGTTAAAATTTTAGCCAAAAATATTTAATAGTTTTTGCGTAATTCCATTTATTTATTAGATTTTGGTCATTTTTGCATGATTTTTCCCAAGCCGCGGGACGTCGTACGAGGATGCAGTAAACGGATTTTGAAAGTTTAACATCTCTACTTTCACGAACAATGAATAGCTAAGCGATTTTTTCAAATTTAATTGTTTAAAATCGCAAAATAAAAAGAAGTCATTTTTTTTGTTATAAATAAAAGCAATTGGGGCTCGACTATTGGTCGTAGATAATCGACAGTAGGTTCGTTGGAAAGCTGGCATTTTTTCACAAATTTTAAGGGGTCTACGAACTCTCTAAGTGCTCTGGGAGCTGAGACAATTTTTTTTTTTTTGTAAAAATCGCTGTGTCTTCAATTATTAATATTAAGAAATGAGTCAGGGACGAAAAATCGAATTAATAGTTGTACTAACAGAAAAAAAATATTTCGTCACATTTATTGCAAAATTACATTGTTATAAATAATCACGAAGGCGCGGGTCTAAATTGGAGAAGGCTACAAGTGTCACGCGCAAAAACTGAGCGTAGGAACTTCAAATCCGACGCGCTCGAAATTTTTTTCATATATCGGTATATAATTGACGTAAACCCCTCATTTTTTTTTAATTTGGGGTAGCTCGCCAAAATATTAACATATAACCTACTCATTTCCCCGAAAAAGTTTATTTAACAATACTTAATTAACAACAATTATTTTTATTAACTTTTTTCTGTTTTTTTTCATAAATAAAGATGAATTAGTTATGGATAAATGCTGGGGTGTCTACTACTAGTTAATGAAATAATAAAAAATAATGTTTTGTTTTGAAAAAATCATTTATTGCAGATTTAACACTTAAATGGTTATTTTACGTTTTTTTGCCTTTGTTGGGCGTGATACTGACTCATTCAGTTCTTGATTATGTTCTTCTATTTCTTCTTCTTCATCTTCATCTTCATCTTCATCTTCTTCTTCTTCTTCTTCATCTTCTTGATCTGGTTTGAAGTTTTGAAGAGGGACGAAACCAAAAGCGCCTACGTTATTAGCTGAAGGAATACGAGCTAAGCGTTCTATTTTAGTATTTGTTGATATTTCGGAGGCAGGAGTTGCACAGATAATACCACCCATCGCATGGAAAGTATTCCGACCATCTATTGTGCACGTGTTGTTGTCGACATTATCGTATACAAACTGAAAATAAGCTCATAAGTTTCGGGCTGACAAACTATAAAAGATTCAAAAAGCTGCGTTTTATAATAGGAAGCACATAATCCAAGATAAGCCAATGAATCTATGAGATTTTTCGATGCATGCTTTTTATACATCATAGTTGACAAACCCAATAAAATCGGGGATAAAAATGACCGATGTCTTACGGAGGATATAATAATATGACAAAGTGTCATGACTCTTTTATCCCATATTTCATTTTTTCTTTTGTTACTTCTCATCAAAATATCGAAAAACGATTGTAACGTCGGTGGTATGTCATCTTTGATGTTATTAAAACAATGATCAGGCGCAGGATAATTAACTGTATCATAATACTTCGATGTTATATCTTCAAGAAGCAATACCGCTGCTGTATCAATAATCCGTTTGCGCTCGGCTTTAACATCTGAGTTTTTATTGTTGTACCATTCCGCAGAAAGAATCTTATTTCTTACAAACGCGAAACAAACAACTAAATCTTTTTTTACTTTATAAACGGAAATTACGTCACCAAAATATTCTACTAGTTTATTGCGAATTGTGTCAAGTTTGCAAGGAAGTTCTTCTTCTTCTTCTTTGTATTCGCTTAAAATACTTGCAATGGAAAATTGACACTCCTCATCACTAAACTCGCATAAATAAGAGATAATATAGTCCACAACGTCAGATGTATCTTTACGCATAGATCGACCGGTTTTATGAGACGGTCTAAAAATTGAAAATTTTCGTATGCAAAAATCATGGTAACGGGCGCGCCGTTCTACCAAATCTACGTTTTCAATAAGTTTTTTTAAAACTGTATATTCTTCTCGAAGGTTATCTCGTAAAGTTTCATCATTCTGGCGTGAAGTAATTTTTTCTAGAATATTGCCCTTTAAAGTGTCGCTACTAACAATTTTGACTTTCGAAAGATTCGCGTTAGGATATTTTTCCCTTTTAGCATTGTACTCGTGCGACGCTTCTTCCCCGCAAAAAATACAATATTTGCTAAAATCAAGCTGCTGTAGAGCAATAGTATTTTATCTCGCAGTTACTTTTAAAATACTTACTTGTTTTTGGGCAGCTTTTATACTTGACTGTTTAACATAACTACTATGACAATTGGTATGAATTATTAATGCTTGACACTTTTGGAGTTTTTTATGTTTGTTGTCCTTCCTCTTTAAACTTGCATCAATTAAGGTTGCTATAGCCTTCTCTTTGAGAACTCGAGCCTGCTCGGGGTTGACTAGTTTGTCATACAGCAAAAAGATGTTCGCGCCGTCAGTTTCCATTTTCAAGAAAACTTCAACCTGCACAAAAATAATGTATTGTATCAATAAATTTTGTAATTATTGAAACTTAATTAACTATAACATATAATTAACAAAAAAAATATATCAATAAATCTGATTTTAAAAATGTATTCATAATTTAACTGTATTTGACTATAAATATTAAAAAAAAAAAATTATAATTTAGACATTCGTTTACACTATGCCAAAATAAATATTTTTCAAAAAAATTTTCATAAAAATTATTTTAAACTAATAATATTATTTTTGCTAAAATTACGAGTGGGCTATAGCAACTTTTAGGAATAAAAAATTGACGGACCCTGGGATCGAACCGGAGCCGCCGACGCACAAGTCAGAAAGGCTACCATCAAGCCACCGTACTAATCGGACTTCTATTAATCGAACGGCTGGCTTATTTCGCTCTTTTATATTCGTACGTATATCTGCACGTAACACTAATTTAAAATAAATTATTTACCGATTTCGGAATAACACTATGAATAACAATTACAACATTTATGTACTTACCAACGGTGCGATAACACTAGTTCATAAAGTCTTTCTCTTATAGCTGTGGTACTATATCCCAAACAATCCTGATTTTCGTTTAAAAACAGCAAATGGAACTGTAATATATAACTTATAAATATATTTGATAATTACAATATAAATCAGAATACTGTATATATTCACTTACGAGGATTCAATAAATGTCACTTATAAAGTGTTTATTAAACTGTAATATACACTGTATGTTATACTAAAATTGTATTCGATACTGCTTATGCTTCTATACTCGGTGGCTGGCGTCACTGGCACAACGGTGAAAAGAGAAAGTATAGTAACGCTCCCCTTGGCGAAGACATGCGCACAAGTGTCGAAGCGTCTAACGAAAGGTTTCACCCCGATGCCTTTCGGAACATGCGTTTCCGAACACATGAAAGCGCGGAAAAATTCAAATCTACTCACACACACATAAACTCACATACACAGAGTAATATAAAAGTATGTTTAATTAATTAATAATATGTACCATTGCATAAAATTATATGTATTTAATTATTTATTTATGAAAAAAACAGAAAAAAGTTAATAAAAATAATTGTTGTTAATTAAGTATTGTTAAATAAACTTTTTCGGGGAAATGAGTAGGTTATATGTTAATATTTTGGCGAGCTACCCCAAATTAAAAAAAATAATGGGTTTACGTCAATTATATACTGTAACAGGATGGCTGCTGGGGAAAAATCCCGAAAAGCCACAGGCCAGCGATGCCCTAGAACACGGTGCCGCGGGTGTCAAACTAAAATGACTTGCCCGGGGATCTGCTTCTGTAATCCTGAAAACAACGCGAAGATCGCACACGAACTTCGCTTTCCAACTAAATGGATCGCTGAGTAAAATACGCGCGCTCAAAGAGTAAAGCGCGCGGCCGCTAAGTTCAGCTATGAAAACGACCGGCGGAGTCGTTTTCCCGCGGAGGCGGCGGTATCCGGGAGAAGGTTAGGTTAAGGTCGATAAATGAAAAATAGCCTCAATTACTTTACAGAACAATAACAAGGTCTATTCTTAAATTATTACAACATAAACGCGTCGCGTTGCGCGCCGACAAGAAGACGTGATCCGCTGACGGCGCGGGCGGATTAATGTATTTATTCTCGCTGGGCCGGTGAACGCAACACCGGCCGCTCGTCGCAGCGAGCCGAAAATACAAATAAAACGCTGCGCGGAAAATACTCGAAGAGTCTTACCGGGAGGGGAGTGCACTCCCCTCGTCGCTCGCTCACGAATCCGCTCCTGCGTCAGGCCTTATCCTCCGGTTGACTTCGGAGTGTTCAGGCCGAGTCTTAACGTCCAGCGTTCACCTACAGACGCTTCGGACCCCAGGAGTGGCTCAGATTGCTCACGTGCGCTGCTCTTCGTGGTCGGTACGTGGACTGGCGCTGCGCTGCACCGGTGAGGACGCACGATACCGTTTTCTTCACGGACGATCGAAATTACTCGCGTACGCGCGGTTTGACAGCTCGAGAGAATCTGATTCAAAAATGAATCCTGCGCGACTTTGCAACGGTCAAAGTCGCGCCTACCCCGCGCGTAGCTAACGCAAATACATCGTCCGAGCGATGTCAACACACGCTCGAGATACACGAATTCGCGGGAACGAGAGCCTAACGGGTTCGATAGAATACGGAGGACCGAGATACTTATCTTCTCCGTATTTTATCTTGGAACCTCGTTATAATACCGATATATGAAAAAAATTTCGAGCGCGTCGGATTTGAAGTTCCTACGCTCAGTTTTTGCGCGTGACACTTGTAGCCTTCTCCAATTTAGACCCGCGCCTTCGTGATTATTTATAACAATGTAATTTTGCAATAAATATGACGAAATATTTTTTTTCTGTTAGTACAACTATTAATTCGATTTTTCGTCCCTGTCTCGTTTCTTAATATTAATAATTGAAGACACAGCGATTTTTACAAAAAAAAAAAATTATCTCAGCTCCCAGAGCACTTAGAGAGTTCGTAGACCCCTTAAAATTTGTGAAAAAATGCCAGCTTTCCAACGAACCTACTGTCGATTATCTACGACCAATAGTCGAGCCCCAATTGCTTTTATTTATAACAAAAAAAATGACTTCTTTTTATTTTGCGATTTTAAATAATTAAATTTGTAAAAATCGCTTAGCTATTCATTGTTCGTGAAAGTAGAGATGTTAAACTTTCAAAATCCGTTTACTGCATCCTCGTACGATGTCCCACGGCTTGGGAAAAATCACGCAAATATGACCAAAATCTAATAAATAAATGGAATTATGCAAAAACTATTGAATATTTTTAGCTAAAATTTTAACTGCTTATTAAGTGCTATAAGAGCTATACTTAAATGAGTTATCAAGCACCTAGCGACATTTTTAACAGAGTAATAAACAATCGTAAAAATGGCCTTTTTAAGCGGTTTTTTGCGATTTGCAGATAAACAAATTAACTAAATTTCAATCTGCAAATTGCGTTTGATAGATCTTTTTACTATCTACAAAGTTTACTTTGAACTTTTTTCTGTAAAGTCAGTAGTTTTTTTGTAGCAGTCGAAAAACTGTTTTTCCGAGCATTCAATTGTTAATTAAAAACATTTCCCATGTAAATTTTTATACTCATTCACCCAGTTATTGTTCCTGATGACCTCCCCAATCATAACCCGCTTGATAAGGTCGGCTTACAATTAGGTTTCATGAAAAAACTAATTTGACTGGCCTAAAATGGGAACACTCTTCCAGTGTTCATATATGGGCATATCTCTAGAACTTTTTAATTTCGACTAATCGACAAACATTTTAAAAATTTGGGGGCACATCTTCGTAATCAATATAATCAAGGAGCGCGGGAGCGTTCCGAAGGCAAGTATAGAAGAGCCTTAGGGGTGACCGCTCGATGATATACATTGAAATGGATGTACGAGAAAAAAATCAGTGCACTTATACCTATTGCGTTAGTTTATGTTTTCTTTAGTTATAAAACATACGAAAAAACTATGGTGACTCATTTTTAAAACTCGTTAATACGTGATGGTGTTTTCTCAAAATATAAACTATGGAAAAACGTTTTCAACGTATATAAAATATACTTCCATTCAATATACTCCGAGCACAAAGTGCCACTTTTATACGTGTATATTTCAAGCATGCGCACAAATGGCACTTCATACACGGAGTGTCAAAAAAATAATCTTCGATACACGCGATAAAAATGTTTCTCATATGAGTGTGATTGTCGCGCAAGAGTCATTTTTATCGTACTAGTATCGAAAAATAGAGCCTCAAGTTGCCCATTATTGCACGGCGTGAAATTAGCGCCCAAGTGTAGCGAGGGTGATAATTCACGTCGTGTAGTGGGCCACTGAACGCACTAGTCATAATATATTCTATAGCACATTTACCTAAATCCGCTGCTAGCTACGCTCGGGCATTACCGCACGGTACAATAATGGACCGCTTAAGGCACGAACAGGCGCGAAGCGCGGATTTAGGTCACACCATGCTATAAAATGCTCTAACCATATAAAGATTGATATAGTTATTTTCGATACAAGTGCAAAAAAGTGATTTTATCCCCGTGTGGACGTTTGCGCCCGAGCGAAACGAGGGTAAAATTACTTTCTCACTCGTGTATCGAACACAATTTTTTTGACGACGTGTGAAGAGATTAATTTAGCGCATACTTTTTTATCAGAGCGTATGCGAAAATGAGCTTTGCGCACGGAGTGTTAAAAAATATAATATTCAATTTAAAAAAAATTTTTTTTAAATATTTTTTAAGGTGTAATTTCAAGAATAATACACTATACGTTATTCACAAAAAAGATTTATTTTTACTATAAACATTTTATTAATAATGAAAAATATTAATACAAATTTAACGATTTGTAAACTAAAATTTGACGATTCTTTACAACATAAGAAATAAACATTTTTATAGGTGGTAGGTGTGCTCTAAAAAATTTTTTAGAGCACACCTACCACACCATATTTTTTTGTTCTTTGGGGGTTCCAGAACATGAGAAAATTAGTGAACACTCATTATCCGTTGCCAAGTTTTTTGCCGACGAAATCAATTTTTCTTATGAAAATTTAACATGGGAAAAATGGACGAAAAGTAGTCATTAATGATTAATCAATAGCGAACGATTGAAGAGGCCAAACCAAATTCCACGAAAAAGTGATTAGAGTTGAAGAATAGAGCTTTAATTTGAAATGAGAATCGTTAAAATCCTCTGATTCTATACAAAGCCACGTGAATTTGAAAATGGTGAAAAATGACAAAAATAAGCGATTTTTTTCAAACTCACGTAATTCTTCAAATTTTTCAAATTCACGTAGCTTTGCACAGAATCGACCGATTTTAAAGATTCACATCTTAAATTGAAGCTCCGTTCTTTAACTTTAATCGAATTTTTGTAAAATTTGGTTTGGCCTCTTCAATAGCTTGTTATTGGTTCATCATCAATGACTACTTTTCGTTCATTTTTCCCATGTCAAAATTTCCAGAAGAAAAATTGATTTCGTCGACAAAAAAAGCTTGGCAACGGACAATGAGTGTTCACCAATTTTTTCATGTTCTGGGACCCCCAAAGAACCGAAAAAATCTGGTGTGACAGGTGTCCCCGAAATTTCTTTTTTTTTTTTATACCCTTTTTTGTCTATTTCGGTAGAATTGCACATATATATACTGTTAACGGAGTGACAGTGACATTACTTATACCAATTAGTGTAGTTCACCATTATTCAGAATCCGATAATCATTAACCAATAAGTGTGCCAGTTAAAATAGTGATTTTTTTGTTTGAGTTTCTTTTCAGCAACCGAATTTCAACTGCTTATAATTTTTTTTCTATTAGAGGCACATATCCTATTATCGTGTTATTTTATAGATTATGGTGTGTAGAATGCGCTACTTTACCATTGACTTGATTACAAGATTGTTGAAAAAGTTGTAGCAAAGAAGATAAAATCAAGATGAATTTCGAAAATCATGCCATCACTGTTTTGATAATTTTTTGCATTTTTACTGTGCATGACACACTTATCTATATGAGCTTTCCTAATTGCTAATATGCTTATCTTCATACAAAAAAATTATGAACATGATATTATGTTCGTTGGAAAAGTTACAGTAACTAGAAGAAAAAAAAAATGTTATCATCACATCGGCTTATCGGTTTTTCACGAGTTTTGGTGTTCGGAACAATCGGGTGTAGGTTTTATCTGATGAAGACACTAGAGTAACTGTCAAAAAATGATATTATCTAATAAATTATTGCCTTAAATTATTAAATTTTTCATTTTGGATGTGTGAAACCATACACCATCATCGAAATGAAAAGTTCTAGAGACATGCCTATATATTGTACAAATATTCTTGCAATATTGTAAAGTCATCAGAAAAACTGGCATAAAAATATAATTTTAAAAATAATATTCCGTTCGTGTCGAGAAATATTGGCTCAATATTGCTGCAATATTGCTATAACAGAGAGCCTGATTCATCATTTTAAAAAAGCAATGGTGAATCGGAAATCACGGATTGCAGCAACATTGCTCCCATATAGCATCCATATATAAAAGTGTTGAGGGAATATTGGCTAATATGGGGAATATGACAAAGCAATATTGAAGCAATGTTGCTCCAATATTGGGCGCTATAGGGGCAGATATGAAAAAGAGATAAAGAAGCTGAAGGAAACGTTAGAAAAAGTGGAAAGGATGTGGGAGCTAAAAGAGAAAAAATACCTCAGAATAGAAGATGTAGATAAAGAATACACTTTAGTAATAAAAAGAGGATGGAACTGGAAAAGTGAAAAAGTGAGAGATTGGATGGAGAGGCAGATTGGAAAGGAGGATTGGGAAACAAAACCATTGCAGAATGGAATAGGAATGAGGTGTCTTATATTCAAAGATAAACGTGCGAAGAGCTACCATTGGAGGAAAGCGGAGAAAGCAGCGAAGGAAGGAGTTTTTACCTTGGATGGGATACTCACAGCAGCGAAGAGAAAGGAGAGGTGGAAGAAAACAGGAAAAGAGAGAAAAACACAAATAACAGAAACGGACAAAGAAAGAGAGAAAGTAAAAGAAAACAGCAAAAAGGACATAGCACAAGAACCAAAACATGAGAAGTAGAAGAGGAAAGAGAGGCAGTAGAAAAGAGAAAGCAGATAAGCAAAAGCAGAAGAACACAGACACAAATACCACACACACATTTATACACATTAAAAGAAATAATTTAGTTTAAATGTTATAATTTAAAGTTTATATTTTATACTTCAATATTTTTTTATCATTTATTTACACAAATACACAAACAGCTACACCGACGCAAACACAGAATTGAGACGGAGTCGGATTAAAAATAAGAACAAATTGTAAAATGTACAAATATAGCTAAGGCTAATAAAGCATTATTATTATTATGGCCATGTATACACGTCTGACGCACTCCCGTATACGCGTCGAACTGGCATCCCCCACCTACTTGAGGATAAGAAGTATTAAAATAATTATTTTGCCATGTATACACGTCTGAAGCGCTCCCGTATACGCGTGGAACTCGCATCCACCGATGCATCTACTTAGGGTTAAGAATGATTTAAATAATTATTTTGCCATGTAAACAAGTATGCCGCGCTCCCGTATACGCGTAGAACGTGTAGCCCCCGCCTACTTGGGGTTAAGAATTATTTAAATAATTATTTTGTAATGTATGCAATTCTGACGAGCTCCCGTAAACGCGTAGAACTCGCATCCCCCGCACAACTGGGAGTAAGAATTATTTAAATAATTATTTTGCCATGTATGCACATCTGACGCCCTCCTGTATAGGCGTGGAACTCTCATCCCGCGCCTGATTGGGGTTAAGAAGTTTTTAAATAATTATTTTGCGATATATACACGTCTGACGCGCTCCCGTATACGCGTGGAACTAGCATCCCCCACCTGCTTGGGGTCAAGAATTATTTAAATAATTATTTTGCCATGTATACACATCTGACGCGCTCCCGTATACGCGTAGAACTCGCATCCCCCGCCTACTTGGGGTTAAGAATTATTTAAATAATTATTTTGCAATGTATACCGTCTGACGCACTCCCGTATACGCGTGGAACTCGCATCCCCCACCTACTTGGGGTTAAGTATTATTAAAATAATTATTTTGCTATGTATACACGTCTGACGCGCTCCCGTATACGCGTGGTACTCACATTCCCCACCTACTTGGGGTTAAGAATTATTTAAATAATTATTATGCCATGTATACACGTATGACGCGCTCCCGTATACGCGTAGAATGCGTAGCGCCCGCCTACTTGGGGCTAAGCATTATTTAAATCATTATTTTGCAATATATGCACTTCTGACGCGCTCCCGTAAACGCGTAGATCGCATCCCCCGCCTACTTGGGGTTAAGAATTATTTAAAAAATTATTTTGCCATGTATGCACGTCTGACGCGCTCCCGTATACGCGTGGAACTGGCATCCCCCGTCTGCTTGGGGTTAAGAAGTTTTTAAATAATTATTTTTCCATATATACACGTCTGACGCGCTCCCGTATACGCATGGAACTAGCATCCCTCGCCTACTTGGGGTTAAGAATTATTTAAATAATTATTTTGCCATATATACACGTCTGACGCGCTCCCGTATACGCGTGTAACTCGCATCCCCCGGCTAGTTAGGGTTAAGAATTATTTAAGTAATTATTTTGCCATGTGTACATATCTGACGCGCTCCCGTATACGCGTAGTACTCGCATCCTCCGCCTACTTGGGGTAAGAATTATTTAAATAATTATATTGTTATGTATAGACGTCTGACGCGCTCCCGTATACGCGTGGAACTCGCATCCCCCGCCTGTTTGGGGTTATGAATTATTTAAATAATTATTTTTCCATGTATACAGGTCTGAAGCACTCTTGCTTACGCGTGGAACTCGCATCTCCCCCCTGCTTGGGGTTAAGAAGTTTTTAAATAATTATTTTGCCATGTATACACATCTGATGCGCTCCCGTATACGCGTAGTACTCGCATCCTCCGCCTACTTGGGGTAAGAATTATTTAAATAATTATATTGTTATGTATAGACGTCTGACGCGCTCCCGTATACGCGTGGAACTCGCATCCCCCGCCTGTTTGGGGTTATGAATTATTTAAATAATTATTTTTCCATGTATACAGGTCTGAAGCACTCTTGCTTACGCGTGGAACTCGCATCCCCTGCCTGCTTCGGATTAAGAATTATTGAAATGTTTTGCCAAGTATACAAGTCTGACGCACTCCCGTTTACGCGTGGAAATCTTATCCCCCGGCAACTTGGGGTTGAGGATTATTTAAATAATCGTGTTGCACGTCTTCGGAATTTTGATACATGCATGGACCTCCTATCCCACGGTTATTTGGATTTAATAATTATGTATATAATAGTGTCGCAAGCCTACGTGACTTCCTTTATATATGCGTGGCCATTGTTCCCCCGTTTTTTTTCATCCCACACGCGTGTAAAATAAGAATAATGCATTTTTCTAAAAAGTGCATATTTTATGCATTATTTAATTTTTGACAAAATATCATGCAGGAGGCACGGTTCTAAAAATATTCAATTAGTAATTTTTTATTTAATAATTAAGTTTTGAATTTTTAATTAAAACTCGTTTGATTAAGAATTAAAAATGCAATCTCCAATTAACAGCTTGTTTAAGGAAAGATTAAAAATTGAATTCTTAATTAATCGAGTTTTAATGATAAATTCAAAATTCAGTTCTGCTGATTATGAGAATTTTTGGGTATTATACCTCACAGATGATATCATACACAGTAGTATACTACCAGTATAATACTGTAGTATGAGGCATTTTTGGTATAATACCAAATTTGTAGGATAATACCGCAGTTTATGACAAATTTGGAGTATTATACTGATTTTGGTATTATACGGTATGAAACCTCTTCACCGTGTCGTAAAACCAACCGTGCTCTACAAGGAAGAAAAAAAAACGATAAAGTCCGCAGTACTATCGTATACCTAGTATCGTATCTTAAGGGACTGTCTCCATAAGTGTGCCTGCGCCAAGGCTCACAAACTCTGACTCAACTCTGAGCCAATCGGAGCATTCAGAGCCAAGCCTCCAGCTTAGAAGCTTGGCTCCGATTGGTTCAAAGTTGAGTCAGAGTTCGTGAGCCTAGGAACAGGCACAGTTATGGAGACAGTCCCTAAGGGACTCGCCACAAATGAACTGTGCCGTACCGTGCCGTCGCCGCCCGGGCCGCCCCGTGCCATAGCGTACCGAGCGCTTTTCGAATCGGAGTGCGCCGTCTATCAAGAGTATTGATTCCGTGCTCCAAGCCCTTTTGGACATATGAGTTTGCCATCTGCAATCTTTGTTTATGACGAAAAAAATCAAGCATAGCCTGGTTTGCTCTGAAATATTCTGCAGGTAAAATCATTGTTAAATCATTTTAAATTTTGCTAATGTTAACATTATGTTAATTTACGGTGTTATAACACTTTTTTTTTTGTAGCATGGAATAGCATAGATTAAAATAAAAAAGCAACTCTTAACCTACTGTATGTCACATGGAACTGTTGTGTCCTCGTTTGTAATAAAATAATAATAATTTAATAAATTAATTATTAATAATTATTATTATTAATTATTTAATTTAATTTAATAATAATAATTTGTAATAAAATATATTATTGTTCATGTTTTAGTAGATACACAAAAACCCACCATCTCCTGAGTTTTTTTTCTTTTTTTTTTTAATATTCTAGCTATTATCAATAACGATACTGGCATACTGCTGTCATCTGTAGTTTACAACACGTTAACATTTTTTCCATTTACTTTGGTCCATTCTGTAAATTAATTATTAAACACTAAACAACAAAAAAAGTGTTATAACACCGTAAAATTAACATAATGTTGACATTAGCAAAATTTACAATGATTTAACAATGATTTTACCTGCAGAATATTTCGGAGCAATCCATGCTATGCTTGATTTTTTTCGTCATAAACAAAGATTGCCGATGGCAAACTCATAGGGCCTTTGCACGCTAAAAGCATAACGCAAAGGAATAAGGAATAAGAGGGCGTAAGGTGGACATAAGGTACTTATGCTCCGCTTATTCCTCTTATGCCCGTGTTGTGTACGCAACGGATCGTGCATAACCCCTAAATTGCTTGTTTTGGAGTAAGTTTTTTAATAATAAATTGCAAGTAAACATTTACCTCTTCATCCATTGTTCAAAAATGTCTACACTATAAATTATTATAAAAATAATCACTAAATGATTAAGAATAAAACTTTTCTCACTTCTGCACGTTGAAATGATAAAATACAAAAGCCCCTCAAGTTTTATTATTTTGTCAACTTTTTACATTGTAACCAATTAGAGTCAATTAATAATTACAGTAAGCTATTACATTTCGAAAACTTTACTCAAAAAAAATCAAGAGGTTATGCACGTTTCGTTGCGTACACAACACGGGCATAAGAGGTATAAGCGGAGCATAAGTACCTTATGTCCACATTATGCCCTTTTATTTCTTATTCCTTCGCGTTATGCTTTTAGCGTGCAAAGGTCCATATGTCCAAAAGGGCTTGGAGCACGGAAGCAATACTCTTGATAGACGGCGCACTCCGATTCGAAAAGCGCTCGGCACACTATGGCACGGGGCGGTCCGGGCGTCGACGGCACCGCACGGCACGGTCCATTTGTGGCGAGTCCCTAAGGATTGCTTTTGTTTGCTTAAAAAGATGAAAAAAAATTAAAGAGGATTGTTGGGGACATAGCCTAATGCAGATACCACGAACAAAGTCGTAAAAAAAAACGGGATTGTATAAAAGAATTTTTTATGGTGTTTGAAAGTTAGTTCATTTGTTTAACAATATAAGAGAGCTTATTGTTTCTCAAAAATATTTTAATTTTTGAAACTTTTTATTGTGTATAATAGTAGTTCTTTCAAATAAAAATGATATCTTTACAGATATTTGCTTATTAGAAGCATTATTTGTTTTGTGTCCAGCAATAAGCTGCAGTTTTATGTTGAGAGAATTTTACACTTTATCCTCTACTATGTATTGAGCAATCCTACTTGACAGGATTGATGCATGTAGGTAATTTCCTGTTTAATTTCAATATTATAACAAGCAAATTCAACTGTTTATAAAGCAAAAAGAAGGATAAACTAAATATTCATAGTTCGAAAGTTATCCTTTAGATATTAATATGGAGGTCACCAAGGAAGCTAAATACAAAATACTACAAGAGGCTTTATTGTCAACTGAACTTAATGATATTCCAGACAATGTTTGTGAAAAATTAGACAACTTTTTTAGGAAAAAATTTGAAGAATTTATTACAGCCAAAGCTGTGTTTGAAACTAATCGTAAAAATTTAGGTAATACTTTTATTTAAATGATATTTTTTGCAATTATATATTAAAGTACATGTCTAATGAAGAATTTGACAACACTAAAGTTAGCAGCTTGGATAATTATTGTAAGTTTTGATATATTAATAAACCAAATTGATCTTAATAGAAAGAAAAATTTGTTTTGGGAGTCAATGAATCATGTTTATTTGTAGTAGCTGCCAAGTCGGAGCTGCTAACTTCAGCATCATATAAATTTGTAATTTCCAAATTGTGCTTTTTCATATCATATGTAAATCAAAACATTGTAATTAACATAGTTACTGTATTTACACTTGTAAAAAATATATAAAATTTTTATAGTGTTATACAAAAGGTATTGCAAATCTGATAATATAAAAATTGTCTCATACTTAACAAAATTTTTATTAAATTTTTGACAAAAAGTTATAATGATTAAGTTTTTGATTTTTCTTCATAGAAAAATGGTATAAAAATTTAATTATTTAATATCTAACTATATATATAGATGAGACACTGTCAAATTTGCTACCCCTCTGCTAGTTTCGTCAGGGCAAAAATTGAAATACTTCAAATTCTGAAAATTTACAACATGAAAACTATTTTCCACCCAATATGAGTCCAGTTTAAGCATTTTCCGAGATGTATGTATTTTTGTATGTACGTATGTAATCAAGTTTCCACATTATCTCAACGAATTTTGCATAGATCCAAACAAGCTTTGGTGCAGATAATGGTCTAATTATAGGTAACTGACAGTTCTCTATCGAGTCAAATCCATCGACAAATAAAAAAATGGTAAAACAAATATAAATTTGAAAAAATTGATTTTTGGACATACGGTGAACAAAATTAACTTTAAATCAAAAACAACAGATGCATCTGCTAAAATTAATTAAAGCACCTCTTTTTTACATTGACTATTTTTTTCCACAAACAATATTTGGCAATAGAATAACGAAAAAACCACTAAAAACATAAAAATTTGACTTGACACAAAAATGTTAAATGTAAAAGTTATAGATAATATTAAAATAAAGCTTTTTCCTGTTGAACATTTTTTTCTATGATCAATTCCTGACAAGTTAAATAAAAAAAAAAAACGATTTTTAACGCCTAAATGTACCTAAAATGGTTTATTTTTGTTTATAACTTAGCAGGGTTTGATTTTGTACAAAAATGTGGAATACAAAAGTTGTAGATAATATTTAAACAAAACTTTTTCCCATTTAACATTTTCATGTAAAATCAATTCCTGACGAGTTAGACCTATACAAGAATGATTTTAAATGCATAAATATACATAAAATGGATGATTTTTGGCTATAACTTGACAGGATTTGATTTCACGCCAAAATGTTACATACAAAAGTTGTAGATCATATTTAAACAAAACTTTTTCGTATTTAACATTTTCATAACTAAAAATAAAAACGATTATTATAATTATGATAAAAATTATGAAAACAATGTTTTTAATTTTAAATATAACTGCAATCATGGAACTAATATTTAATATTCCTATGTGCACTTTAATCATATCAATTAATACTTGATAAATTTATATGCATCATAGACTGTTTAAAAAGTTATCTATATATATCTATATGTGTAGAATTAAAACCCAAACCTACAAAAAAGAATAAATAAATGTGTAGAACTAAAAAAAATTAATTTAAATTTTACTACAGATTTATTTATGTTTATTTTAATGATAACAATGACGACAATAAAGTATTACAATTTATGCAATAATAAAATTATAAGCATTGCGGTCATACCTACTATGTAAAAATGAAGTTTTTACATAGAGGGGGAGGGTAAGGAGCGAAGCGAGGAGCAGGTGTGTGGGGGTGGGTGTTGGCATGTCAAGCGCATTGAGACACGCAGGGGGGCACAGCCCCCCTAGTTTGAGATAAAAAATTCATTATGGGTTTAAAATTTTCCTTGGAAACTTCACTTTCAAATGCAACGTGGCAATTTTGACAAGGTTCGAAAACTAGTGAACAGATACATCCATCACGTTCAGAATGACTTATTAAAAAACATATATTCATTTTCATGTAGGGCGAATGCTTTATCCATTATTACAGTGTCGCCATCTTGGACTTGTCCAAATCGCCACGTTGCATTTGAAAGCGGAGACTCCGAGGATAATTTATTTATTTATTTTTATTTATTAAACCAGAACAAAATTACATAGAGTAAAGTCTTCAGAGGTAGATATAAACTACCTGTACAAGGGCTGGTACATGAATACTTAAGACTATACTTATACACTACAGCTTATACACTAGGTATTAAATATTTAAACCTTAAACATTTAATATTGTCAATAGAATTTTCAAAACTCAACGCAAGAAAACAATAAGTATACATTTGTTTATTATATATATTTTTTTAGTTTATTTTTTAGTACAAGTTTCCTATTAACACTTTTGCAATAGAGTTTTTTTAGATCATTAGGTAAGCAATTAAAGGTTTTAATTGCTACCCTAAAACTGTTTTTATCACTAACAGCCTTTTCTACTTTTGGCAATTGAATACTTTTAGATCAGGTTACAGATGTGCTTTTTTTATAAATTTGAGGTCTGAGTAATGATAAACTAAAGACTCTAAAGTAAAGACCTGTCTTATATTTAACGGTATATTACTCACGTAGGAGTTCTTCTGTATAATTTTTAGTATTCTTGATTGTATATTTTGCAATAGGTTCATGTTATTTTTGTAGGCCCATCCCCATGCAATAATACCATAATTTATATGACTATGAAAGAATGCATAATACATAATTATTAATGATTTTATATCCATATAATTTTTTACTTTGGCAAAGATAAAAATTAGATATTTAGTTTTAATTATGATATATTTAATATGTTGGTCCCATTTCATGTTATAATCAAAAACTATACCAAGATACTTGTACGTTGAGACTCTTTTAATTTCCTGCTTATGTATTTTAATTTTAATTCTATTTGGCACACTGTCACAATAATTTCCTAACGTCGTAAAGACAGTTTTGCTCGTATTTAAAGACAGTCTGTTCACCGCTAACCAATTCGCTATTTTGTCTAAAAAACTGTTCATTTTATCTTGTGCCCGTGACCACGTGTTGTCACCTGATATGACAGCAGTGTCATCTGCATAGGAAAGAACTGTATTTCTCGGCATATCTACCAATAGGTCATTAATGTATAGTATAAATAACAGTGCGCCAAGTATTGTTCCTTGCGGAACTCCTGTTTCTATTATTTGTTCAGTACTTCTTTTATTGTCTATTTTCACTATTTGACTTCTATTAGAAAGATAGCTATACATTAAGTCTAGAGTTTTACCTCTTATTCCATGACGATTAAGTTTTTCTATTAGGATTTTATGGTTGACAGTTTCAAAAGCCTTTGCAAGACCCAAAAAGGTGATTATTAACGGTTTACTCTTATCTAAGTATTTATATATAATATATGTGATTATATTAAGTGCATTGGTCGTACCTTTACCTTTAACGAAACCAAATTGTGATTCTGATAAAATGTTACTGCCTTTAAGAAAACTATATAATCTATTGTAAATTATCTTTTCAAAAATTTTTGCTATGTTTAAGATTAGCGAGATAGGCCTATAATTAGATATATTAGATTTATCTCCCGCTTTGTGTATCGGTACAACTTCAGCACTTTTTAGTGCATCTGGCCATATCGCGTGTTCAATCGAGGTATTAAAAATGATTCTAAGATACATGGTGCAATTATATTTAATGTTTTGGAATTGATACCATCAACACCCCTGGCTTTTTTTTAAGGTTTTGTATAATTCTACCTATTTCGACAGTATTGGTAGGGCAACTAAAGATCGTTTTTGGATTTCTTGTAATTACTTTTGTACACCATTCACAATGTGTCTGAAGTTCTGAACGATCATAGTGAACGAAATATCGAAAATTTCCAAATTCGGTTTTTTTGATATTATCTCCTAGAGATATGCATAAAACATGTATAAACTGCAAAATAAGTTATTTCCAAAGTGATCATCCCCCCAAATCATCCCTAAAACCACCCCGACTAGCCAATACATTAAAAAAAAAATTGGTACCATCTGAGTTTATTAATTTAAGACAAATTTTCTGGCTGATATTTCTTCCAGATGTTGCCATAGCATTGCAAAAAAATTGGGAATATGAAATTCGATCCGGAACCTTTCGCTTAGGGGGTGTAAAGGGGCTAAAATAGCCGAAAATACACGAAAAATAACGTGAAAAAATGATTTCTCGCGAGTTTATTAATTTTAGACAAATTTTATGGCTGATATTTCTTCTGCCATAGCCTTGTAAAAAAATTGGCAATAAGAAATTCGATCCGGAACGTGTCGCTTGGGGGGTGCAAAGGGACTAAAATAGCGGAAAATACTCTCAAAACACCCAGGAAAAAATCATCTCTCGCGAGTTTATTAATTTAAGACAAATTTTATGGCTGGTATTTCTTCCAGATGTTGCCATAGCCTTGCAAAAAAATTGGGGATATGAAATTCGGTCCGGAACGTGTCGCGTGGGGGGTACAAAGGGACTAAAATACCGGAAAATACTCGCAAAACACCGAGAAAAAAATCATCTCTAGCGAGTTTATTAATTTAAGACAAATTTTATGGCTGATATTTCTTCCAGATGTTGCCATAGCCTTGTAAAAAAATTGGCGATAAGAAATTCGATCCGGAACCTTTCGCTTAGGGGGTGCAAAGGGGTTAAAATAGCCGAAAATACACGAAAAATAACCTGAAAAAATCATCTCTCTCGAGTTTATCAATTTAAGACAAATTTTATGGCCGATATGTTGTCATAGCCTTCCAAAAAAATTGGGGATATGAAATTCGATCCGGAAGCTTTCGCTTAGGGGGTGCAAAGGGGCTATTATAGCCGAAAATACACGAAATATAACGTGAAAAAAATCATCTCTCGCGTGTTTATTAATTTAAGACAAATTTTATGGCTGTTATTTGATCCAGATGTTGTCATAACCTTGCAAAAAAATTGGGGATATGAAATTCGATCCGGATCCTTTCGCTTAGGGGGTGCAAATGGACTAAAATAGCCGAAAATACACGAAAAATAACGTGAAAAAATCATGTCTCGCGAGTTTATTAATTTAAGACAAATTTTATGGCTGGTATGTCTTTCAGATATTGTCATAACCTTGCAAAAAAATTGGGGACATGAAATTCGATCCGGAACTTTTCGCTTAGAGGGTGCAAAGGGACTAAAATAGCCGAAAATACACTAAAAATAACGTGAAAAAATCATCTCTCGCGAGATTATTAATTTAAGACAAATTTTATGCCTGATATTTCTTCCACATGTTGCCATAGCCTTGTAAAAAAATTGGCGATAAGAAATTCGGTCCGGAACGTCTCGCTTGGGGGGTGCAAGGGGACCTAAATAGCGGAAAATACTCGCAAAATACCGAGGAAAAAATCATCTCTCGCGAGTTTATTAATTTAAGACAGATTTTATGGCTGATATTTCTTCCAGATGTTGTCATAGCCTTCCAAAAAAAATTGGGGATATGAAATTTGATCCGGAACCTTTGGCTTACGGGGTGCAAAGGGGCTAATATAGCCGAAAATACACGAAAATTAACGTGAAAAAATCATCTCTCGCGAGTTTATTAATTTAAGAAAAATTTTATGGCTGATATTTCTTCCAGATGTTGCCATAGCCTTGTAGAAAAATTGGCGATAAGAAATTCGATCCGGAACGTCTCGCTTGGGGGGTGCAAGGGGACTAAAATAGCGGAAAATACTCGCAAAACACCGAGAAAAAAATCATCTCTAGCGAGTTTATTAATTTAAGACAAATTTTATGGCTGATATTTCTTCCAGATGTTGCCATAGCCTTGTAAAAAAATTGGCGATAAGAAATTCGATCCGGAAGGTGTCGCTTGGGGGGCGCAAAGGCACTAAAATACCGAAAAATACTCGCAAAACACCGACAAAAAAATCATCTCTCGCGAGTTTATTAATTTAAGAAAAATTTTATGGCTGATATTTCTTCCAGATGTTGCCATAACCTTGTAGAAAAATTGGGGATATGAAATTCGATCCGGAACCTTTCGCTTAGGGGGTGCAAAGGGGTTAAAATAGCCGAAAATACACGAAAAATAACGTGAAAAAATCATCTCACGCGAGTTTATTAATTTAAGACAAATTTTATGGTTATTATTTCTTCCAGATGTTGTCATAACCTTGCAAAAACATTGGGGATATGAAATTCGATCCGGAACCTTTCGCTTAAGGGGTGCAAAGGTACTAAAATAGCCGAAAATACACGAAAAATAAAGTGAAAAAATCATCTCACGCGAGTTTATTAATTTAAGACAAATTTTATGGTTGTTATTTCTTCCAGATGTTGTCATAACCTTGCAAAAACATTGGGGATATGAAATTCGATCCGGAACCTTTCGCTTAAGGGGTGCAAAGGTACTAAAATAGCCGAAAATACACGAAAAATAAAGTGAAAAAATCATCTCGCTCGAGATTATTAATTTAAGACAAATTTTATGCCTAATATTTCTTCCATATGTTGCCATAGCCTTGTAAAAAAATTGGCGATATGAAATTCGATCCGGAACGTCTCGCTTGGGGGGTGCAAATGGACTAAAATAGCCGAAAATACACGAAAAATAACGTGAAAAAATCATGTCTCGCGAGTTTATTAATTTAAGATAAATTTTATGGCTGGTATTTCTTTCAGATGTTGTCATAACCTTGCAAAAAAATTGGGGACATGAAATTCGATCCGGAACTTTTCGCTTAGAGGGTGCAAAGGGACTAAAATAGCCGAAAATACACTAAAAATAACGTGAAAAAATCATCTCTCGCGAGATTATTAATTTAAGACAAATTTTATACCTGATACTTCTTCCACATGTTGCCATAGCCTTGCAAAAAAATTGGGGACATGAAATTCGATCCGGAACTTTTCGCTTAGAGGGTGCAAAGGGACTAAAATAGCCGAAAATACACTAAAAATAACGTGAAAAAATCATCTCTCGCGAGATTATTAATTTAAGACAAATTTTATGCCTGATATTTCTTCCACATGTTGCCATAGCCTTGTAAAAAAATTGGCGATAAGAAATTCGGTCCGGAACGTCTCGCTTGGGGGGTGCAAGGGGACTAAAATAGCGGAAAATACTGGCAAAACACCGAGAAAAAAATCATCTCTAGCGAGTTTATTAATTTAAGACAAATTTTATGGCTGATATTTCTTCCAGATGTTGCCATAGCCTTGTAAAAAAATTGGCGATAAGAAATTCGATCCGGAAGGTGTCGCTTGGGGGGCGCAAAGGCACTAAAATACCGAAAAATACTCGCAAAACACCGACAAAAAAATCATCTCTCGCGAGTTTATTAATTTAAGAAAAATTTTATGGCTGATATTTCTTCCAGATGTTGCCATAACCTTGTAGAAAAATTGGGGATATGAAATTCGATCCGGAACCTTTCGCTTAGGGGGTGCAAAGGGGTTAAAATAGCCGAAAATACACGAAAAATAACGTGAAAAAATCATCTCACGCGAGTTTATTAATTTAAGACAAATTTTATGGTTGTTATTTCTTCCAGATGTTGTCATAACCTTGCAAAAACATTGGGGATATGAAATTCGATCCGGAACCTTTCGCTTAAGGGGTGCAAAGGTACTAAAATAGCCGAAAATACACGAAAAATAAAGTGAAAAAATCATCTCACGCGAGTTTATTAATTTAAGACAAATTTTATGGTTGTTATTTCCTCCAGATGTTGTCATAACCTTGCAAAAACATTGGGGATATGAAATTCGATCCGGAACCTTTCGCTTAAGGGGTGCAAAGGTACTAAAATAGCCGAAAATACACGAAAAATAAAGTGAAAAAATCATCTCTCTCGAGATTATTAATTTAAGACAAATTTTATGCCTAATATTTCTTCCATATGTTGCCATAGCCTTGTAAAAAAATTGGCGATATGAAATTCGATCCGGAACGTCTCGCTTGGGGGGTGCAACTGGACTAAAATAGCCGAAAATACACGAAAAATAACGTGAAAAAATCATGTCTCGCGAGTTTATTAATTTAAGATAAATTTTATGGCTGGTATTTCTTTCAGATGTTGTCATAACCTTGCAAAAAAATTGGGGACATGAAATTCGATCCGGAACTTTTCGCTTAGAGGGTGCAAAGGGACTAAAATAGCCGAAAATACACTAAAAATAACGTGAAAAAATCATCTCTCGCGAGATTATTAATTTAAGACAAATTTTATACCTGATACTTCTTCCACATGTTGCCATAGCCTTGCAAAAAAATTGGGGACATGAAATTCGATCCGGAACTTTTCGCTTAGAGGGTGCAAAGGGACTAAAATAGCCGAAAATACACTAAAAATAACGTGAAAAAATCATCTCTCGCGAGATTATTAATTTAAGACAAATTTTATGCCTGATATTTCTTCCACATGTTGCCATAGCCTTGTAAAAAAATTGGCGATAAGAAATTCGGTCCGGAACGTCTCGCTTGGGGGGTGCAAGGGGACCTAAATAGCGGAAAATACTCGCAAAACACCGAGAAAAAAATCATCTCTAGCGAGTTTATTAATTTAAGACAAATTTTATGGCTGATATTTCTTCCAGATGTTGCCATAGCCTTGTAAAAAAATTGGCGATAAGAAATTCGATCCGGAAGGTGTCGCTTGGGGGGCGCCAAGGCACTAAAATACCGAAAAATACTCGCAAAACACCGACAAAAAAATCATCTCTCGCGAGTTTATTAATTTAAGAAAAATTTTATGGCTGATATTTCTTGCAGATGTTGCCATAGCCTTGTAAAAAAATTGGCGATAAGAAATTCGATCCGGAAGGTGTCGCTTGGGGGGCGCAAAGGCACTAAAATACCGAAAAATACTCGCAAAACACCGACAAAAAAATCATCTCTCGCGAGTTTATTAATTTAAGAAAAATTTTATGGCTGATATTTCTTCGAGATGTTGCCATAGCCTTGTAGAAAAATTGGGGATATGAAATTCGATCCGGAACCTTTCGCTTAGGGGGTGCAAAGGGGTTAAAATAGCCGAAAATACACGAAAAATAACGTGAAAAAATCATCTCACGCGAGTTTATTAATTTAAGACAAATTTTATGGTTGTTATTTCTTCCAGATGTTGTCATAACCTTGCAAAAACATTGGGTATATGAAATTCGATCCGGAACCTTTCGCTTAAGGGGTGCAAAGGTACTAAAATAGCCGAAAATACACGAAAAATAAAGTGAAAAAATCATCTCTCTCGAGATTATTAATTTAAGACAAATTTTATGCCTAATATTTCTTCCATATGTTGCCATAGCCTTGTAAAAAAATTGGCGATAAGAAATTCGATCCGGAACGTCTCGCTTGGGGGGTGCAAATGGACTAAAATAGCCGAAAATACACGAAAAATAACGTGAAAAAATCATGTCTCGCGAGTTTATTAATTTAAGATAAATTTTATGGCTGGTATTTCTTTCAGATGTTGTCATAACCTTGCAAAAAAATTGGGGACATGAAATTCGATCCGGAACTTTTCGCTTAGAGGGTGCAAAGGGACTAAAATAGCCGAAAATACACTAAAAATAACGTGAAAAAATCATCTCTCGCGAGATTATTAATTTAAGACAAATTTTATACCTGATACTTCTTCCACATGTTGCCATAGCCTTGCAAAAAAATTGGGGACATGAAATTCGATACGGAACTTTTCGCTTAGAGGGTGCAAAGGGACTAAAATAGCCGAAAATACACTAAAAATAACGTGAAAAAATCATCTCTCGCGAGATTATTAATTTAAGACAAATTTTATGCCTGATATTTCTTCCACATGTTGCCATAGCCTTGTAAAAAAATTGGCGATAAGAAATTCGGTCCGGAACGTCTCGCTTGGGGGGTGCAAGGGGACCTAAATAGCGGAAAATACTCGCAAAACACCGAGAAAAAAATCATCTCTAGCGAGTTTATTAATTTAAGACAAATTTTATGGCTGATATTTCTTCCAGATGTTGCCATAGCCTTGTAAAAAAATTGGCGATAAGAAATTCGATCCGGAAGGTGTCGCTTGGGGGGCGCAAAGGCACTAAAATACCGAAAAATACTCGCAAAACACCGACAAAAAAATCATCTCTCGCGAGTTTATTAATTTAAGAAAAATTTTATGGCTGATATTTCTTCCAGATGTTGCCATAGCCTTGTAAAAAAATTGGCGATAAGAAATTCGATCCGGAAGGTGTCGCTTGGGGGGCGCAAAGGCACTAAAATACCGAAAAATACTCGCAAAACACCGACAAAAAAATCATCTCTCGCGAGTTTATTAATTTAAGAAAAATTTTATGGCTGATATTTCTTCCAGATGTTGCCATAACCTTGTAGAAAAATTGGGGATATGAAATTCGATCCGGAACCTTTCTCTTAGGGGGTGCAAAGGGGTTAAAATAGCCGAAAATACACGAAAAATAACGTGAAAAAATCATCTCACGCGAGTTTATTAATTTAAGACAAATTTTATGGTTGTTATTTCTTCCAGATGTTGTCATAACCTTGCAAAAACATTGGGGATATTAAATTTGATCCGGAACCTTTGGCTTACGGGGTGCAAAGGGGCTAATATAGCCGAAAATACACGAAAAATAACGTGAAAAAATCATCTCTCCCGAAATTATTAATTTAAGACAAATTTTATGCCTGATATTTCTTCCAGATGTTGCCATAGCCTTGTAGAAAAATTGGCTATAAGAAATTCGATCCGGAAGGTGTCGCTTGGGGGGTGCAAAGGCACTAAAATACCGGAAAATACTCGCAAAACACCGACAAAAAAATCATCTCTCGCGAGTTTATTAATTTAAGAAAAATTTTATGGCTGATATTTCTTCCAGATGTTGCCATAACCTTGTAGAAAAATTGGTGATATGAAATTCGATCCGGAACCTTTCGCTTAGGGGGTGCAAATGGACGAAAATAGCCGAAAATACACGAAAAATAACGTGATAAAATCATCTCTCGCGAGTTTATTAATTTAAGACAAATTTTATAGCTGGTATTTCTTTCAGATGTTGTCATAACCTTGCAAAAACATTGGGGATATGAAATTCGATCCGGAACCTTTCGCTTAGGGGGTGCAAAGGGACTAAAATAGCCGAAAATACACGAAAAATAAAGTGAAAAAATCATCTCTCTCGAGATTATTAATTTAAGACAAATTTTATGCCTAATATTTCTTTCAGATGTGTCCATATCCTTGTAAAAAAATTGGCGATAAGAAATTCGATCCGAAAGGTGTCGCTTGGGGGGTGCAAAGGCACTAAAATAGCCGAAAATACACGAAAAATAACGTGAAAAAATCATCTCTCGCGAGATTATTAATTTAAGACAAATTTTATGGCTGATATTTCTTTCAGATGTGTCCATATCCTTGTAAAAAAATTGGCGATAAGAAATTCGATCCGGAAGGTGTCGCTTGGGGGGTGCAAAGGCACTAAAATACCGGAAAATACTCGCAAAACACCGACAAAAAAATCATCTCTCGCGAGTTTATTAATTTAAGAAAAATTTTATGGCTGATATTTCTTCCAGATGTTGCCATAACCTTGTAGAAAAATTGGGGATATGAAATTCGATCCGGAACCTTTCGCTTAGGGGGTGCAAATGGACGAAAATAGCCGAAAATACACGAAAAATAACGTGAAAAAATCCTCTCTCGCGAGTTTATTAATTTAAGACAAATTTTATAGCTGGTATTTCTTTCAGATGTTGTCATAACCTTGCAAAAAAATTGGGGACATGAAATTCGATCCGGAACTTTTCGCTTAGATGGTGCAAAGGGACTAAAATAACTGAAAATACACGAAAAATAACGTGAAAAAATCATCTCTCGCGAGATTATTAATTTAAGACAAATTTTATGCATGATATTTCTTCCACATGTTGCCATAGCTTTGTAAAAAAATTGGCGATAAGAAATTCTATCCGGAACGTCTCGCTTGGGGGGTGCAAGGGGACTAAAATAGCGGAAAATACTCGCATAATACCGAGGAAAAAACCATCTCTTCCGAGTTTATTAATTTAAGACAAATTTTATGTCTGATATTTCTTTCAGATGTGTTCATAGCCTTGTAAAAAAATTGGGGATTTGAAATTCGATCCGGAACCTTTTGCTTTGGGGGTGCAAAGGGGTTAAAATAGCTGAAAATTCACGAAAAATAACGTGAAAAAATCATCTCTTGTGAGATTATTAATTTAAGACAAATTTTATGGCTGCTATTTCTACCAGATGTTGCCATAACCTTGTAAAAAAATTGGCGATAAGAAATTCGATCCGGAACGTCTCGCTTGGGGGGTGCAAAGGGACTAAAATAGCCGAAAATACACGAAAAATAACGTGAAAAAATCATCTCTCGCGAGTTTATTAATATAAGACAAATTTTATGGGTGATATTTCTTCAAGATGTTGCCATAGCTTTTTAAAAAAATGGCCGATATGCAAATCGATCCGGAACCTTTCGCTGGGGGTATGGAAATGGTCTTAAATAGCGAAAAGTACACAAAGAAGACTGAAAACAAATCAGCTCTCTTGAGTTTATGTATTTGAGTTATTTTTATGGCTAAAAATAATTTATTGTGTTGCTATTAACTTGTGAAAAAATTGGTGAAAATATGTCATTATTCCAAACTTTGCGGGTTTTATTCGTCCCAATCAGTCAAGACCGTAAGTGAAAGTCACCGTCGACCAATTGTGGGCTCCTTTTAGACGGATTTGGCCAATCGGAAAGGTTTTATTTCGGCTTCACATTTCCTTCATCATTCTTTTAAGGGATGAATATATTCGTAATAATAGACTAATATAAAATATATCTGAGAAAATTTATTTCTTACTTTAGTATGCCAAGTCTTATTCCTTTGCGATAATACTTTATTTGTAAGAAATCAATTGACAAACAAAAATGGTTTTGGTTTCGCTATTTTTTCATATCTCCATTACGTTTCGGAAAATGTTCTTCATAAAACTCTAAGCAAAATTAGTTTTTGATATACGTGTCCGTAATATTCGATGTTATCGTCTTTTTTGCCAACGTAAAATACGATTTCACGTACCCGATTTTCGCGTGCGTGCAATCGCGTTTGTACGTTTGCAAACGAGTCCGTAAAATCGAATGACGGGCAAGCATATCCAAATAGCATATTGTGCAATATGGGCATAAAATGAGCTTAAAATTCCTTACCTGTCTCTAAAATAGCTCTACTTTCCGTGACGAATCCATGTTAGGTCCTTTTTGTATGCTTGTAAGTTGTGTAGGCATAGGGAATCGCGCATTTCGAGTCATGTACTATGCAGTTACAAATCTTTGCATTTTCTGTTTTTATTTGCATAGCTTATTACAAATATATGCGCCCTTTTTATATTTATTTTAAATCGAAATGTAATTTTTTTCAATTGTTTGTATAAGTGGTAATAACTCTTGTTATTTTACCATTGAAACTTTAAACATTCTCTTTTATCATTCTAAAGAAGCCATAAAGTATATTAGATATAAATTTTACACTAAGAGAACAATTTTACAAAATTACGTTCTAGGTAGCGGGGAAAGAATTTTTGCCCGCTAAACTTTGAAAAAATGGATTTTTTTCATCTTTTTCCAACTTACGCTCGGAATGCGCGATTTTCTATGCGACTTTTAGTTGTGAAAAAGAGCATGTTTCAAGCAACTGTCCAAGAAAAATACTATTTTGGCGCGAACAAGTATAAGACCATGGTACCATGTAAAGTAATACCAATCCTTCTGTTAGGGGCGCCTAATGTAATTTTTTTTCTCATTTAATTTATGTTTAGAAAATAGTTTCTTCTTATACTTAATAGCAGTTTTCGATACAAGTGCGAAACTGTTGATTCTAGCACGAGTGTGAGGTTTGTTGCCCGAGCGAATCGGTGGTGACAAGCACACGAGTGTAGAATAATCTTTCGTGCGTGTATCGATCGATATATCTATACAGGGGGAGTAAAAGCGATTTGTAAAATTTATGTATATGTAAAATCGCATTTTAGGCGTACTGAATCGAAAAAATATGATTACGTATGTACTGATTTCTCCCATTAGATTTGTGGCCTACGAGATGCATGCGTTACAGAATTTAGGGTACGTTATTCAAGCAGAAAAAATCATTTGCATCGGCGAAACATTTTCCTGTTAGTTTTTTAAAAAAACAATACTCGTGCATCCGATAGAGATAGAAATTTCGTGTCAATGACTCGAGATTTTTCGAAAAATACAATATTATGGAAACGAAAAATTACAATTGAAAATCAGATTTGACAATATAACGATGTTATTCTTAATAATGTATGCAACAGCGGAAACAATAAGTTCTGTCTGGTTTAAATTTCTTTGAAATCCGGAAATCTACTCATCACATACTAATGATTTTACAGTCGCTTTTATTTTAAATAATATGAAAACTCAATTTTTGCCAAATCTTAATGCGATTTTACACACGAATATCGTATATATACGTAATATATATATAATATTACCACGGAAAATTGTGATTTGAAAGAAAGCAATGGAACAATCCAGATCTGAAATATCTTTAGGATTTGTGAACCAATCTTTGCAGCGAACAAACTAGTGCGATATATCTGTAATCTCTCCCACTTACAAAATTGATATTAAATTTGAATCTCATATTTACTGCACCTATCCATACAAAAGCAAATTTGATTATTTTTACAAATGGGTTTTCTCTCTATAACTATTAACTCCACTTTTCTCACATTATGAAGAATTTCCCTTGGCTTTAAGTACGTTAATTATTTAACCTATAACTAACATTAGTTTTAATGTACAAAAAAGAAATAAACAGAATTAGACAAATTACTCTTAAACGAAAAAACAAATTTTTACCATTAATTATAATTTCTTTTATTGAAAAGTTGATTTTAGCGTTGTGTTTACTCATCTATTATATTACGAGCTATAAGTGCGCCAAATTGGAGCGAAGTCGGCAAATCGGTAAGAGATGGCCTGTGCCCGGCCGGCGTTGACTCGCGCCGCTCGCGCGACTCCACTACTCTCGAACATATAGATATCTATTCATAATCACATGATCAGTGCGACTTGAGTCGTGACGTAGTGGGGGAAGCGGTAGAAGGTTCGGCTGACGCAGCTCACGAGAGTCGGCGGCGCTCGAACAAAACTGTATACAGCGCGTGATCAGTTCCTGGAATCGCTGCGGAGCGGGGGGAGTCGGAGAGTCGGCACGGTCGCACGGCCGCCGCTGGTTTGAGCGTCCGCTGCAGGAGCAGGCCAGCAGGCGCGCGCGGCGCATTTTTGGGCGTAAAATACGCTCTGTTTAACTCGCTTATAATCGTATGCGGAGTCTCTGAGAAAAAAACAAAAGACATATATCGATACACTTTTTCCTGTTCTTTCCAATAGTGCTATGTTTGTTACTTCGAAACGCTTTCTTCCGGTTGAAAATTCAAGTTGAAAGTTCAAAGTAATTTTTCTCACAGTACATCATGTTCTTTTTTCAAAATGCATTTTACCATTGGAAAGTACAAGTCTTATGCTTATAGACCCTAATTTTTTGAGTTGGAGAAATGAAGGATTCAAAAGTAATAAGATTAATAAGACAGAGGCGAGCGCCCGCTTCGCGCTGCGCCCCAGCGGGTTCTCAAACATCATTTTTATTAATATAGGTCATACATTTCACTTTTTTAGTATTTTTAATTTCTCTAGGTTTTTCAGAAATCTATGCTTTCATTGGATAAGATGTGGCGCAATCATTATACTATAATAATAATAATCAATGTAGTTTGACGACAATAGTCATTTACCATAAAAGATCGGATTCTAAAATTAAACACAAAAGAATGATAATTATTTCAGACAATTTAATTTACGATGCCGTAGCACTTTACCTAATCTAAGAAATAATAATTACATTAAAAAATGTTTTGAGTTCATTAAAAAAGTTAATGTTTAAAAAATATACACAACGTGTAGAATCTTCTTCACCACTATGAAGATTTTTCTGTTGAAGTTGCATGGTCATCGAATTGCTCACGGAAAAAATGGATGTGATAGAATTGGTGCTTTCGTAAAAGGTAATGTTAGGCGGACAAGTTTGGGGGAAGTATCTGATAATTATATACCAACGCCACAAGATCTTTACGAGAGGGTAACAAAATATTTTGCAAATATTTTTTTTTTTTTTCATCAAAAGATGAATATTTAAAAACAATACATAAACTAAAACCAAGGTTAGATTCAGCAAAAACAGTGCCTGAAACTCCATCGTTTTACTATATCAAATTACATATTAGCAGATACAGGAAAGTTAGATCTAAAACGATTTACAGCATCAGGAACTTCTCAATTGTATCATACCTATTCGAATAAAAATTAAAAAAAATTAGAAATTTAACTAGAAATTAACAGGATTGAAAGTTAAAATTGTGACCTACTAATAAAAATGATGTTTGAGGCTTTATTGTTTAATGATATTTTCCAGTATGAAAAACCGAAATAATTCACTACATTTATTAGTATATAGAGCTCGCTCGGGCGCAGCGCGAAGAGCGCGTGCGGCCGCTCGTCGCTGACTTTTTAAGGTGGCTCCAGCGGTTTAGTAGACCTAAAGCTATGAACATTTTTTACAAAAATTCATTTACACATCCCAATCTGAAAACTGATATGGCAGGAAGCAGAGTTGTTAACATAACGGGAATAGTATATTACAGACCTAGTCCGGTAAAGTTGGCGCTTTCCGGCCGGAGGACAGAAAATATTTTTGTTAGAAAATTTCCAATTTTGCAAAAGTATATTTTGTCCATTAAAAAAAAATTCAATAAGAAATACAAATCTTTTTTGTTTTTCATTCAATTTTAATTTGCAAGGTCTCATTTTCTTCCTTGTTAAATTTCAGGGGTAGTCAACGATATCAAAATTGAAAAATTTTCAAAACCTGCAAAGTTATATGCAATTGTTTATAAAATTCAGTGACAAATCTACAAACAATTGCATATAACTTTGCAGGTTTTGAAAATTTTTCAATTTTGATATCGTTGATTCTCCCTGAAATTTAACAAGGAAGAAAATGAGAGCTTGCAAATTAAAATTGAATGAAAAACAAAAAAGATTTGTATTTCTTATTGAATTTTTTTTTAATGGACAAAATATACTTTTGCAAAATTGGAAATTTTCTAACAAAAATATTTTCCGTTATGTTAAGAACTCTGCTTCCTATCATATCAGTTTTCAGATTGGAATGTGTAAATGAGTTTTTTAAAAAAATGTTCATAGCTTTAGGTCTACTAGACCGCTGGAGCTACCTTAAAGGGATGTGTGTGTTACCGACATAATTTTTCAAAGAGTATATCTCATGACAGTACTAAAAGAATCGCTTCAGAAAAATTCTGAGTATAGTATTGACATATACGAAGGGCGCGAAAATTGTGTTTTTCCTAATAGATGTTTAGATATTTTTTAATTAAAAGAAACTGTTGCGATAGCTCACTCGTAAGAATCGATTAGTAGGAATGTGCATTTTTGTAACTTCAGTCCAATATTTCAACGAGTATATCTCATGAGAGTACTAATAAAATCACTCGAAAAAAATTTTTGAGTAAAGTTTTTATATATAAGGAGGGCGTGAAAATAATGTTTTGCCAAATTAATGTTTGAAAAGTTAATGTATTAAATAATGAAATTGGGTTAATTTTGAACTCCACATGACCTTAATCTTGTAACTATTGAACCCTTCATTTCTTGAACTCAAAAAATTAGTTTCGTAGTTTTTTTTTTTTTTTTTTTTTTTTTTTTTTACTTTCGAATGATAACATTCATTTTCAGGCAAAAATATGATATACTTTCAGAAAAATTACTCTGAATTTCAACTTGAATTTTCGACCAGAAGGAAGCGTTTCGGAGTAAAAGCAATAGCAGTATTGGCACAATGTATCGAGGCTAATTTTCCGAATGTGTATAGCGAAATCCTTGTCCCACTTTAGGTACCTCTTGATGACCATATCACAGTAATGGGACAGTCAGAAACGCGTTAAAAAGTATCGTCCCACTATTGCATCCGAACGGATGTCCCACTACTGCTCCCAAGTAAATTAGCGTGACCCACAACATCAGACAATAGTTATTTTGTTTGAATGCGATTATTTTAAAACACCAGCAAGGAACAAAACTTGATTTTTTAAAAAAACCTCGAAACACGAGCTATCTGTTCAGGTGATGAGTTTTCATGTATTATGTGTCGTTTTGGTACTAGAAAAGATTATAAAAAAAGTATGCTCGAAACTGTCCCACTATTGCATACTTTACCTTATATCAATAAGCCATAATTTGAAAAATTATTTAGCTTTTATAGCATTAAGGGGGGGTATGGTTAATTCGTAAAAAAATGGGTCATTTTTAATGATTTTTATATTCGCTCCAGTAAATGAAAATTTATTTTAATAAAAAGTATATTCAGTAACTATTGTACAATATTCTGTGAAATTTTCATTGAAAAATATTAAAAATTAAGCCGTTGGTAGCAATTCTGCGAAGGTGCCTTGACAAAATGTTGTTTTATGGTGGACAGCATATCTCAGCACTGGATCGTCTGAAATTAAAAATTGAAACAGATATCGTTAGATAAGCACATTCTCGAGATAACAACGAGAGGGATTTTTTTTTTCGATTTTTCAATTTTTGGTGACATAAAAACAAAACTTTGACATAAAAACGACGATTTTTGCTAAAAAAAATTGACATATTTGTTACTGTAAAATTGCTAATAATTAAAAAAAAAAGCTCTCGTTGTTACCTCGAGAATGTGCTTATCTAACGATATCTGTTTCAATTTTTAATTTCAGACGATCGCAAAACAACATTTTGTCAAGGCACCTCCGCAGAATTGCTGCCAACGGCTTAATTTTTAATATTTTTCAATGAAAATTTCACAGAATATTGTACAATAGTTACTGAATCGTATACTTTTTATTAAAATAAATTTTCATTTACTGGAGCGAATATAAAAATCATTAAAAATGACCCATTTTTTTACCAATTAACTATACCCCCCCCCCCCCCAATAAAACCGAAGCCATATTGCCTTAAAAAAGAAAAGAAAAAATATAATAACAAAAATAGAAAAATTAATGAGGTACAATATACAATATCTCCTATGAATTATAAAGTTTTAGATGAAACCGTTCTTGAGTAATTGCGGATTGAAAAAACTATGAAAAATGTCCATTTCAAATATCTTTGTACTCATCTGCTCCTCCAAAGAAAAAATGAAAAAAAAAAAAACAAAAATTTTCAAATAAACTCCTGAGAGCTGATTTTTTTCAGTCTTTATTGTGTATTTTTCGCTATTGTAGTACCTTTGCATCCCCCAAGCGAAAGGTTCCAGATTGATTTAAATATTGGCAATTTTTTTACAACTCCATCACAATACCTTGTAGTAATATCAGCAATAAAATATATCTTAAATTAATAAACTCACGAGACATGATTTTTTTTTGGTATTTTTTGTGTACTTTCAGCCATTGAAGCCCCATCGCACCCCTCAAGCGAAAGGTTCCGCATAGATTTTCATATCGGCAATTTTTTTACAAAGCTATGGCAACATCTTGAAGTAATTTCAGCCATAAAATTTGTCTTAAATTAATAAAATCAAGAGAAATGATTTTTTCACGGAATTTGTCGTGTATTTTCTGCTTTTTTAGCCCGTTTGCACCCCCCAAGCGAGAGGTTCCGGATCGAATTTAAAATCGCCAATCTTTTTTATAAGACTATGGCAAGATCTGGAAGAAATATCAGCCATAAAATTTGTTTTAAATTAAGAAAGTAACGAGAGATGATTTTTTCACGGTATTTTTCGTGTATTTTCCGCTCTTTTAAACCCTTTGCACCCGCCAAGCGAGAGGTTTCGGATCGAATTTCAAATCGCCAATTTTTTTATAAGGCTATGGCAAGTTTCGAAGAAATATCATCCATAAAATTTGTCTTAAATTAATAGACTTAAGAGAGATGATTTTTTCACGTTATTTTTCGTCTATTTTCGGCTATTTTAGCCCCTTTGCACCCCCTAAGCGAAAGGATCCGGATCGAATTTCATATCCCCAATTCCAATTTTTTTGCGAGGCTATGACAACATCTGGATGAAACATCAGTCAAAAAATTTGTCTTAAATTAATAAACTCGCGATAGATGATTTTGTCACTTTATTTTTCGTGTATTTTCCGCTATTGTAGTCCCTTTGCACCCCCTAAGCGTAAGGTTCCGGATCGAATTTCATATCCCCAATTTTTTTGCGAGGCTATGACAAGATCTGGAAGAAATATCAGCCATAAAATTTATCTTAAATTAATAAACTCGCGAGAGATGGTTTTTTCCTCGGTATTTTGCGAGTATTTATGCTATTTTAGTCCCTTTGCACCCCCAAGCGACACGTTCCGGATCGAATTTCTTATTGGCAATTTTTTTACAAGGCTATGGACACATCTGGAAGAAATATCAGCCATAAAATTTGTCTTAAATTAATAAACGCGCGAGAGATGGTTTTTTCCTCGGTATTTTGCGAGTATTATCGGCTATTTTAGTCCCTTTGCACCCCCTAAGCGAACGGTTCCTGATCGAATTTCATACCCCCAATTTTTTTGTGAGTCTATGACAAGATCTGGAAGAAATATCAGCCATAAAATTTGTCTTTAATTAATAAACTTCCCAGAGATGATTTTTTTCTCGTTGTTTTGCGAGTATTTTCCGCTATTTTAGGCCCTTTGCACCCCCCAAGCGACACGTTCCGAATCGAATTGCGTATCGCTAATTTCTTTACAAGGCTATGGCAACATCTGAAAGAAATATCAGCCATAAAATTTGACTTAAATTAATAAACTCGCGAGAGATGATTTTTTTCTCGGTGTATTGCGAGTATTTTCCGGTATTTTAGTCCCTTTGCACCCCCCAAGCGTCATGTTCCAGGTCGAATTTCTTATCGCCAATTTTTTTACAAGGTTATGGACACTTCTGGAAGAAATATCAGCCATAAAATTGGTCTTAAATTAATAAACTCGGGAGAGATGATTTTTTTCTCGGTGTTTTGCGAGTCTTTTCCGCTATTTTAGTCCCTTTGCACCCCCCAAGCGAGACGTTCGGGATCGAATTTCTTATTGGCAATTTTTTTACAACGCTATAGGAACGTGTGGAAGAAATATCAGCCATAAAGTTTGTCTTAAATTAATAAACGCGGGAGAGACGGTTTTTTCCTCGGTATTTTGCGAGTATTTTCGGCTATTTTACTCCCTTTGCACCCCCTAAGCGAAAGGTTCCTTATCGAATTTCATATCCCCAATTTTTTTGCAAGGTTATGACAAAATCTGGAAGAAATATCAGCCATAAAATTTGTCTTAAATTAATAAACTCGCGAGAGATGATTTTTTTTCTCGGTGTTTTGCAAGTATTTTCCGGTATTTTAGTCCATTTGCACCCCCCAAGCGTCATGTTCCGGATCGAATTTCTTATTGGCAATTTTTTTACAACGCTATCGACACATCTGGAAGAATTATTAGCCATAAAATTTGTCTTAAATTAATAAACGCGCAATAGATGGTTTTTTCCTCGGTATTTTGCGAGTATTTTGGGCTACTTTAGTCCCTTTGCACCCCCTAAGCGAAAGGTTCCGCATCGAATTTCATATCCCCAATTTTTTTGCGAGGCTATGACAACATCTGGATGAAACATCAGTCAAAAAATTTGTCTTAAATTAATAAACTCGCGATAGATGATTTTGTCACTTTATTTTTCGTGTATTTTCCGCTATTGTAGTCCCTTTGCACCGCCTAAGCGTAAGGTTCCGGATCGAATTTCATATCCCCAATTTTTTTGCGAGGCTATGACAAGATCTGGAAGAAATATCAGCCATAAAATTTGTCTTAAATTAATAAACTCGCGAGAGATGGTTTTTTCCTCGGTATTTTGCGAGTATTTCGGCTATTTTAGTCCCTTTGCACCCCCTTACCGAAAGGTTCCGGATCGAATTTCATATCCCCAATTTTTTTGCAAGGCTCTGACAACATCTGGAAGAAATATCAGCCATAAAATTTGGCTTAAATTAATAAACTCGCCAGAGATGATTTTTTTCTCGTTGTTTTGCGAGTAATTTCCGCTATTTTAGGCCCTTTGCACCCCCCAAGCGAGACGTTCGGGATCGAATTACTTATTGCCAATTTTTTTACAGGGCTATGGACACATCTGGAAGAAATATCAGTCATAAAATTTGTTTTAAATTAATAAACTCGCGAGAGATGGTTTTTTCCTCGGTATTTTGCGAGTATTTTCGGCTATTTTAGTCCATTTGCACCCCCTAAGCGAAAGGTTCTGGATCGAATTTCATATCCCCAATTTTTTTGCAAGGTTACGACAACATCTGTAAGAAATATCAGCCATAAAATTTGTTTTAAATTAATAAACTCGCGAGAGATGATTTTTTTCTCGGTGTATTGCGAGTATTTTCCGGTATTTTAGTCCCTTTGCACCCCCCAAGCGTCATGTTCCAGGTCGAATTTCTTATCGCCAATTTTTTTACAAGGTTATGGACACTTCTGGAAGAAATATCAGCCATAAAATTGGTCTTAAATTAATAAACTCGGGAGAGATGATTTTTTTCTCGGTGTTTTGCGAGTATTTTCCGCTATTTTAGTCCCTTTGCACCCCCCAAGCGATACGTTAGGGATCGAATTTCTTATCGCCAATTTTTTTACTACGCTATAGGAACGTGTGGAAGAAATATCAGCCATAAAGTTTGTCTTAAATTAATAAACTCGCGAGAGATGATTTTTTTCTCGGTGTTTTGCAAGTATTTCGGCTATTTTAGTCCCTTTGCACCCCCTTACGGAAAGGTTCCGGATCGAATTTCATATCCCCAATTTTTTTGCAAGGCTCTGACAACATCTGGAAGAAATATCAGCCATAAAATTTGGCTTAAATTAATAAACTCGCCAGAGATGATTTTTTTCTCGTTGTTTTGCGAGTATTTTCCGCTATTTTAGGCCCTTTGCACCCCCCAAGCGAGACGTTCGGGATCGAATTACTTATTGCCAATTTTATACAGGGCTATGGACACATCTGGAAGAAATATCAGTCATAAAATTTGTTTTAAATTAATAAACTCGCGAGAGATGGTTTTTTCCTCGGTATTTTGCGAGTATTTTCGGCTATTTTAGTCCCTTTGCACCTCCTAAGCGAAAGGTTTTGGATCGAATTTCATATCCCCAATTTTTTTGCAAGGTTACGACAACATCTGTAAGAAATATCAGCCATAAAATTTGTTTTAAATTAATAAACTCGCGAGAGATGATTTTTTCCTCGGTATTTTGCGAGTATTTTCGGCTATTTTAGTCCCTTTGCACCCCCAAGCGACACGTTCCGGATCGAATTTCTTATCGCCAATTTTTTTACTTCGCTATAGGAACGTGTGGAAGAAATATCAGCCATAAAGTTTGTCTTAAATTAATAAACGCGGGAGAGACGGTTTTTTCCTCGGTATTTTGCGAGTATTTTCGGCTATTTTACTCCCTTTGCACCCCCTAAGCGAAAGGTTCCTTATCGAATTTCATATCCCCAATTTTTTTGCAAGGTTATGACAACATCTGGAAGAAATATCAGCCATAAAATTTGTCTTAAATTAATAAACTCGCGAGAGATGATTTTTTTCTCGGTGTTTTGCGAGTATTTTCCGGTATTTTAGTCCATTTGCACCCCCCAAGCGTCATGTTCCGGATCGAATTTCTTATTGGCAATTTTTTTACAACGCTATCGGCACATCTGGAAGAATTATTAGCCATAAAATTTGTCTTAAATTAATAAACTCGCCAGAGATGATTTTTTCACGTTATTTTTCGTGTATTTTCGGCTATTTTAGCCCCTTTGCACCCCCTAAGCGAAAGCTTCCGGATCGAATTTCATATCCCCAATTTTTTTGCGAGGCTATGACAACATCTGGATGAAACATCAGTCAAAAAATTTGTCTTAAATTAATAAACTCGCGATAGATGATTTTGTCACTTTATTTTTCGTGTATTTTCCGCTATTGTAGTCCCTTTGCACCCCCTAAGCGTAAGGTTCCGGATCGAATTTCATATCCCCAATTTTTTTGCGAGGCTATGACAAGATCTGGAAGAAATATCAGCCATAAAATTTATCTTAAATTAATAAACTCGCGAGAGATGGTTTTTTCCTCGGTATTTTGCGAGTATTTCGGCTATTTTAGTCCCTTTGCACCCCCAAGCGACACGTTCCGGATCGAATTTCTTATTGCCAATTTTTTTACAAGGCTATGGACACATCTGGAAGAAATATCAGCCATAAAATTTGTCTTAAATTAATAAACGCGCGAGAGATGGTTTTTTCCTCGGTATTTTGCGAGTATTATCGGCTATTTTAGTCCCTTTGCACCCCCTAAGCGAACGGTTCCTGATCGAATTTCATACCCCCAATTTTTTTGTGAGTCTATGACAAGATCTGGAAGAAATATCAGCCATAAAATTTGTCTTTAATTAATAAACTTCCCAGAGATGATTTTTTTCTCGTTGTATTGCGAGTATTTTCCGCTATTTTAGGCCCTTTGCACCCCCCAAGCGACACGTTCCGAATCGAATTGCGTATCGCTAATTTCTTTACAAGGCTATGGCAACATCTGAAAGAAATATCAGCCATAAAATTTGACTTAAATTAATAAACTCGCGAGAGATGATTTTTTTCTCGGTGTATTGCGAGTATTTTCCGGTATTTTAGTCCCTTTGCACCCCCCAAGCGTCATGTTCCAGGTCGAATTTCTTATCGCCAATTTTTTTACAAGGTTATGGACACTTCTGGAAGAAATATCAGCCATAAAATTGGTCTTAAATTAATAAATTCGGGAGAGATGATTTTTTTCTCGGTGTTTTGCGAGTCTTTTCCGCTATTTTAGTCCCTTTGCACCCCCCAAGCGAGACGTTCTGGATCGAATTTCTTATCGCCAATTTTTTTACTACGCTATAGGAACGTGTGGAAGAAATATCAGCCATAAAGTTTGTCTTAAATTAATAAACGCGGGAGAGACGGTTTTTTCCTCGGTATTTTGCGAGTATTTTCGGCTATTTTACTCCCTTTGCACCCCCTAAGCGAAAGGTTCCTTATCGAATTTCATATCCCCAATTTTTTTGCAAGGTTATGACAAAATCTGGAAGAAATATCAGCCATAAAATTTGTCTTAAATTAATAAACTCGCGAGAGATGATTTTTTTTCTCGGTGTTTTGCAAGTATTTTCCGGTATTTTAGTCCATTTGCACCCCCCAAGCGTCATGTTCCGGATCGAATTTCTTATTGGCAATTTTTTTACAACGCTATCGACACATCTGGAAGAATTATTAGCCATAAAATTTGTCTTAAATTAATAAACGCGCAATAGATGGTTTTTCCTCGGTATTTTGCGAGTATTTTGGGCTACTTTAGTCCCTTTGCACCCCTAAGCGAAAGGTTCCGCATCGAATTTCATATCCCCAATTTTTTTGCGAGGCTATGACAACATCTGGATGAAACATCAGTCAAAAAATTTGTCTTAAATTAATAAACTCGCGATAGATGATTTTGTCACTTTATTTTTCGTGTATTTTCCGCTATTGTAGTCCCTTTGCACCGCCTAAGCGTAAGGTTCCGGATCGAATTTCATATCCCCAATTTTTTTGCGAGGCTATGACAAGATCTGGAAGAAATATCAGCCATAAAATTTGTCTTAAATTAATAAACTCGCGAGAGATGGTTTTTTCCTCGGTATTTTGCGAGTATTTCGGCTATTTTAGTCCCTTTGCACCGCCTTACCGAAAGGTTCCGGATCGAATTTCATATCCCCAATTTTTTTGCAAGGCTCTGACAACATCTGGAAGAAATATCAGCCATAAAATTTGGCTTAAATTAATAAACTCGCCAGAGATGATTTTTTTCTCGTTGTTTTGCGAGTAATTTCCGCTATTTTAGGCCCTTTGCACCCCCCAAGCGAGACGTTCGGGATCGAATTACTTATTGCCAATTTTTTTACAGGGCTATGGACACATCTGGAAGAAATATCAGTCATAAAATTTGTTTTAAATTAATAAACTCGCGAGAGATGGTTTTTTCCTCGGTATTTTGCGAGTATTTTCGGCTATTTTAGTCCCTTTGCACCCCCTAAGCGAAAAGTTCTGGATCGAATTTCATATCCCCAATTTTTTTGCAAGGTTACGACAACATCTGTAAGAAATATCAGCCATAAAATTTGTTTTAAATTAATAAACTCGCGAGAGATGATTTTTTTCTCGGTGTATTGCGAGTATTTTCCGGTATTTTAGTCCCTTTGCACCCCCCAAGCGTCATGTTCCAGGTCGAATTTCTTATCGCCAATTTTTTTACAAGGTTATGGACACTTCTGGAAGAAATATCAGCCATAAAATTGGTCTTAAATTAATAAACTCGGGAGAGATGATTTTTTTCTCGGTGTTTTGCGAGTATTTTCCGCTATTTTAGTCCCTTTGCACCCCCCAAGCGATACGTTCGGGATCGAATTACTTATTGCCAATTTTATACAGGGCTATGGACACATCTGGAAGAAATATCAGTCATAAAATTTGTTTTAAATTAATAAACTCGCGAGAGATGGTTTTTTCCTCGGTATTTTGCGAGTATTTTCGGCTATTTTAGTCCCTTTGCACCCCCAAGCGACACGTTCCGGATCGAATTTCTTATCGCCAATTTTTTTACTTCGCTATAGGAACGTGTGGAAGAAATATCAGCCATAAAGTTTGTCTTAAATTAATAAACGCGGGAGAGACGGTTTTTTCCTCGGTATTTTGCGAGTATTTTCGGCTATTTTACTCCCTTTGCACCCCCTAAGCGAAAGGTTCCTTATCGAATTTCATATCCCCAATTTTTTTGCAAGGTTATGACAACATCTGGAAGAAATATCAGCCATAAAATTTGTCTTAAATTAATAAACTCGCGAGAGATGATTTTTTTCTCGGTGTTTTGCGAGTATTTTCCGGTATTTTAGTCCATTTGCACCCCCCAAGCGTCATGTTCCGGATCGAATTTCTTATTGGCAATTTTTTTACAACGCTATCGGCACATCTGGAAGAATTATTAGCCATAAAATTTGTCTTAAATTAATAAACTCGCCAGAGATGATTTTTTCACGTTATTTTTCGTGTATTTTCGGCTATTTTAGCCCCTTTGCACCCCCTAAGCGAAAGCTTCCGGATCGAATTTCATATCCCCAATTTTTTTGCGAGGCTATGACAACATCTGGATGAAACATCAGTCAAAAAATTTGTCTTAAATTAATAAACTCGCGATAGATGATTTTGTCACTTTATTTTTCGTGTATTTTCCGCTATTGTAGTCCCTTTGCACCCCCTAAGCGTAAGGTTCCGGATCGAATTTCATATCCCCAATTTTTTTGCGAGGCTATGACAAGATCTTGAAGAAATATCAGCCATAAAATTTATCTTAAATTAATAAACTCGCGAGAGATGGTTTTTTCCTCGGTATTTTGCGAGTATTTCGGCTATTTCAGTCCCTTTGCACCCCCAAGCGACACGTTCCGGATCGAATTTCTTATTGCCAATTTTTTTACAAGGCTATGGACACATCTGGAAGAAATATCAGCCATAAAATTTGTCTTAAATTAATAAACGCGCGAGAGATGGTTTTTTCCTCGGTATTTTGCGAGTATTATCGGCTATTTTAGTCCCTTTGCACCCCCTAAGCGAACGGTTCCTGATCGAATTTCATACCCCCAATTTTTTTGTGAGTCTATGACAAGATCTGGAAGAAATATCAGCCATAAAATTTGTCTTTAATTAATAAACTTCCCAGAGATGATTTTTTTCTCGTTGTATTGCGAGTATTTTCCGCTATTTTAGGCCCTTTGCACCCCCCAAGCGACACGTTCCGAATCGAATTGCGTATCGCTAATTTCTTTACAAGGCTATGGCAACATCTGAAAGAAATATCAGCCATAAAATTTGACTTAAATTAATAAACTCGCGAGAGATGATTTTTTTCTCGGTGTATTGCGAGTATTTTCCGGTATTTTAGTCCCTTTGCACCCCCCAAGCGTCATGTTCCAGGTCGAATTTCTTATCGCCAATTTTTTTACAAGGTTATGGACACTTCTGGAAGAAATATCAGCCATAAAATTGGTCTTAAATTAATAAATTCGGGAGAGATGATTTTTTTCTCGGTGTTTTGCGAGTCTTTTCCGCTATTTTAGTCCCTTTGCACCCCCCAAGCGAGACGTTCTGGATCGAATTTCTTATCGCCAATTTTTTTACTACGCTATAGGAACGTGTGGAAGAAATATCAGCCATAAAGTTTGTCTTAAATTAATAAACGCGGGAGAGACGGTTTTTTCCTCGGTATTTTGCGAGTATTTTCGGCTATTTTACTCCCTTTGCACCCCCTAAGCGAAAGGTTCCTTATCGAATTTCATATCCCCAATTTTTTTGCAAGGTTATGACAAAATCTGGAAGAAATATCAGCCATAAAATTTGTCTTAAATTAATAAACTCGCGAGAGATGATTTTTTTTCTCGGTGTTTTGCAAGTATTTTCCGGTATTTTAGTCCATTTGCACCCCCCAAGCGTCATGTTCCGGATCGAATTTCTTATTGGCAATTTTTTTACAACGCTATCGACACATCTGGAAGAATTATTAGCCATAAAATTTGTCTTAAATTAATAAACGCGCAATAGATGGTTTTTTCCTCGGTATTTTGCGAGTATTTTGGGCTACTTTAGTCCCTTTGCACCCCCTAAGCGAAAGGTTCCGCATCGAATTTCATATCCCCAATTTTTTTGCGAGGCTATGACAACATCTGGATGAAACATCAGTCAAAAAATTTGTCTTAAATTAATAAACTCGCGATAGATGATTTTGTCACTTTATTTTTCGTGTATTTTCCGCTATTGTAGTCCCTTTGCACCGCCTAAGCGTAAGGTTCCGGATCGAATTTCATATCCCCAATTTTTTTGCGAGGCTATGACAAGATCTGGAAGAAATATCAGCCATAAAATTTGTCTTAAATTAATAAACTCGCGAGAGATGGTTTTTTCCTCGGTATTTTGCGAGTATTTCGGCTATTTTAGTCCCTTTGCACCGCCTTACCGAAAGGTTCCGGATCGAATTTCATATCCCCAATTTTTTTGCAAGGCTCTGACAACATCTGGAAGAAATATCAGCCATAAAATTTGGCTTAAATTAATAAACTCGCCAGAGATGATTTTTTTCTCGTTGTTTTGCGAGTAATTTCCGCTATTTTAGGCCCTTTGCACCCCCCAAGCGAGACGTTCGGGATCGAATTACTTATTGCCAATTTTTTTACAGGGCTATGGACACATCTGGAAGAAATATCAGTCATAAAATTTGTTTTAAATTAATAAACTCGCGAGAGATGGTTTTTTCCTCGGTATTTTGCGAGTATTTTCGGCTATTTTAGTCCCTTTGCACCCCCTAAGCGAAAAGTTCTGGATCGAATTTCATATCCCCAATTTTTTTGCAAGGTTACGACAACATCTGTAAGAAATATCAGCCATAAAATTTGTTTTAAATTAATAAACTCGCGAGAGATGATTTTTTTCTCGGTGTATTGCGAGTATTTTCCGGTATTTTAGTCCCTTTGCACCCCCCAAGCGTCATGTTCCAGGTCGAATTTCTTATCGCCAATTTTTTTACAAGGTTATGGACACTTCTGGAAGAAATATCAGCCATAAAATTGGTCTTAAATTAATAAACTCGGGAGAGATGATTTTTTTCTCGGTGTTTTGCGAGTATTTTCCGCTATTTTAGTCCCTTTGCACCCCCCAAGCGAGACGTTAGGGATCGAATTTCTTATCGCCAATTTTTTTACTACGCTATAGGAACGTGTGGAAGAAATATCAGCCATAAAGTTTGTCTTAAATTAATAAACGCGGGAGAGACGGTTTTTTCCTCGGTATTTTGCGAGTATTTTCGGCTATTTTACTCCCTTTGCACCCTCTAAGCGAAAGGTTCCTTATCGAATTTCATATCCCCAATTTTTTTGCAAGGTTATGACAACATCTGGAAGAAATATCAGCCATAAAATTTGTCTTAAATTAATAAACTCGCGAGAGATGATTTTTTTCTCGGTGTTTTGCAAGTATTTCGGCTATTTTAGTCCCTTTGCACCCCCTTACGGAAAGGTTCCGGATCGAATTTCATATCCCCAATTTTTTTGCAAGGCTCTGACAACATCTGGAAGAAATATCAGCCATAAAATTTGGCTTAAATTAATAAACTCGCCAGAGATGATTTTTTTCTCGTTGTTTTGCGAGTATTTTCCGTTATTTTAGGCCCTTTGCACCCCCCAAGCCAGACGTTCGGGATCGAATTACTTATTGCCAATTTTATACAGGGCTATGGACACATCTGGAAGAAATATCAGTCATAAAATTTGTTTTAAATTAATAAACTCGCGAGAGATGGTTTTTTCCTCGGTATTTTGCGAGTATTTTCGGCTATTTTAGTCCCTTTGCACCCCCTAAGCGAAAGGTTTTGGATCGAATTTCATATCCCCAATTTTTTTGCAAGGTTACGACAACATCTGTAAGAAATATCAGCCATAAAATTTGTTTTAAATTAATAAACTCGCGAGAGATGATTTTTTCCTCGGTATTTTGCGAGTATTTTCGGCTATTTTAGTCCCTTTGCACCCCCAAGCGACACGTTCCGGATCGAATTTCTTATTGTCAATTTTTTTACTAGGCTATGGACACATCTGGAAGAAATATCAGCCATAAAATTTGTCTTAAATTAATAAACTCGCGAGAGATCATTTTTTCACGTTATTTTTCGTGTATTTTCGGCTATTTTAGTCCCTTTGCACCCCCAAGCGACACGTTCCGGATCGAATTACTTATTGCCAATTTTTTTCAGGGCTATGGACACATCTGGAAGAAATATCAGCCATAAAATTTGTTTTAAATTAATAAACTCGCGAGAGATGATTTTTTCACGTTATTTTCCGTGTATTTTCGGCTATTTTAGCCCCTTTGCACCCCCTAAGCGAATGGTTCCGGATCGAATTTCATATCTCCAATTTTTTTGCGGGGCTATGACAACATCTGGAAGAAATATCAGGCATAAAATTTGTCTTAAATTAATAAACTCGCGAGAGATGATTTTTTTCTCGGTGTTTTGCGAGTATTTTCCGGTATTTTAGTCCCTTTGCACTCCCCAAGTGACACGTTCCGGATCGAATTTCTTATCGCCAATTTTTTTACAAGGCTATGGACACATCTGGAAGAAATATCAGCCATAAAATTTGTCTTAAATTAATAAACTCGCGAAAGATGGTTTTTTCCTCTGTATTTTGCGAGTAGTTTCGGCTATTTTAGTCCCTTTGCACCCCCTAAGCGAAAAGTTCCGGATCGAATTTCATATCCCCAATTTTTTTGCAAGGTTATGACAACATCTGGAAGAAATATCAGCCATAAAATTCGTCTTAAATTAATAAACTCGCGAGAGATGATTTTTTCACGCTTTTCCTAGCTTGTTATTAATGGTTTCCCATAGTTGTTTTGGTTCATTTCTACTTTTTTCTACCTTGTCTCTTTCGTACTTTAGTTTAGGTTCTTTTATCACTCTATTCAATATTGTATATTGTATTGTATATTTTGTATATTTTGTATATTTTTTGTAGTCTTGTTTTAGGACTGTACAATTTGGATTCATTTTATATAACTTATAGAGCATTTCTTTTTTTTTTTACACGAGGTAATTAATGTTGGTGTGATCCAATCTTTCCTTGGGACACTGCCCCTATCTTTTTTATTTGTTGTTTTATTGGAAGAGGCATAATTTATACAATTTTGGATCTTACTTATTAGTAAATTGACTGCTTCATTTGGATCCTGTATTAACAAAATAAGATTCCAGTCTGTCAAAGTATCTTTATTTTTTAATTTATTGTAGTTAACAATCCTAGTTTGTTTATTATTCTCTTGTATTGGTATAAGATCTAAGGCAACAATTAAAGGGTAGTGATCACTAATTTCGTTAGTGCAGAGTTTATATGCTTTTGGAGCAATAGAATTTGATTTGAAAAAAAAATTGTCAATACACGTACCACCATAGCCGCCTTCTGCCGTCCTAGTTATACCTAAAAAGCATGGGCTATATTCTTTTTCAGTGAAATTATTTAAAAATTCCGCGGTAGCATTATCGTCTTTCATAATGTCGATGTTAAAATCGCCAGCGATCATATGATTTTTAGTATTTTTGTTGTTTTCAATATATTTTTTAATTGATTGAATGTATTCTAGTTTCTTAATGCTATGAGATCTATAAGATGCCGAAATTCGAAAGGTTTCATTATTGTTTATTAGGATATCCGTACAAATAATATTTAGATTATCGAAAACTATAGTTTCGGTATTTTCTGTGATATCTTCTCTAATATACAAGGGAACGCCATCTGCTCTATTTATATTACCTTCGTTATAATGCAGTTTGTAACCTGGAATATTGAAAAGATCAGTATTTTCGAGCTTCCACGTTTCCGTGCATATTATTATATTCGGTTTAGTATTAGTTCTACTTATTAGTAATTCAAGCTTTTCTAGATTTTTACTTAAACTTCTTATATTAACATATAGGGTATAAAATTTATACTTTTTTAGAAAAGAATTCAAAACTCTTATGTGACTACATTCTTTTTCCGATTGTCTAAAATTTTCAATCTCATTGTCAAAGTTTGTATCACTTAAATTAAAGTTGTGTTGATCCATCTTGCGTATTATTTGTAGGCGAACTGCGGGTGGGGTCTTGTTGTGAGTAGAATCTAGATCTTGTTATTACAGATGTAAGCGAGGACGAACTCCCAAGCCTGGGTTTTGCCAGTATTAATTCGGTTCCGCCCACCTGAGTTTGTAATGTAATTGGTGAATCAGTTAACTCTTGCGTCCGTTTCTTGAAGTTGAAGTGAACCGAGGTATCTCGGTAAGTCAGGTTTTATTATATATTCAGTAGTGTTCATAGCCTTGTTTACCTTAGCATTCAAAATTTTGCATTCTTGTCTGTCAGTGGTAACATGATCAGTATTATAGTCGTTGCCCAATGTCTTATTTGAGAAGCTACAGTTGACGCAGCACTGTTTCTCTGATGTGCACTTTTCTGTTAGATGCGTTCCCGCACATTTTAAACAGGTTGGGCTGTTCTTACACCTTTGGCCATTATGACCCAATTTACCACACTTATAACATGATTTCACATTTATTATATCGTAAACTTTGCAATTCTGATAACCAACGAATAATCTATCTTTATTTTCTTTAATATGTTTGTGCATTTCACCCGTTATTTCCATGATGACCGTTACTTTACTGCTTTTGTCATTGCCAGCTACGTGTAATATGTTACCCTTTTTATCTAAATTTGAAAAATTTCTTTGGTTTATATCATTTTCGATTGCTTTTAGATCAGACCTGAATACATTTTCAATGCCAGTTATTCTTATGACGGGCTTACCAAGCTGTTCTTCTTCGACCTTGTAGAGGTGGTTGAGCTTGGCGTCTAATAATCTTTTTGCTGTCTTGGCACTTTCCTCGCTCATGCATGTTATTGAATTTACATCTTTACTTTTCATATCAATTTTTTTCGTTTGGATTGATTTTTCTTTAAGTAGATAGTGGAATACTTTTTCCTTTATCAAAGATTTCTCTTCTTTGTCTTTTCTTGTCACTACAATTTTCGGCACTTTTTTGGATTGTGGTATGTGTATCTTTTTTGACATTATATCAGCATATGTTTCCTGTATTTACTCGGTCTGTCCTTTTCTTTCGTTAGAATTTCGTTTAAAAGCAGATTTTTATGTTTCAAGTATTTAGTTCCCTAAGCAGCTGGTTTTCTGTTATTAGTGCACTTACTTTATCACTGTCCTTGTCTTCGCATGTAGTCTCATCCAGCTCATCAACTTGCATTCTGTTTTCTTGAAGGAGGCCTTCATACTTGACTTTAAGTTTACTGTATTCTGATTCTATTTTCCTATAGTTTTTACTAAGATTCTCAATCACTTTAGTTTTGGTTTGCAGTTCTTCTTGTAGTTTTAGTAACACAGCACGTGTGGGATCTTGATTTGACGTTATGCTCAAATCATGTTCATCACACACAACTAACACACTGTTTATGTATCTTACATTTTTTTTCCTATTAAAGTCACTTTTATGAAAAACGTTACAACACCATATACAGACTACCGTTTTAACCACTTGCGTGATGTGACATCAATAGTATATATCGGGAGGGACTGCCTCCGGTGGCAGTCCACTATGACAATTTTAAGCTATAATAAATTTTTTATCTGGAAAAATGAAACTGGCAGAGCGTGTGGCTGATTTGACAGAGAATGTCTCATATATATATATATCTTATAATATAGAGTGCTTTATTAAATCTCAGATTTATAATACATATAAAAATACAAAAATATAACAAATCTTTGGGACTCTGACTGTCTTGACTATTTGTTTGTGCTAGTGTGCCTGTTTGTGTTGTTTTCTATCTAATAATTAATATATCTTATAATAATAATAGTCTTTATTTGCCATATACAAATGGTTTCAAATATTCACACAAAAGAAGTCAAAGACAAATGTATCCTGATACTTAAGGGGATGCCAAAGTCAATGTATTTTAAATCGAGGGTGGCGCTTATTTCTCAAAATTGCAACTGAAACAATCAATTAATTGCCTAGAAAACCTTGAAAAACTTGCACAGGAAATATAACCTATAAATTACGAAATTAAAAGATAATGATTCTTTGAAATTTCAAGACTTGAGCGAGCTTCGTTTATAAATTTTAAGTATTCTCCCTAAATTTCAGTCTAATTGGTTAATTATTCGAAGAGAAAACTTTGAAAAACTAACTGACGTGACTTTGATGTCACCTTAAGGGGGTTCTATGTGCAGATGTAGTACTTAAATATAAAATATTCTACAATAAATTGTTCTCATACTGCAAAGTGCGAACGCATATAGTATCAGACCGGTACTTGCAATTACGGAAAAAAATTTTTTTAACGGAATTTCAGTACTAACAAAGTATATATCGTAATGTAAAAAAATGATACAACAAATTGCTTTAATCTTTTTCAGTATTGCTTCAATTTTGATTTTTAAAGGCTCATTTTCATCTTTGTTAGATTTCATTACAAGGTATTGTGGATGAAGTTACAGGGAATTGTTTATCAAGTTTTGTACGAATCTGGTATGAATTTGAGCCAAACTTGCCATAAACCATTGCCTGTAACTTTTAAGGTTTTAAAAATTTTTTAATTTGATCCACAATACCTCATAATGAAATCCGACAAAGATGAAAATGAGCCTTTAAAAATTGAAATTGAAGCAAAACTGGAAAAGATTAAAGCGATTTGTTGCATCATTTTTTTACACTGACGATATCTACTTTGTTAGTACTGAAATTTCGTTAAAAAAATTGTTTTCCGTAACTTAAAGTATCGATCTATGATAGTATATGGGTTCTCACTTTGCAGTATGAGAATAATTTATTGTAGAATATTTTATATTTAAGTACTATATCTGCTCATAGAACCACCTTAAATATTTGAAACATTTTGTATGTGGTAAATAAACACTATTATTATTATTATTATTATTATTATTATTATTATTATTATTGTATATATCTTATAATAAAAAAATTATTTGTAGATAGCAAATTGAATGAAGTAACAAAGGAAAATATTATTCAACGAGAAGAACTGAAAGAATGTCAACAACAATTAAATCTGATACAAAAATTTTCTTCAGAATTGCAGTGTCAATTAGAAGAAAGTAGAAATGATTTTTGCAGATTACAAGATTCTATTAAAAAGTAATACATAATTAATTGCTCAAAATTTATGAGAAGTATATTAAAAATTTTAAATGTATTTAAAACATGTTTTCTTTCAGGCTGGAAAAAGACAATATTGAGCTACGTCGGCAAAAAGATACTTTTAATGATGAAAATAATACATTGCATTCACACATAGAACGGAGGGACAATGAATTAGAGCGTCTACGAACTGAACTATCTTCTCTTAATTTGCAATTACAAGCTGCAGTTAAAGGAAAATGTCAAGCTTTTGCTGAAGTTGAAGAAATACGTAGTAAAGAAATATCATTAGACTACAAGTATGTATTAATAATGAATTAATTTATATCCCTCTATAAAAAATGCATCCTTGGCATGGTCGACGCCATGTTGCGACGCCATGTTGATTTTTTCTCGAATATCTCGAATATCTCGAAATCTCGAATTTTTTTGCGCATGCGCAAATGTCCTATAGCGAGTTTCTACAACCGTGCGCGCATGTGTGCGCTCGCCGTGTATAAGGTATACCTATATATAGGAGAGCGTTATATATAGGTATACTTTATACACGGGAGCCCACACGCACGCGCAAGGTTGTAGAGACACCCTTAGAGTTATGGTGGAATAGTAGAGAGATAGCGCATGTGTTGTGAGCGGGAAAATATGATATATATTAATTTAAAGAAATTATAATCAATTGATAAATCGATGAAAAATTTTTATTTAAAAAAAATATTTATTCATTACTAAAGATATTTGAGGTTGAAAATTTTTTAAAAATATTTTTGAATAGCGTTTTTCAGACAATATTTGATAGAGAAAATTTTGTATAATACAATTAATTATTGTCATATAAAAAATTAAAAAGAGGAATAAATATTAGTTTGAGGAAGCTAAGTGCCAATATATATTGGGAGCGGGTTTTTATTAGTGTGGGATTAGTGTAAGGATTTTTTTATTTAGTTAAAATTAAAAACATGGCTTTCTCAATATAAAAATATTCATCTCGAATTTTATACTTTCACTTTACCTTTTTACATGTTTAAGGCGATGCGATACTCACGCTATTATTTACTCAAAATTGGGTTCCCGTTTTTCTCATTCAATTTTTAATTTTAAGGAAAAAACTCTTTGATACGTACGATAATAGTTCTTTATTAAACTTAAAACGTGTCAAAGGGTTTTTTTCAAAAAGTTTAATATTGAAGGAGAAAAACGGGAACCCAGAATTGAGTAACAGTGTAGGTATCACATCACCTTAACATTATTAAACACAGAAAACAGATATTTTCATAATTATGTTATTGTTTATCTATCTTAGTGGCAATTTTACTTATTGAACAAAATGACAACATAAAAAAAACTTATTTATATGAAATTGAACTTGATTAATCTTTAACATTGTAGTGACATTCTGATACTATAGTTCAAAAGATAAAGACAAATCATATATTAAAATAACAAATACTTCTTCATACATACATTTTTTAGTCAATAAAACTATAACACAGCTTGATGAAAAACGTCATAATGTTTAAATGAATTCAAAATAAGTATATTAAGGTCGTATTGGCCATAAGGTCTCAAAACTTAAGACTTCAAAAATTTAAGACAAATATTTTGGTCGTATAATTCGTCGAAAACACTAATATTCTACAGTACTAAGAGTAAACAAACATGTAAAATGTTTTTTAGAACTATCACAAAAATTTTACATCGGTTTTAGAACATTGTAATGCTCATTTTCCTCACACCGGGCCGAAAGTGCCTCATTCCTGCCAGGCTCCGAAACGGAAATATGGCATTTTCGGCCTCGATGTGAGGAAAAATAGTATACGCACCACGGGAGTAAAATTGGCCAGCCGCCGGCTCGGGTGGCAATTTACACGAGCTGTGGACTGTCCCAGTTTTTTCCTCCCATGGTGCGTAATATACTATTCTTTCACTTTTTGGTATGCCTGGACGCCCTATTACACAGTTTTTATGCTATAACTTTAATACTAGCTCGCAAAAGCAATTCATTTCAATTGCAATCGATTACAAAGGTTTTCTTTTACGTATACACAACTTTACAAGAACTAAACACTATTTTTTCAACTTAATTTTTTCATGTGTTTGAAGTTCTGAACGTTCATCATGAACGAAAAATCGAATATTCCCAAAATCGGTTTTTTTTATATTATCTGTTAGATATATGCATAAAACCAATAGAAACAGCGATATAAGTTATTTCCGAAGTGATCATCCCCCAAAATCAGCCCCCAAACCACCCTCACAAGACAATACATGATAAAAAAATTTATATTTTAACAGCTTATGAATTTCCTAAAAATTTTAACACGGGAATTTCTTCAAGAGCTTACCAAATACTAATAAAAAAATTGCCGAGACCAAAATCGATCGGGAACCCTTCCTCCGGGGGATGCAAGTGGGGCAAAACGGCTAAAAACACATAAAAAATACCTTTAAAAAATTCTATCTCTAGCGACTACGCGATTCCTAAAAATTTTATCACGGGAATTTCTTCAAGAGCTTACCAAATACTCATAAAAAAATTGCCGAGACCAAAATAGATCCGGAACCCTTCCTTCGGGGGATGCAAGTGGGGCAAAACGGCTAAAAACACATGAAAAATAACTTTAAAAAATTCTGCCTCTAGCGACTATGCGACTCCTAAAAATTTGATCACGGTAATTTCTTCTAGAGCTAACGAAATACTTATAAAAAAATTGCCGAGACCAAAATCGATCCGGAACCCTTCCTTCAGGGGGATGAAAGTGGGGCAAAACGGCTAAAAAGACATGAAAAATACATTTAAAAAATTCTGTCCCTGGCGACTATGCGATTCCTAAAAATTTGATCACGGAAATTTCTTCGAGAGCTAACGAAATACTTATAAAAAAATTGCCGAGACCAAAATCGATCCGGAACCCTTCCTTCAGAGGGATGCAAGTGGGGCAAAACGGCTAAAAACACATGAAAAATAACTTTCAAAAATTCTGTCTCTAGCGACTATGCGATTCCTAAAAATTTGATAACGGTAATTTCTTCTAGAGCTAACGAAATACTTACAAAAAAATTACCGAGACCAAAATCGATCCGGAACCCTTCCATCAGGGGGATGCAAGCGGGGCAAAACGGCTAAAAACACATGAGAAAAATACATTTAAAAAATTCTGTCTCTAGCGACTATGCGATTCCTAAAAATTTGATCACGGGAATTTCTTCGAGAGCTAACGAACTACTTATAAAAAAATTGCCGAGACCAAAATCGATCCGGAACCCTTCCTCCGGGGGATGCAAGTGGGGCAAAACGGCTAAAAACACATCAAAAATACCTTTAAAAAATTCTATCTCTAGCGACTACGCGATTCCTAAAAATTTGATAACGGGAATTTCTTCAAGAGCTTAACAAATACTTATAAAAAAATTGCCGAGACCAAAATCGATCCGGAACCCTTCCTTCAGGGGGATGCAAGCGGGGCAAAACGGCTAGAAAGACATGAAAAATAACTTTAAAAAATTCTGTCTCTAGCGACTCTGCGATTCCTAAAAATTTGATAACGGTAATTTCTTCTAGAGCTAACGAAATACTTATAAAAAAATTGCCGAGACCAAAATCGATCCGGAACCCTTCCTTCAGGGGGATGAAAGTGGGGCAAAACGGCTAAAAAGACATGAAAAATACATTTAAAAAATTCTGTCTCTGGCGACTATGCGATTCCTAAAAATTTGATCACGGAAATTTCTTCGAGAGCTAACGAAATACTTATAAAAAAATTGCCGAGACCAAAATCGATCCGGAACCCTTTCTTCAGGGGGATGCAAGTGGGGCAAAACGGGTAAAAACACATGAAAAATAACTTTCAAAAATTCTGCCTCTAGCGACTATGCGACTCCTAAAAATTTGATAACGGTAATTTCTTCTAGAGCTAACGAAATACTTATAAAAAAATTGCCGAGACCAAAATCGATCCGGAACCCTTCCTTCAGGGGGATGAAAGTGGGGCAAAACGGCTAAAAAGACATGAAAAATACATTTAAAAAATTCTGTCCCTGGCGACTATGCGATTCCTAAAAATTTGATCACGGAAATTTCTTCGAGAGCTAACGAAATACTTATAAAAAAATTGCCGAGACCAAAATCGATCCGGAACCCTTCCTTCAGAGGGATGCAAGTGGGGCAAAACGGCTAAAAACACATGAAAAATAACTTTCAAAAATTCTGTCTCTAGCGACTATGCGATTCCTAAAAATTTGATAACGGTAATTTCTTCTAGAGCTAACGAAATACTTACAAAAAAATTACCGAGACCAAAATCGATCCGGAACCCTTCCATCAGGGGGATGCAAGCGGGGCAAAACGGCTAAAAACACATGAGAAAAATACATTTAAAAAATTCTGTCTCTAGCGACTATGCGATTCCTAAAAATTTGATCACGGGAATTTCTTCGAGAGCTAACGAACTACTTATAAAAAAATTGCCGAGACCAAAATCGATCCGGAACCCTTCCTCCGGGGGATGCAAGTGGGGCAAAACGGCTAAAAACACATCAAAAATACCTTTAAAAAATTCTATCTCTAGCGACTACACGATTCCTAAAAATTTGATAACGGGAATTTCTTCAAGAGCTTAACAAATACTTATAAAAAAATTGCCGAGACCAAAATCGATCCGGAACCCTTCCTTCAGGGGGATGCAAGCGGGGCAAAACGGCTAGAAAGACATGAAAAATAACTTTAAAAAATTCTGTCTCTAGCGACTCTGCGATTCCTAAAAATTTGATAACGGTAATTTCTTCTAGAGCTAACGAAATACTTATAAAAAAATTGCCGAGACCAAAATCGATTCGAAACCCTTCCATCAGAGGGATGCAAGCGGGGCAAAACGGCTAAAAACACATGAGAAAAATACATTTAAAAAATTCTGTCTCTAGCGACTATGCGATTCCTAAAAATTTGATCACGGGAATTTCTTCAAGAGCTAACGAACTACTTATAAAAAAATTGCCGAGACCAAAATTGATCCGGAACCCTTCCTTCAGGGGGATGCAAGCGGGGCAAAACGGCTAGAAAGACATGAAAAATAACTTTCTAAAATTCTGTCTCTAGCGACTATGCTATTCCTAAAAATTTGATAACGGTAATTTCTTCTAGAGCTAACGAAATACTTAAAAAAAAATTGCCGAAACCAAAATCGATCCGGAACCCATCCTTCAGGGGGATGAAAGTGGGGCAAAACGGCTAAAAACACATCAAAAATACCATTAAAAAATTCTATCTCTAGCGACTACGCGATTCCTAAAAATTTGATAACGGGAATTTCTTCAAGAGCTTAACAAATACTTATAAAAAAATTGCCGAGACCAAAATCGATCCGGAACCCTTCCTTCAGGGGGATGCAAGTGGGGCAAAACGGCTAAAAACACCTGAAAAATAACTTTAAAAAATTCTGTCTCTGGCGACTATGCGATTCCTAAAAATATGATCACGGGAATTTCTTCGAGAGCTAACGAAATACTTATAAAAAAATTGCCGAGACCAAAATCGATCCGGAACCCTTTCTTCAGGGGGATGCAAGAGGGGCAAAACGGGTAAAAACACATGAAAAATAACTTTCAAAAATTCTGTCTCTAGCGACTATGCGATTCCTAAAAATTTGATAACGGTAATTTCTTCTAGAGCTAACGAAATACTTATAAAAAAATTGCCGAGACCAAAATCGATTCGAAACCCTTCCATCAGGGGGATGCAAGCGGGGCAAAACGGCTAAAAACACATGAGAAAAATACATTTAAAAAATTCTGTCTCTAGCGACTATGCGATTCCTAAAAATTTGATAACGGTAATTTCTTCTAGAGCTAACGAAATACTTATAAAAAAATTGCCGAGACCAAAATCGATCCGGAACCCTTCCTTCAGGGGGATGCAAGCGGGGCAAAACGGCTAGAAAGACATGAAAAATAACTTTCAAAAATTCTGTCTCTAGCGACTATGCGATTCCTAAAAATTTGATAACGGTAATTTCTTCTAGAGCTAACGAAATACTTATAAAAAAATTGCCGAGACCAAAATCGATCCGGAACCCTTCCTTCAGGGGGATGAAAGTGGGACAAAACGGCTAAAAAGACATGAAAAATACATTTAAAAAATTCTGTCTCTGGCGACTATGCGATTCCTAAAAATTTGATCACGGAAATTTCTTCGAGAGCTAACGAAATACTTATAAAAAAATTGCCGAGACCAAAATCGATCCGGAACCCTTCCTTCAGGGGGATGCAAGTGGGGCAAAACGGCTAAAAACACATGAAAAATAACTTTCTAAAATTCTGTCTCTAGCGACTATGCTATTCCTAAAAATTTGATAACGGTAATTTCTTCTAGAGCTAACGAAATACTTAAAAAAAAATTGCCGAAACCAAAATCGATCCGGAACCCATCCTTCAGGGGGATGAAAGTGGGGCAAAACGGCTAAAAACACATCAAAAATACCATTAAAAAATTCTATCTCTAGCGACTACGCGATTCCTAAAAATTTGATAACGGGAATTTCTTCAAGAGCTTAACAAATACTTATAAAAAAATTGCCGAGACCAAAATCGATCCGGAACCCTTCCTTCAGGGGGATGCAAGTGGGGCAAAACGGCTAAAAACACCTGAAAAATAACTTTAAAAAATTCTGTCTCTGGCGACTATGCGATTCCTAAAAATATGATCACGGGAATTTCTTCGAGAGCTAACGAAATACTTATAAAAAAATTGCCGAGACCAAAATCGATCCGGAACCCTTTCTTCAGGGGGATGCAAGAGGGGCAAAACGGGTAAAAACACATGAAAAATAACTTTCAAAAATTCTGTCTCTAGCGACTATGCGATTCCTAAAAATTTGATAACGGTAATTTCTTCTAGAGCTAACGAAATACTTATAAAAAAATTGCCGAGACCAAAATCGATTCGAAACCCTTCCATCAGGGGGATGCAAGCGGGGCAAAACGGCTAAAAACACATGAGAAAAATACATTTAAAAAATTCTGTCTCTAGCGACTATGCGATTCCTAAAAATTTGATAACGGTAATTTCTTCTAGAGCTAACGAAATACTTATAAAAAAATTGCCGAGACCAAAATCGATCCGGAACCCTTCCTTCAGGGGGATGCAAGCGGGGCAAAACGGCTAGAAAGACATGAAAAATAACTTTCAAAAATTCTGTCTCTAGCGACTATGCGATTCCTAAAAATTTGATAACGGTAATTTCTTCTAGAGCTAACGAAATACTTATAAAAAAATTGCCGAGACCAAAATCGATCCGGAACCCTTCCTTCAGGGGGATGAAAGTGGGACAAAACGGCTAAAAAGACATGAAAAATACATTTAAAAAATTCTGTCTCTGGCGACTATGCGATTCCTAAAAATTTGATCACGGAAATTTCTTCGAGAGCTAACGAAATACTTATAAAAAAATTGCCGAGACCAAAATCGATCCGGAACCCTTCCTTCAGGGGGATGCAAGTGGGGCAAAACGGCTAAAAACACATGAAAAATAACTTTCAAAAATTCTGTCTCTAGCGACTATGCGATTCCTAAAAATTTGATAACGGTAATTTCTTCTAGAGCTAACGAAATACTTATAAAAAAATTGCCGAGACCAAAATCGATTCGAAACCCTTCCATCAGGGGGATGCAAGCGGGGCAAAACGGCTAAAAACACATGAGAAAAATACATTTAAAAAATTCTGTCTCTAGCGACTATGCGATTCCTAAAAATTTGATCACGGGAATTTCTTCGAGAGCTAACGAAATACTTATAAAAAAATGGCCGAGACCAAAATCGATCCGGAACAATACCTTCGGGGGATGCAAGTGGGGCAAAACGGCTAAAAACACATGAAAAATACCTTTAAAAAATTCTATCTCTAGCGACTATGCGATTCCTAAAAATTTGATCACGGGAATTTCTTCCAGAGCTTATCAAATACTTATAAAAAAATTGCCGAGACCAAAATCGATCCGGAACCCTTCCATCAGGAGGATGCAAGCGGGGCAAAACGGCTAAAAACACATGAGAAAAATACATTTAAAAATTCTGTCTCTAGCGACTATGCGATTCCTAAAAATTTGATCACGTTAATTTCTTCTAGAGCTAACGAAATACTTATAAAAAAATTGCCGAGACCAAAATCGATCCGGAACCCTTCCTTCAGGGGATGCAAGCGGTGCAAAACGGCTAAAAAGACATGAAAAATACATTTAAAAAATTCTGTCTCTAGCGACTATGCGATTCCTAAAAATTTTATCACGGGAATTTCTTCAAGAGCTTACCAAATACTCATAAAAAAATTGCCGAGACCAAAATCGATCCGGAACCCTTCCTTCGGGGGATCCAAGCGGGGCAAAACGGCTAAAAAGACATGAAAAATACATATAAAAAATTCTGTCTCTAGCGACTATGCGATTCCTAAAAATTTGATAACGGTAATTTCTTCTAGAGCTAACGAAATACTTATAAAAAAATTGCCGAGACCAAAATCGATCCGGAACCCTTCCTTCAGGGGGATGCAAGCGGGGCAAAACGGCTAGAAAGACATGAAAAATAACTTTCAAAAATTCTGTCTCTAGCGACTATGCGATTCCTAAACATTTGATAACGGTAATTTCTTCTAGAGCTAACGAAATACTTATAAAAAAATTGCCGAGATCAAACTCGATCCGGAACCCTTCCTTCAGGGGGATGAAAGTGGGACAAAACGGCTAAAAAGACATGAAAAATACATTTAAAAAATTCTGTCTCTGGCGACTATGCGATTCCTAAAAATTTGATCACGGAAATTTCTTCGAGAGCTAACGAAATACTTATAAAAAAATTGCCGAGACCAAAATCGATCCGGAACCCTTCCTTCAGGGGGATGCAAGTGGGGCAAAACAGCTAAAAACACATGAAAAATAACTTTCAAAAATTCTGTCTCTAGCGACTATGCGATTCCTAAAAATTTGATAACGGTAATTTCTTCTAGAGCTAACGGAATACTTATAAAAATATTGCCGAGACCAAAATCGATCCGGAACCCTTCCTTCAGGGGGATGAAAGTGGGGCAAAACGGCTAAAAAGACATGAAAAATACATTTAAAAAATTCTCTCTGGCGACTATGCGATTCCTAAAAATTTGATAACGGAAATTTCTTCGAGAGCTAACGAAATACTTATAAAAAAATTGCCGAGACCAAAATCGATCCGGAACCCTTCCTTCAGGGGGATGCAAGTGGGGCAAAACGGCTAAAAACACATGAAAAATAACTTTCAAAAATTCTGTCTCTAGCGACTATGCGATTCCTAAAAATTTGATAACGGTAATTTCTTCTAGAGCTAACGGAATACTTATAAAAATATTGCCGAGACCAAAATCGATCCGGAACCCTTCCTTCAGGGGGATGAAAGTGGGGCAAAACTGCTAAAAAGACATGAAAAATACATTTAAAAAATTCTGTCTCTGGCGACTATGCGATTCCTAAAAATTTGATCACGGAAATTTCTTCGAGAGCTAACGAAATACTTATAAAAAAATTGCCGAGACCAAAATCGATCCGGAACCCTTCCTTCAGGGGGATGCAAGTGGGGCAAAACGGCTAAAAACACATGAAAAATAACTTTCAAAAATTCTGCCTCTAGCGACTATGCGATTCCTAAAAATTTGATAACGGTAATTTCTTCTAGAGCTAACGAAATACTTATAAAAAAATTGCCGAGACCAAAATCGATCCGGAACCCTTCCTTCAGGGGGATGCAAGCGGGGCAAAACGGCTAGAAAGACATGAAAAATAACTTTCTAAAATTCTGTCTCTAGCGACTATGCTATTCCTAAAAATTTGATAACGGTAATTTCTTCTAGAGCTAACGAAATACTTAAAAAAAAATTGCCGAAACCAAAATCGATCCGGAACCCATCCTTCAGGGGGATGAAAGTGGGGCAAAACGGCTAAAAACACATGAGAAAAATACATTTAAAAAATTCTGTCTCTAGCGACTATGCGATTCCTAAAAATTTGATCACGGGAATTTCTTCCAGAGCTTATCAAATACTTATAAAAAAATTGCCGAGACCAAAATCGATCCGGAACCCTTCCATCAGGAGGATGCAAGCGGGGCAAAACGGCTAAAAACACATGAGAAAAATACATTTAAAAAATTCTGTCTCTAGCGACTATGCGATTCCTAAAAATTTGATCACGTTAATTTCTTCTAGAGCTAACGAAATACTTATAAAAAAATTGCCGAGACCAAAATCGATCCGGAACCCTTCCTTCAGGGGGATGCAAGCGGGGCAAAACGGCTAAAAAGACATGAAAAATACATTTAAAATATTCTGTCTCTAGCGACTATGCGATTCCTAAAAATTTTATCACGGGAATTTCTTCAAGAGCTTACCAAATACTCATAAAAAAATTGCCGAGACCAAAATCGATCCGGAACCCTTCCTTCGGGGGATCCAAGCGGGGCAAAACGGCTAAAAAGACATGAAAAATACATATAAAAAATTCTGTCTCTAGCGACTATGCGATTCCTAAAAATTTGATAACGGTAATTTCTTCTAGAGCTAACGAAATACTTATAAAAAAATTGCCGAGACCAAAATCGATCCGGAACCCTTCCTTCAGGGGGATGCAAGCGGGGCAAAACGGCTAGAAAGACATGAAAAATAACTTTCAAAAATTCTGTCTCTAGCGACTATGCGATTCCTAAACATTTGATAACGGTAATTTCTTCTAGAGCTAACGAAATACTTATAAAAAAATTGCCGAGATCAAACTCGATCCGGAACCCTTCCTTCAGGGGGATGAAAGTGGGACAAAACGGCTAAAAAGACATGAAAAATACATTTAAAAAATTCTGTCTCTGGCGACTATGCGATTCCTAAAAATTTGATCACGGAAATTTCTTCGAGAGCTAACGAAATACTTATAAAAAAATTGCCGAGACCAAAATCGATCCGGAACCCTTCCTTCAGGGGGATGCAAGTGGGGCAAAACGGCTAAAAACACATGAAAAATAACTTTCAAAAATTCTGTCTCTAGCGACTATGCGATTCCTAAAAATTTGATAACGGTAATTTCTTCTAGAGCTAACGGAATACTTATAAAAATATTGCCGAGACCAAAATCGATCCGGAACCCTTCCTTCAGGGGGATGAAAGTGGGGCAAAACGGCTAAAAAGACATGAAAAATACATTTAAAAAATTCTGTCCCTGGCGACTATGCGATTCCTAAAAATTTTATCACGGGAATTTCTTTAAGAGCTTACCAAATACTCATAAAAAAATTGCCGAGACCAAAATCGATCCGGAACCCTTCCTTCGGGGGATGCAAGCGGGGCAAAACGGCTAAAAAGACATGAAAAATACATATAAAAAATTCTGTCTCTAGCGACTATGCGATTCCTAAAAATTTGATAACGGTAATTTCTTCTAGAGCTAACGAAATACTTATAAAAAAATTGCCGAGACCAAAATCGATCCGGAACCCTTCCTTCAGGGGGATGCAAGCGGGGCAAAACGGCTAGAAAGACATGAAAAATAACTTTCAAAAATTCTGTCTCTAGCGACTATGCTATTCCTAAAAATTTGATAACGGTAATTTCTTCTAGAGCTAACGGAATACTTATAAAAAAATTGCCGAGACCAAAATCGATCCGGAACCCATCCTTCAGGGTGATGAAAGTGGGGCAAAACGGCTAAAAAGATATGAAAAATACATTTAAAAAATTCTGTCTCTGGCGACTATGCGATTCCTAAAAATTTGATCGCGGAAATTTCTTCGAGAGCTTACGAAATCCTTATAAAAAAATTGCCGAGACCAAAATCGATCCGGAACCCTTCCTTCAGGGGGATGCAAGTGGGGCAAAACGGCTAAAAAGACATGAAAAATAACTTTACAAAATTCTGCCTCTAGCGACTATGCGATTCCTAAAAATTTGATAACGGTAATTTCTTCTAGAGCTAACGAAATACTTATAAAAAAATTGCCGAGACCAAAATCGATCCGGAACCCTTCCTTCAGGGGGATGAAAGTGGGGCAAAACGGCTAAAAAGACATGAAAAATACATTTAATAAATTCTGTCCCTGGCGACTATGCGATTCCTAAAAATTTGATCACGGAAATTTCTTCGAGAGCTAACGAAATACTTATAAATAAATTGCCGAGACCAAAATCGATCCGGAACCCTTCCTTCGGGGGGATGCAAGTGGGGCAAAACGGCTAAAAACACATGAAAAATAACTTTCAAAAATTCTGTCTCTAGCGACTATGCGATTCCTAAAAATTTGATAACGGTAATTTCTTCTAGAGCTAACGAAATACTTATAAGAAAATTGCCGAGACCAAAATCGATCCGGAACCCTTCCATCAGGGGGATGCAAGCGGGGCAAAACGGCTAAAAACACATGAGAAAAATACATTTACAAAATTCTGTCTCTAGCGACTATGCGATTCCTAAAAATTTGATCACGGGAATTTCTTCAAGAGCTTATCAAATGCTTATAAAAAAATTGCCGAGACCAAAATCGATCCGGAATCCTTCCATCAGGGGGATGCAAGCGGGGCAAAACGGCTAAAAACACATGAAAAATAACTTTAAAAAATTCTGTCTCTAGCGACTATGCGATTCCTAAAAATTTGATCACGGGAATTTCTTCGAGAGCTAACGAAATACTTATAAAAAAATTGCCGAGACCAAAATCGATCCGGAACCCTTCCATCAGGGGGATGCAAGCGGGGCAAAACGGCTAAAAACACATGAGAAAAATACATTTACAAAATTCTGTCTCTAGCGACTATGCGATTCCTAAAAATTTGATCACGGGAATTTCTTCAAGAGCTTATCAAATGCTTATAAAAAAATTGCCGAGACCAAAATCGATCCGGAATCCTTCCATCAGGGGGATGCAAGCGGGGCAAAACGGCTAAAAACACATGAAAAATAACTTTAAAAAATTCTGTCTCTAGCGACTATGCGATTCCTAAAAATTTGATCACGGGAATTTCTTCGAGAGCTAACGAAATACTTATAAAAAAATTGCCGAGACCAAAATCGATCCGGAACAATACCTTCGGGGGATGCAAGTGGGGCAAAACGGCTATAAACACATGAAAAATACCTTTAAAAAATTCTATCTCTAGCGACTATGCGATTCCTAAAAATTTGATCACGGGAATTTCTTCAAGAGCTTACCAAATACTCATAAAAAAATTGGGCGGGAATGTGGCACTTTCGGCCACTCGCTTTAAAACAATAACTAATCGTAATGTTATTTGTAAAACACGTTAATCAGAAAAGTAAATCTTATTTTTAAGATAGAATGAAATGAACTGAAGCTATGGCAGTTTCATATTTAATACAGTTGTAATACTTTACATATACATTGTTAATTAAAATAAAGTTATAATGGATAAAATCAAATACCAGATTACTTAATATCTAGTAAATATCTATACTAGTAAAAATCTTTAAATTCATTATTTTTAAATAACGTTTAATGATGATTCGTTAAGATTTCTATTATTTAAAATGACAAACAACAGCGGCACAAGTCTGTCATGAAAGTAAGCGGGGTTACGCGACATAAAAAGAGAGATGTTAAAAGAAAATTTAAAAATTGAGAATATTAAATACTGATATTTTATAACCATCAGAAGAATAAAGCAGTCAGACGGACAAAGAACTAAAATGATGAAAACGCCATTCTCTTTAAATAACTGAATATGACTGAGAAATACAAGAATAAATATTTTAAAATAGTTTAAACCTTATTGAAGTAGGGTAGTGGTCCGTATTAGTGTGCCTGTCCATATTTGTGTGCCCTATTATTAAAACATATCCTAGAAATGAACGAGTAAAAACGTAACACTAAAATATTTTTTTTCATAAAGTATAGTTAATTAAGTTTAAATAGAATTAATTACTTAATTTGTTTTCATTTACTATAACATTATAAAAGAACTTTCAAAAATATGTTTCATGGTTTGCGGTGTATCACGGTGTTTCCTTGTCCAAACTTGCTAAGAAATGAGGTGTTTGAAATTTCGAACGTTCATAGTGAACGAAAGATTTTTGCCATTTTTAAATTTAGCCGAATTTGGCTACTTAATACATTTAAAATCGGATAATAACTGTATTTCTTCACTTGTCACTCTTGCAGTCACCAGTAAACCACACTCCGGGGAATTCTAACCAGAATTAGAAACTTTAAGTTAATATTTCGTTCATTATGAACGTTCGGAATTTCAAACACGTAAGAAATGACATTTTTAAAAGTAACATTAAATAATGTTTCGGAAAGATTTTAATGTGTGATACAATTGATTATATCATAAAATAATATTATGTTATATAATAAACCTTAATATAAAGGTTTTCAATTGATTTTAATATTTAATTAATGGTGTCTACTAATAGGGCAGTAAAAAACGACTTGTCCAGATTTGTGTGTGCACAAATACAATACGAGCATGCTCGTATCGGCGCTTGAACAGAAAAGTTAGGTTGGGTTGTCTGCGTACAAACGTTGTTTCATATTGCATTGATGACCTTCAGCAGTTTTTACCGTATTGGAATTAATTAACATTCAATGTAAACAAGGATTAGAAATTGATTATAAATGCACTACAGTTAACAAAATAATTTTGTTGGCAATGATAATATTATCAAGACACACTAATGTGGGGCACACAAACGTGTACACCCACATTAACCTTTAGAGGACGGGGATTTGGGTTTACTGTTTTCTCTCACTTTTCTATAGAAATCGAGTTTTTGTGATGTCTCACATCTCAAAACTAACACATGTAAAGGGTCGATCATGGGCATGGCCCGTATAGGGGCCATCCCGTCCTCTAAAGGTTAATACGGGGCACACAAAAATGTACTTTGTAGTCTGCTAGGGCACACAAATGCGTACAAAATTTTTTTTTTTTATATTGCTTGTAACTTTCGTAAATATTAATACTTTGCTATAAAAAAAATTGTTTCGCGTAGATTATTACTTTTATTATCTATATAAACCTGCCCGGAATCTCTGATACAGCTTAAATAGTCTATTATTATGCGACAAAACTGAAGAGTTTCTTAAACCCACACTAATACGGACATCTACCCTAGATACCAGCAGCTTCAAAAAATAATTTAACATTTATCATTATTTTAATGTAAATAATAGTGAAAGTAAGCTTCTTCTAACACAGTACAAGTTTAACACAAATGTACTAAGTTCTTGATGAATATACTTAAAAAATATAATAATTTATTCATTAAAAAGAATAATAGTCTCTAATTTAGATTCAGATATCATACCGGAAAAGGAAGAAAAAACAAAAAGAAACTTCATTAACGTACAGGTAAGATTACAATACTATTTTAATATTTAAAATACAAAAAGTATATAAAACATATTAATTAAATTTATGAGCAATAAACCAGTTAAACATCTGCACAACCTGCCCCAAAAAAGATTTTCTATAAAAACATCTTGTATGTAATCTGGTAAGTTCATTTTATGCTACCATTAAAATCTAAAATAAAGCGAAGATGTAAAGCTATTTTTGTACCGAAAGCACGATTTTCGCATTTTTTTTGAACCTATTAATAGAGCCAAAAGCGACCGCTTGTCGACCAGCGGGCGGTAAAAACTGAAAAGCGCTCGCTGTTCGCCGTAGAGGGTAAAAATCGAAAAGCGCCCGCTGTCGTTTTCGAATGGAGTTTTCAAGATTGTTTAAGAAAATCATCGATATTTTAAAAAAACACAAAAATCTATACTTACGGTAAAAAAAATATGGTGTGCACCAAGGGCTAAGTGGGTTTTTTTGACCTCGCGTGGTTGCAGTACTCGTCTTCGGTTCGCAAACGCACTTGCCTTCGGCTCGTGCTAGCTCACCTTCGACTCGTACTGCAACCCTACATTCGGTCTAAAAGACCCACCTCCATGTTACTGCCATCGCTTGGATCGTAGAAAAACGACCATAGGCGTCGTCGTTTGTAGGTGTTACGTTGTGACGCTTTCAATCCCCAAATGAGGGATTAAACACAAAAACTTTCGACCGAATATACAATGTACAATTCCATACGGGAGCCATAAGGGCAACTGACATGGTGAAAGGGCTGAAGACTCCCCGGGGGTCAATGGCATACTTTTCTCTCTTAGTACCATATAATATAGAAATCCAGAATGGATAGAGATCCACAATGAAACTATGACGAACTATAGTGGTTTTAACGACCTTCTTAGACAGTTTTGTCCATCACCAGGCTGCGGCCTACGTTGCAGACTAATATGGATTACAGGACTGATTTTCAAGGTTAAACTGAAGATACATCCAGTCTCATTTATGTACACCGCAGGCCATGAGAATAGCAGCAATAAATAATTTTAAAAAAATATTGCACAAATAGTAAAAAGTATTATGGATTTGCGCGCGCGCATATACACACACATACACACACACATACATATATACTCCGCATACTCCATTTTGGCGCCATCAGTCCCTATATGCATAGCCTCTATACTGTTATCTAGATATTGTCTGCCTGCCCCCACCCGCATTATTCTACAAAATTTTTCATATATTACGTAGGGAGTTTGAAGAAGTGAAAAGGATCAAATTTATACAAAAATATAAATATTTCTTTCACATATGTAAATTTGGCTGCCGCAACACAATTTTTATTAAATTCATAAAATCTCGAGATTTCTAAAATGGGGGGGGGGTTAAGAATCACAATGGTCAAAAATTCCGATGGCGAAAATACCGATAGGTAATTTAACGATAGCTAAATCATCGGAATAAGGTTTTAATCGAATAGGAAAAATTCCTACGAGAAAATTACAAATGGTCAAAATTTCCGAAAATAATTTTGACAATGTTCAAAAGTTTCGAAAATAATTTTGACAGTGATTCATAGTAACGAAAATCAAATGTCGGAAAAGTCGAATAGTTAAAATAAAACCTATCAACGGTTGTATCACAAATGGGTACAAATTCCGTTACAGGACGAAATTCCGAAAACTAATAAAACACTCCTTAAGAGGATGTGCAACCCTAATTTCAATATTTTTTTAAATCAACATTCAAACATTTATTTGGAAAAAGACGGCTGTAAAGCGCTCCGTACACGCAAACACTATATGCAGATATTTTTCTGAAAAATTCTATTGATATTTGCGTGAGTTATGCTCGTTTGAAAAGTAGGTCAATTGTAGGTTCTTACTTACCGACAGTACGGTTTTTATTTAATTCAATAAATTCTCATCTCTTTTTGGAAAAAGACGACTGTCAAGCGCTCCGTACACGCAAACACTATATGCAGATTTTTTTCTGGATAATTCAATTGCATCCCCCTGAAGGAAGGGTTCCGAATCGATTTTGGATTCGGCAATTTTTTTATAAGTATTTGGTTAGCTCTCGAAGAAATTCCCGTGATCAAATTTTTAGGAATCGCATAGTCGCTAGAGACAGAATTTTTTAAAGGTATTTTTCATGTGTATTTAGCCGTTTTACCCCACTTGCATCCCCCGAAGGAAGGGTTCCGGATCGATTTTGGTCTCGGCAATTTTTTTATGAGTATTTGGTAAGCTCTAGAAGAAATTCCCGTGATAAAATTTTTAGGAATCGCATAGTCGCCAGAGACAGAATTTTTTAAAGGTATTTTTCATGTGTTTTTAGCCCTTTTGCCCCGCTTGCATCCCCCTGATGGAAGGGTTCCGGATCGATTTTGGTCTCGGCAATTTCTAAATAAGTATTTCGTAAGCTCTCGAAGGAATTACCGCTATAACATTTTTAGGAATCGCATATTCGCGAGAGACAGAATTTTTTAAAGTTATTTTTCATGTGTTTTTAGCCGTTTTGCCCCACTTTCATCCCCCTGAAGAAAGGGTTCCGGATCGATTTTGGTCTCGGCAATTTTTTTATAAGTATTTCGTTAGCTCTAGAAGAAATTACCGTTATCAAATTTTTAGGAATCGCATAGTCGCTAGAGACAGAATTTTTGAAAGTTATTTTTCATGTCTTACTAGCCGTTTTGCCCCGCTTACATCCCCCTGAAGGAAGGGTTCCGGATCGATTCTGGTCTCGGCAATTTTTTTATAAGTATTTCGTTAGCTCTAGAAGAAATTACCGTTATCAAATTTTTAGGAATCGCATAGTCGCTAGAGACAGAATTTTTTATATGTATTTTTCATGTCTTTTTAGCCGTTTTGCCCCGCTTGCATCCCCCGAAGGAAGGGTTCCGGATCGATTTTGGTCTCGGCAATTTTTTTATGAGTATTTGGTAAGCTCTTGAAGAAATTCCCGTGATAAAATTTTTAGGAATCGCATAGTCGCTAGAGACAGAATTTTTTAAATGTATTTTTCATGTCTTTTTAGCCGTTTTGCCCAGCTTGCAACCCCCTGAACGAAGGGTTCCGGATCGATTTTGGTCTCGGCAATTTTTTTATAAGTATTTCGTTAGCTCTAGAAGAAATTAACGTGATCAAATTTTTAGGAATCGCATAGTCGCTAGAGACAGAATTTTTTAAATGTATTTTTCTCATGTGTTTTTAGCCGTTTTGCCCCGCTTGCATCCTCCTGATGGAAGGGTTCCGGATCGATTTTGGTCTCGGCAATTTTTTTATAAGTATTTGATAAGCTCTGGAAGAAATTCCCGTGATCAAATTTTTAGGAATCGCATAGTCGCTAGAGATAGAATTTTTTAAAGGTATTTTTCATGTGTTTTTAGCCGTTTTGCCCCACTTGCATCCGCCGAAGGTATTGTTCCGGATCGATTTTGGTCTCGGCAATTTCTTTATAAGTATTTCGTTAGCTCTCGAAGAAATTCCCGTGATCAAATTTTTAGGAATCGCATAGTCGCCAGAGACAGAATTTTTTAATGTTATTTTTCATGTGTTTTTAGCCGTTTTGCCCCACTTGCATCCCCCTGAAGGAAGGGTTCCGGATCGATTTTGGTCTCGGCAATTTTTTTATAAGTATTTTGTTAGCTCTAGAAGAAATTACCGTTATCAAATTTTTAGGAATCGCATAGTCGCTAGAGACAGAATTTTTGAAAGTTATTTTTCATGTGTTTTTAGCCGTTTTGCCCCACTTGCATCCCCCTGAAGGAAGGGTTCCGGATCGATTTTGGTCTCGGCAATTTTTTTATAAGTATTTCGTTAGCTCTCGAAGAAATTTCCGTGATCAAATTTTTAGGAATCGCATAGTCGCCAGGGACAGAATTTTTTAAATGTATTTTTCATGTCTTTTTAGCCGTTTTGCCCCACTTTCATCCCCCTGAAGGAAGGGTTCCGGATCGATTTTGGTCTCGACAATTTTTTTATAAGTATTTGATAAGCTCTTGAAGAAATTCCCGTGATCAAATTTTTAGGAATCGCATAGCCGCTAGAGATAGAATTTTTTAAACGTATTTTTCATGTGTTTTTAGCCGTTTTGCCCCACTTGCATCCCCCGAAGGAAGGGTTCCGGATCGATTTTGGTCTCGGCAATTTTTTTATGAGTATTTGGTAAGCTCTTGAAGAAATTCCTGTGATAAAATTTTTAGGAATCGCATAGTCGCAGGGACAGAATTTTTTAAATGTATTTTTCATGTCTTTTTAGCCGTTTTGCCCCACTTTCATCCCCCTGTAGGAAGGGTTCCGGATCGATTTTGGTCTCGGCAATTTTTTTATAAGTATTTCGTTAGCTCTAAAAGAAATTACCGTTATCAAATTTTTAGGAATCGCATAGTCGCAGGAGACAGAATTTTTTTTAAATGTATTTTTCATGTCTTTTTAGCCGTTTTGCCCCGCTTGCATCCCCCTGATGGAAGGGTTCCGGATCGATTTTGGTCTCGACAATTTTTTTATAAGTATTTGATAAGCTCTTGAAGAAATTCCCGTGATCAAATTTTTAGGAATCGCATAGTCGCTAGAGATAGAATTTTTTAAACGTATTTTTTATGTGTTTTTAGCCGTTTTGCCCCACTTGCATCCCCCTGATAGCAGGGTTCCGGATCGATTTTGGTCTCGGCAATTTTTTTGTAAGTATTTCGTTAGCTCTAGAAGAAATTACCGTTATCAAATTTTTAGGAATCGCATAGTCGCTAGAGACAGAATTTTTGAAAGTTATTTTTCATGTGTTTTTAGCCGTTTTGCCCCACTTGCATCCCCCTGAAGGAAAGGTTCCGGATCGATTTTGGTCTCGGAAATTTTTTTATGAGTATTTGGTAAGCTCTTGAAGAAATTCCCGTGATAAAATTTTTAGGAATCGCATAGTCGCTAGAGACAGAATTTTTTAAATGTATTTTTCATGCGTTTTTAGCCGGTTTGCCCCACTTGCATCCCCCGGAGGAAGGGTTCCGGAACGATTTTGGTCTCGGCATTTTTTTTATAAGTATTTCGTTAGCTCTCGAAGAAATTCCCGTGATCAAATTTTTAGGAATCGCATAGTCGCTAGAGACAGAATTTTTTAAATGTATTTTTCATGTGTTTTTAGCCGTTTTGCCCCACTTGCATCCCCCGGAGGAAGGGTTCCGGATCGATTTTGGTCTCGGCATTTTTTTTATAAGTATTTCGTTAGCTCTCGAAGAAATTCCCGTGATCAAATTTTTAGGAATCGCATAGTCGCTAGAGACAGAATTTTTTAAATGTATTTTTCTCATGTGTTTTTAGCCGTTTTGCCCCGCTTGCATCCCCCTGATGGAAGGGTTCCGGATCGATTTTGGTCTCGGCAATTTTTTTATAAGTATTTCGGTAGCTCTAGAAGAAATTACCGTTATCAAATTTTTAGGAATCGCATAGTCGCTAGAGACAGAATTTTTGAAAGTTATTTTTCATGTGTTTTTAGCCGTTTTGCCCCACTTGCATCCCCCTGAAGGAAGGGTTCCGGATCGATTTTGGTCTCGGCAATTTTTTTATAAGTATTTCGTTAGCTCTCGAAGAAATTTCCGTGATCAAATTTTTAGGAATCGCATAGTCGCCAGGGACAGAATTTTTTAAATGTATTTTTCATGTCTTTTTAGCCGTTTTGCCCCAATTTAATCCCCCTGAAGGAAGGGTTCCGGATCGATTTTGGTCTCGGCAATTTTTTTGTAAGTATTTCGTTAGCTCTAAAAGAAATTACCGTTATCAAATTTTTAGGAATCGCATAGTCACAGGATTTAATTATTTAATTTTTTTTATATGTGTTTTTCATGTCTTTTTAGCCGTTTTGCCCCGCTTGCATCCCCCTGATGGAAGGGTTCCGGATCGATTTTGGTCTCGACAATTTTTTTATAACTATTTGATAAGCTCTTGAAGAAATTCCCGTGATCAAATTTTTAGGAATCGCATAGTCGCTGGAGACAGAATTTTTTAAATGTATGTGTCTCATGTGCTTTTAGCCGTTTTGCCCCGCTTGCATCCCCCTGATGGAAGGGTTCCGGATCGATTTTGGTCTCGGCAATTTTTTTATAAGTATTTCGTTAGCTCTCGAAGAAATTCCCGTGATCAAATTTTTAGGAATCGCATAGTCACTAGAGACAGAATTTTTGAAATTTATTTTTCATGTGTTTTAGCCGTTTTGCCCCACTTGCATCCCCCTGAAGGAAGGGTTCCGGATCGATTTTGGTCTCGGCAATTTTTTTATAAGTATTTCGTTAGCTCCCGAAGAAATTCCCGTGATCAAATTTTTAGGAATCGCATAGTCGCCAGAGACAGAATTTTTTAAAGTTATTTTTCAGGTGTTTTTAGCCGTTTTGCCCCGCTTGCATCCCCCTGAAGGAAGGGTTCCGGATCGATTTTGGTCTCGGCAATTTTTTTATAAGTATTTCGTTAGCTCTAGAAGAAATTACCGTTATCAAATTTTTAGGAATCGCATAGTCGCTAGAGTCAGAATTTTTTATATGTATTTTTCATGTCTTCTTAGCCGTTTTGCCCCGCTTGCTTCCCCCGAAGGAAGGGTTCCGGATCGATTTTGGTCTCGGCAATTTTTTTATGAGTATTTGGTAAGCTCTTGAAGAAATTCCCGTGATAAAATTTTTAGGAATCGCATAGTCGCTAGAGACAGAATTTTTTAAATGTATTTTTCATGTCTTTTTAGCCGTTTGCCCCGCTTGCATCCCCCTGAAGGAAGGGTTCCGGATCGATTTTGGTCTCGGCAATTTTTTTATAAGTATTTCGTTAGCTCTAGAAGAAATTACCGTTATCAAATTTTTAGGAATCGCATAGTCGCTAGAGTCAGAATTTTTTATATGTATTTTTCATGTCTTCTTAGCCGTTTTGCCCCGCTTGCATCCCCCGAAGGAAGGGTTCCGGATCGATTTTGGTCTCGGCAATTTTTTTATGAGTATTTGGTAAGCTCTTGAAGAAATTCCCGTGATAAAATTTTTAGGAATCGCATAGTCGCTAGAGACAGAATTTTTTAAATGTATTTTTCATGTCTTTTTAGCCGTTTTGCCCCGCTTGCATCCCCCTGAAGGAAGGGTTCCGGATCGATTTTGGTCTCGGCAATTTTTTTATAAGTATTTCGTTAGCTCTAGAAGAAATTCCCGTGATAAAATTTTTAGGAATCGCATAGTCGCTAGAGACAGAATTTTTTAAATGTATTTTTCATGTCTTTTTAGCCGTTTTGCCCCGCTTGCATCCCCCTGAAGGAAGGGTTCCGGATCGATTTTGGTCTCGGCAATTTTTTTATAAGTATTTCGTTAGCTCTAGAAGAAATTACCGTTATCAAATTTTTAGGAATCGCATAGTCGCTAGAGATAGAATTTTTTTTAAATGTATTTTTCATGTGTTTTTAGCCGTTTTGTCCCGCTTGCATCCCCCTGATGGAAGGGTTCCGGATCGATTTTGGTGTCGGCAATTTTTTTATAAGTATTTCGTTAGCTCTAGAAGAAATTACCGTTATCAAATTTTTAGGAATCGCATAGTCGCTAGAGTCAGAATTTTTTATATGTATTTTTCATGTCTTCTTAGCCGTTTTGCCCCGCTTGCATCCCCCGAAGGAAGGGTTCCGGATCGATTTTGGTCTCGGCAATTTTTTTATGAGTATTTGGTAAGCTCTTGAAGAAATTCCCGTGATAAAATTTTTAGGAATCGCATAGTCGCTAGAGACAGAATTTTTTAAATGTATTTTTCATGTCTTTTTAGCCGTTTTGCCCTCTTGCATCCCCCTGAAGGAAGGGTTCCGGATCGATTTTGGTCTCGGCAATTTTTTTATAAGTATTTCGTTAGCTCTAGAAGAAATTACCGTTATCAAATTTTTAGGAATCGCATAGTCGCTAGAGATAGAATTTTTTTTAAATGTATTTTTCATGTGTTTTTAGCCGTTTTGTCCCGCTTGCATCCCCCTGATGGAAGGGTTCCGGATCGATTTTGGTCTCGGCAATTTTTTTATAAGTATTTCGTTAGCTCTCGAAGAAATTCCCGTGATCAAATTTTTAGGAATCGCATAGTCGCTAGAGACAGAATTTTTGAAATTTATTTTTCATGTGTTTTAGCCGTTTTGCCCCACTTGCATCCCCCTGAAGGAAGGGTTCCGGATCGATTTTGGTCTCGGCAATTTTTTCATGAGTATTTGGTAAGCTCTTGAAGAAATTCCCGTGATAAAATTTTTAGGAATCGCATAGTCGCTAGAGACAGAATTTTTTAAATGTATTTTTCATGTCTTTTTAGCCGTTTTGCCCCGCTTGCATCCCCCTGAAGGAAGGGTTCCGGATCGATTTTGGTCTCGGCAATTTTTTTATAAGTATTTCGTTAGCTCTAGAAGAAATTACCGTTATCAAATTTTTAGGAATCGCATAGTCGCTAGAGTCAGAATTTTTTATATGTATTTTTCATGTCTTCTTAGCCGTTTTGCCCCGCTTGCATCCCCCGAAGGAAGGGTTCCGGATCGATTTTGGTCTCGGCAATTTTTTTATGAGTATTTGGTAAGCTCTTGAAGAAATTCCCGTGATAAAATTTTTAGGAATCGCATAGTCGCTAGAGACAGAATTTTTTAAATGTATTTTTCATGTCTTTTTAGCCGTTTTGCCCCGCTTGCATCCCCCTGAAGGAAGGGTTCCGGATCGATTTTGGTGTCGGCAATTTTTTTATAAGTATTTCGTTAGCTCTAGAAGAAATTACCGTTATCAAATTTTTAGGAATCGCATAGTCGCTAGAGTCAGAATTTTTTATATGTATTTTTCATGTCTTCTTAGCCGTTTTGCCCCGCTTGCATCCCCCGAAGGAAGGGTTCCGGATCGATTTTGGTCTCGGCAATTTTTTTATGAGTATTTGGTAAGCTCTTGAAGAAATTCCCGTGATAAAATTTTTAGGAATCGCATAGTCGCTAGAGACAGAATTTTTTAAATGTATTTTTCATGTCTTTTTAGCCGTTTTGCCCCGCTTGCATCCCCCTGAAGGAAGGGTTCCGGATCGATTTTGGTCTCGGCAATTTTTTTATAAGTGTTTCGTTAGCTCTAGAAGAAATTACCGTTATCAAATTTTTAGGAATCGCATAGTCGCTAGAGTCAGAATTTTTTATATGTATTTTTCATGTCTTCTTAGCCGTTTTGCCCCGCTTGCATCCCCCGAAGGAAGGGTTCCGGATCGATTTTGGTCTCGGCAATTTTTTTATGAGTATTTGGTAAGCTCTTGAAGAAATTCCCGTGATAAAATTTTTAGGAATCGCATAGTCGCTAGAGACAGAATTTTTTAAATGTATTTTTCATGTCTTTTTAGCCGTTTTGCCCCGCTTGCATCCCCCTGAAGGAAGGGTTCCGGATCGATTTTGGTCTCGGCAATTTTTTTATAAGTATTTCGTTAGCTCTAGAAGAAATTACCGTTATCAAATTTTTAGGAATCGCATAGTCGCTAGAGATAGAATTTTTTTTAAATGTATTTTTCATGTGTTTTTAGCCGTTTTGTCCCGCTTGCATCCCCCTGATGGAAGGGTTCCGGATCGATTTTGGTCTCGACAATTTTTTTATAAGTATTTGATAAGCTCTTGAAGAAATTCCCGTGATGAAATTTTTAGGAATCGCATAGTCGCTAGAGATAGAATTTTTTAAACGTATTTTTCATGTGTTTTTAGCCGTTTTGCCCCACTTGCATCCCCCGAAGGAAGGGTTCCGGATCTATTTTGGTCTCGGCAATTTTTTTATGAGTATTTGGTAAGCTCTTGAAGAAATTCCCGTGATAAAATTTTTAGGAATCGCGTAGTCGCTAGAGATAGAATTTTTTAAAGGTATTTTTTATGTGTTTTTAGCCGTTTTGCCCCACTTGCATCCCCCGGAGGAAGGGTTCCCGATCGATTTTGGTCTCGGCAATTTTTTTATTAGTATTTGGTAAGCTCTTGAAGAAATTCCCGTGTTAAAATTTTTAGGAAATTCATAAGCTGTTAAAATATAAATTTTTTTATCATGTATTGTCTTGTGAGGGTGGTTTTGGGGCTGATTTTGGGGGATGATCACTTCGGAAATAACTTATATCGCTGTTTCTATTGGTTTTATGCATATATCTAACAGATAATATAAAAAAACCCGATTTTGGGAATATTCGATTTTTCGTTCATGATGAACGTTCAGAACTTCAAACACATATTTTTTCAATAACTACGAGTCTAGCCATATTCAGAGAATCTCCATAAGAACACGTTAATTCTAAACTACAATATGTCGAAAACTATCTCGCAAATCATATTCAAATTTCGCAGAGACGTTTATAATGATATTATTGACCTACTGACGAAACTTTATTGATCTGACATTATTTTTTACATATAGCCCATACAACCTTAAATAATGAATTGAATAATAACATTTCTCTTGTAAATAAAAAAGAAACCCTGTTGAAACGGTCCTATAGAACCTTATAAAACCGCATAAAATGTCTACGATTTTAATCGACCAAAAAAAATTCCCATTAAATATTTTATAAGGTTATATGAGGTTCATCATATTTTATGTGTATTAATGGGGAAATACAATATAGCAATTAATACAGTACAAACTTACATGGATTTATAAGGAAAATCTCATTAAAAAAGTATGGGTTTCTATAAGTAAATTAATTCATAAGGATAATATAGTATTTCCTACTAAAACATTTATAATAGATATTAGTAGAATCCAATTTAACAAAAGAATACCAGCGTAAAAATATTATATGAGATTAAATATGTTTTTACCATTTGAAATTGTATAACATTATATAGTATTTTTCTCATTTATTGAGCCTTAATTGATTGAGCTTTAACAAGGATATGCATATAAAAAGTAAATAAGAATTTATGATGGATATATGAAAAGGTTAATAGGCTTTTATGCGAATCGTGCATAACGATATAAAAATGGAATTATATAGAAATTCCGGGTGCAAATGCACACATTAAAAACCTTGTTGTATATGAATCTATATGCAATATAAATATTGGAAAAAATTATATAATACGTATTGTAACGGGCGCATGCATTAAGGGGAAATAGTCGCGCATACAGCGTTGCGAGATTTGAATCTCGCGGGCTTACACTTATCGCGACTGATAGCGCGGCGCGCGGCTCTCTCGGGAGTCAAGCGGACGAGAAGAAGAAGAAGCCGCCGCGTCGCTTGAGAAGCGACGCCGCGGCCATCTTCGTCCCGCCGCTCAACAGGTGAGCACGTGCTCCTCGCGCTCTGCCAGTGCCGCGCCTAAAACAGTGCCCCGTGCCCTCCGCGTCTCCGCGCCTCCGCGCCTCCGCTCGTGCCACCGGATCGACAACGACGCAACGCCGGCTGCAGCCTCGCGCCCGGCCAAGCTGCGAGAAGTGCGAGAGAGCAGAGCGAGGTCGACTCGACAGCGGAGTGCGAGCTGCCACGAGGCCCGACGCTTCGTTGTTACTCTTCGGCTTCGCTGCATCGCTATCGTGCGATTTCTTCCTCTCCGATTGCCACGAATCGCGCTTCGGCGAATCGTCTGCCTGGCTCTCTCTTTTCTCCTCCCGATCCTTTCTTCTTCTTTTTCGGAGAGAAGGATCTTTGACGAGGTGGCGAGGGTTGCTTAGGATATTGTGTCGGCTGCTACGCCCGCATCACTTCTTCCGCAAGTATTTTGGACAGAGTTACGATCCAATTCTGTCCGTTCCCCTCCGTCACCCACGGATTCGTCGGTCCTGGAAATGCCGCAACCCTCAAGTGCGGGGACTTTTCCCGCCTTCCCAGAGATCTATAGGCTGCCTCGGGGAGAAGACTCTGTTCTGGAGATGGTGGCTCTCGATATGATTTTTCCGCCTCCAGAGTCAGCTCGGCTTCGACGCTCAACTCCAACAATGTGTCGATATCGTCGAAATCTCCTCTTCTCACCATGCGCTGGAGGTCTGGCCGTAAATTGCGGTGCAGAGTATCCAGCTGATGAGAGAGCGGGAGAGGCGGTTCGATCTTCTTCATTATTGATAGCAGACAGGTAATAAAGTCGCGCATCGGTTCTTCTCTCCCCTGTGTGCGCGCCGTTGCCTCCTGCAGTATGCGTTGTTGAAATCTGCGGTTGGTATCGTACCATTTGCGTGCCGATGCGTAGAATTCACTCCACGTGGACCACTTCGCGTTATTGTTCTGGTACTTCGTGGAGGCGACTCCGGCGAAGAGTTCGGAGAGAGAACTTAACATCTCTTCTTCTGACATTTTCGCAAGGTTTCGACATTCCTCGACGCGATTTAAATACACGTCGATGCTTTGACCTTTCTCGCCGGTGAACTTCACCCCCCACTTTCGCGCTATGTTGCCAACGTCTCGCTGATTGTTTCGGTTTGGCAATAGTTGTCGCGGGGTACTGTCATCGATTGAGTTGGCATTGCCGCACAAACCTTACGAATTTTCCTGATTCGGAAGACCCCCCTCCCCCAGGCTCCGCCTACTAAACGGTTGTACGGCGTCCGTGGGGGAGGACCGAGCGTGCGGCGTGACATCGGTGATGTGCGCACATCTCTCTGCTGCTGTTCCGGATACCTAAACGTCATAGTATCCTGGAACTCCACCTGACGATGCCCGCTCTGCGTATGATCTAGCCTTGTGCTCCATGCAGGTGCATGAGACGCCTTCTGCGTAAGGTTCTCTAATGCCATTTGTATGTGGACTGATTGTCCAACAATTGGATTACCCTCTGCGCGAGTTGAGTTAGAAACGCGCTCAGTTCCGCAGGGATTGGCAGATCCTTCGTTTCCATTGTCGCTGGGATCTGTTGTTGCACTTCGGGGGTCGTATCTACTACTTTCGCTGTTGGTCCGTCCCCCGCATTCGTCTCGTTCTCGACAGTATCTGTTATTTCTTGCTCCATCAAGCTTTTTTCTGCTGCGCGCGTCTCGATCTCGAGACGCGTCTGTTCGAGCTTGCACTTCACGGCGTCATCGTCGCGAACGTACTCGATTGGGTGCGGTTCTTTCTTCTTGGAGCCCGGCTCGATTTCGCCGTTGCAGACTCTGTCGATGAACGTTTGGCGCAGTTTTGCTCTCGCTACCCTCGTCATGTGCTCATCGAGATCCGTATTTGTGGCGATGAATTCGTCTGCCGAGTAATCCCCGAGCAGCCATCTGCTCACGCGATCTAACGGTTGGAATCGCGTGCCAGATGTTTTCATATTCATCGTCTTGAGATATTTATCTATATCCTCCAGTGAGGGGCACATACACCAATTTTCAAGAGAAATTTGTGTCGCCATATTGCTCTCTCACTGGATGCTAGTTGCGCAAAAATATAGCAAAGTAAAATCACGCACGTTCGTACGCTTCCAATGTACAGCGTATTGCTACTCAGTGCGCCGATTGAGCGCGCGTATTTCCCTAAACTCTGGGCGCTTACAATCGCGTGTTACAGAAAAAAAACCTAAACTGTTTCTCAATATGTCGCACTGAGTAAATTCGCGAGCAGAAACGATAGCGCACCACAAAAAAGAAATGTTACGCTTGAATATTTGCTTCGCGTCGTATTGATTCTAAAATTAACCGTGAAGAGAAAGAATAATTTTTATCAACACGGCCGAAATCTTCTCGCAAAACTTTAGTCTGCGAGAAGTTCGCTTTCTCTTTCCACCACTAAATAATAAAATGGATTGTGGAAAGAGGGTGCGTTCGGCAATTGCGTTGCACGATAAAATTCGACGACGCTCCGCTTAGCAGTCGTTACTAAAAAAAAACGAGAATCACCCAAAAAAAAAAATTTTGAGTGCTTTAAAGAGCGAAGTACTTTTAAAAATGTTCACTCACGAAAAGAAATCCTGTTTGCTTTTGATTTTTGTGGAACTGTGCCTATATATCGCGAGGCCCGAATTATTTTCGTTTCTGCTCGCGATATATTATAATTCATCGCCCGAAGTAGTTTTCGTAGACGTACAAGTGTCTACGACGCTCTCGCTTTCGCGCACATACATACACTCTCGCGCGGTCGAACGATCGCGGTGTCGGCTGTGTTGCGAGCCCGCGCGTGTTTACAAACACGCGATGCGCGCTGTACTACTGTACCTATGCTATCGTCCCTGTTCGGGCGCCAGTTGTAATAGGGCGAATAGCTTTCGGAGCGAGAGTTTTTGGCAACGCCGAAAGCTTATCTTTGATGCTCTCTCTCTCTCGCTCACTATGCTCCGCAACGACGAAGTCTTCCTCGGCGCTGCTCGTCGAGGACGACGATCACCCACGTTGCAGTTCGAGTGACGCCCTGGTAGAATTACCGGTTCCGCGCAAGTACCCGGAGCTCAGATGATCGCCGAGGAAGTTGGCGATCCCGCGGAGGCGGCGGTATCCGAGGTAACAATAGGGATAACGAGCGGAGGGGGGAAGGGAGCAAAATAATAACTCGCGAACTCCGAAATACAAAACACCAAAGAGGCACGTTGATTGGCCTGTAAGAATAAAAGCTAATATAGGCGAGAGTGACTATATGCGCCGCAATGTTTATTTCTCGCGAGGTCAAAATGCCTCGCGAGTCGCACGCACCGCGGATGTCGCGTTCACGCACACTCGGAGACGAGGTGCACCACTCGTCTTCGTCGCTATCTACCTCGTGCGTCGAGGTAGAGTCTCGCACGCACACAGGGCCTGCAGGCACTCACCTCAGCGGTGAGTTGCTGTATCTCGGCAGGGTAATCTCTCGCCGCGTCGCATGTAGTGCTCGCGAGGTCTCCTCCTCGGGGCGATCCTGGAGGGCACGAGATGCAGGGACGAGCTTGCTCGCCGCGGACGCAGGGCGAGTCTCCTCGGTGCTTGGCACTCGCGGCGGACTTTTTCGCGTAGGGTTTCCGCTCGGGGAAAATCTTCTTTTCGTTTTTTCCGCACCTCACTCTAGCTTTTTCAAGCGTCCTCGGGAACAGTCCAAACTAGAGTGTGGCTCGTGCGCGCCGTAGCCGATTTTCTCTTTTCGCGCACGCACACGAGCGCCATAATTTTCGTGTCCGCGCACGCGAGGGTAATAACCCGCGAAAATCTAACTTCGTTACAGGATATGAAATTCGATCCGGAACGTCTCGTTTGGGATGTGCAAAGGGACTAAAATAGCCAAAAATACACGAAAAATAACGTGAGAAAATCAAATCTCGTGAGTTTATTAATTTAAGACAAATTTTATGGCTGATATTTCTTCCAGATGTTGTCATAGCCTCGCAAAAAATTGGGGATATGAAATTCGATCCGGAACCTTTCGCTTAGGGGGTGCAAAGGGGCTAAAATAGCCGAAAATACCCGAAAAATAACGTGAAAAAATAATCTCTCGCGAGTTTATTAATTTAAGACAAATTTTATGGCTGATATTTCTTCCAGATGTTGCCATAGCCTTGCAAAAAATTGGGGATATGAAATTCGATCCGGAACCTTTCGCTTGGGGGGTGCAAAGGGGCTAAAATAGCCGAAAATACACTAACATTAACGTGAAAAAATCATCTCTGGTGAGTTTATTAATTTAAGACAAATTTTATGGCTGATATTTCTTCGAGATCTTGCCATAACCTTGTAAAAAAATTGGCGATTTGAAATTCGATCCGGAACCTCTCGCTTGGGGAGTGCAAACGGGCTAAAAGGGCAGAAAATACACGACAAATTCCGTGAAAAAATCATCTCTCGTGAGTTTGTTAATTTAAGACAAATTTTATGGCTGAAATTACTTCAAGATGTTGCTATAGCTTTGTAAAAAAATTTCCTATATGAAAATTTATGAGCAACCTTTCGCTTGAGGGGTGCGATGGGGCTAAAATAGCCGAAGATACACGAAAAATAACGTGAAAAAATGATCTCTCGTGAGTTTATTAATTTAAGACAAATTTTATGGCTAATATTTCTTCCAGACGTTGCCACAGCCTTGTAAAAAAATTACCGATATTAAAATCGATCTGGAACCTTACGTTTGTGGGAGGGAAAGGTGCTACAATAGCGAAAAATACACAATAAAGACTCAAAAAAATCAGCTCTCAGAAGTTTATTTATTCGACAATTGTTGTTTTTTTTTTTCATTTTTTTTTTTTGGAGGAGCAGATGAGTACAACGATATTTGAAATGTACATTTTTCATAGTTTTTTCAATCCGCAATTACTCAAGAACGGTTTCATCTGAAACTTTATAATTCATAGGAGATATTGTATATTGTACTTCATTCATTTTTCTATTTTTGGTATTATATTTTTTCTTTTTTTTTAATGCAATATTGCTTCGGTTTTATTAAGACGGTCTTACACCTAAAAATTTTGAAAAAATCAACTTTTTTTTTATTGAATTTTTTAATTACATATGTTATTCTGAACCTGACAAAACTAGTTTGGATCAAAAATTAAAAAAATTAAAAATGATATTGTTAAAAGAGCTTTCTATCTTCAAAATGACAAAAAAATGATTTCTTTTTATTTTGCCTTTTTTATGCTTTTACGCTTCTGGTAGGAAAACGTTTACTTAAATGTGTTTTAAAATATCAAAACACATTATTTAAGTCATGCTAGTATAAGGATAACAAAATAATGAAATTTACATACGGGATTTATTGTAAAAATAAAATAAACCATATTGTGGAATTCTAAATCCAGTGGAATCGTTTTGTGACAATTTTGCACTTCAGTTCTAGTAAAGTACCCATTCCGTGACCAAAATTCAACAGCAATTTACTATACATGAATACTCCCTTTTGTACCTATATATAACTTGTCTGCTAATACCAGTGTAAACACAGTTGCATAGCTGACAGCTCATATAAGCAAAGATACATATAACCATGTGATTTCAACAGTTTGTTTTGCAGAGTGTTTGCTTTCTGATAGAGAAAGATTTTTTCTTAGTGCTTAATTATTTGTATTCACAATTGAATTTAGGACCAAAAATTTAATGTATTGTGAATGCGAAGATATATAGCTGAAAAGTGTAAGTGTAATTATAATACAAGCATGTATTGACATTTTTGTTTAAATTTGGAATGTAGATTCAGTTCAAGATGGGAATGCTCTCTGAAATTTAATACTGAAAAACATGTGCATTGGCATGATTCAATTAAGTATTTTAATGAAGAGACAGTAAAAATTTGTATCGCATAAAAATAAATACATCATTTTTCTAAGAAAGATGAAAATGACATATTAAGTCTAACTCACTATATGGTATATAATTCAATTCAGAAGATTTGTGAATTGCAATAAGGGTCAAGATGTATCTATACACATAAAAGCGACAAGCCTGCTCACAATGATACATGCTTAAATTCAAGATATATTTAATATTTAATATGTGTAATCAAGTGATCTTGAAAAAATGGGATTATCGGCTTTTATGTACTTATGTACTTTTGTCTATGACAGTGATGGCTTCTTAAGTTTCGATTTAGATGATTGGGATTTCATATTTCATAAGACCTGGCGCATATTCTATATTTATCTTAGTATTATAAATAATAATCTAACTGAGTACAATGTGTTAAAAAGTGATTCAACAGTACATGAATCAAAAGTACAAAAGAGGGACAGATTAAGCAGTAACTTTTAATAGAACGACTACTGCTAGCTTAGCAACAACTTCTAATGCAAGGTGCCAGAGCTTCTGTTTTAACCATTTTACATGGAAGAACAGATGTCAGATATACAGGGAAGTGAGTTTCAAGAAGGAAAAGAATGGAGATCAAATAGCTGATTATTTTTGGAGTTTTATAGTATGTTTCTTTGCAGGCTTATTTCTCAAAATGTCATTTTTAAAAGTTTGGCGTCATTTTATAAAAAAGCTACTTAATGGATTTTCATGGGATAAGGCCTGAATTACTTGAAATTCATTGAACTATGGCAAGAAGAGTTGGAAATATTAAAAAAAAAATTTTAAGTTATTTTAAAATGCTAAAAATCACTTTTAATTACTTAATTTTAAGAATTTTTGTGATTGTGATTTTTAGCATTTTAAAATTATTTAAAATTTTTTTTTTAATATTTCCAACTCTTCTTGCCATAGTTCAATGAATTTCAAGTAATTCAGGCCTTATCCCATGCAAATCCATGGAATATTTTTTTTACAAAATGACGCCAAATGAAAAAAATTAAAAATGCTATATCTCTGAGTAAAATTGATCTACAGACTAAGTCTTGGGCCATTTTGTTAGAAATAGTGTATATTTTTAGGATATATATTGTATATGATTTAAATAACATTTTTTTCTTTTTTTATAGATGATTTTGGCCACAGAAGCCACTAGGTGTAAGACCGCCTTAATGGTATAAAAGCCAAATAATTTTTCAAAATATGGTTTATTGATAAGGTAAAGTATGCAATAGTGGGACAGTTTCGAGCATACTTTTTTATAATCTTTTCTAGTACCAAAACGAAACATAATACATGAAAACTCATCACCTCAACAGATAGCTCGTGTTTCGAGGTTTATTTAAGAAAACAAGTTTTTTTCGTTGCTGGTGTTTTAAAATAATAGCATTCAAACAAAATAACTATTGTCTGATGTTGTGGGTCACGCTAATCTACTTGGGAGCAGTAGTGGGACATCCGTTCGGATGCAATAGTGGCACTATACTTTTTAACGCGTTTCTGACTGTCCCATTACTGTGACATGGTCATCAAGAGGTACCTAAAGTGGGACAAGGATTTCGCTATACGCATTCGGAAAATTAGCCTCGATACATTGTGCCAATGTTGCTATTGCTTTTACTCCGAAACGCTACCTTCTGGTCGAAAATTCAAGTTGAAAGTTCAGAGTCATTTTTCTCAAAGTATATCATGTTTTTGTCTGAAAATGAATTTTATCATTCGAAAGTACATTTCTTAAACTACGAAACTCTAATTTTTTAAGTTCGAGAAATGAAGGGTTCAACAGTTACAAGATTAAGGTCATGTGGAGTTCAAAATTAACCGAATTTCATTATTTAATAAATTAACTTTTCAAACATTAATTTGGCAAAACATAATTTTCACGCCCTCCTTATATATAAAAACTTTACTCAAAATTTTTTTTCGAGCGATTTTATTAGTACTCTCATGAGATGTACTCGTTGAAAAATTAGACTAAAGTTACAAAAATGTACATTCCTACTTATCGATATTACAGTTTGTTTTTAATTAAAAAATTTCTAAACATTTATTTGGAAAAACACAATTTTCATGCCCTTCGTATATGTCAATACTATACTCAGAATTTTTCTGAAGCGATTCTTTTAGTACTGTCATGAGATATACTCTTTGAAAAATTATATCGGTAACACACACATCCCTTTAAAAAGTCAGCGACGAGCTGTCGCACGCGCTCTTCGCACTGCGCCCGAGCGAGTTCTATATACTAATAAATGTAGGGAACCATTTCGGTTTTTCATACTGGAAAATATCATTAAACAATAAAGCCTCAAACATCATTTTTATTAGTAGGTCTCAATTTTAACTTTCAATCCTGTTAATTTCTAGTTAAATTTCTATTTTTTTTATTTTTATTCGAATAGGTATGATACAATTGGGAAGTTCCTGATGCTGTAAATCGTTTTAGATCTAACTTTCTTGTATCTGCTAATATGTAATTTGATATAGTGAAACGATGGAGTTTCAGGCACTTTTTTTGCTGAATCTAACCTTGGTTTTAGTTTATGTATTGTTTTTAAATATTCATCTTCTGATGAAAAGAAGCAAACAATATGTACAAAATATTTTGTTACCCTCTCGTAAAGATCTTGTAGCGTTGGTATATAATTATCAGATACTTCCGCCAAACTTATCCGCCTAACATTACTTTTTACGAAAGCACCAATTCTATCGCATCCATTTTTTCCGTGAGCAATCCGATGACAATGCAACTTCAACAGAAAAATCTTCATACTGGTGAAGAAGATTCTACACGTTGTGTATATTTTTTAAACATTAACTTTTTTAACGAAATCAAAACATATTTTAATGTAATTATTATTTCTTAGATTAGGTAAAGTGCTACGGCATTGTAAATTAAATTGTCTCAAAAAATTATCATTCTTTTGTCTTTAATTTTAGAATCCGATCTTTTATGGTAAATGACTATTGTCGTCAAACTACATTGATTATTATTATTATAGTATAATGATTGCGCCACATTTTATCCAATGAAAGCATAGATTTCTGAAAAACCTAGAGAAATTAAAAATGCTAAAGAAGTGAAATGTATGACCTTTATTAATAAAAATGATGTTTGAGAACCCGCTGTCTTTTTAATCTTATTACTTTTGAATCCTTCATTTCTCCAACTCAAAAAATTACGGTCTATAAGCATAAGACTTGTACTTTCCAATGGTAAAATGCATTGTGAAAAAAGAACATGATGTACTGTGAGAAAAATGACTTTGAACTTTCAACTTGAATTTTCAACCGGAAGAAAGCGTTTGGGAGTAACAAACATAGCACTATTGGAAAGAGCAGGAAAAAGTGTATCAATACATGTCTTTTGTTTTTTCCTCAGAGACTCTGCATACGACTATAAGCGAGTTAAACAGAGCGTATTTTACGCCCAAAAATGCGCCGCGCGCGCCTGCTGGCCTGCTCCTGCAGCGGACGCTCAAACCAGCGGCGGCCGTGCGGCCGTGCCGACTCTTCGATTCCTCCCGCTCCGCAGCGATTCCAGGAACTGATCCCGCGCTGTATACAGTTTTGTTCGAGCGCTGCCGACTCTCGTGAGCTGCGTCAGCCGAACCTTCTACCGCTTCCCCCACTACGTCACGACTCAAGTCGCACTGATCGTGTGTATATGAATAGGTACCTATATGTTCGAGAGTAGCGGAGCCGCGCGAGCGGCGCGAGCGGCGCGAGATGCCGGCCGGGCACAGGCCATCTCTTCCCGATTTGCCGACTTCGCTCTAGTTTGGCGCACTTATAGCTCGTAATTTAATAGATGAGTAAACATAACGCTAAAATGAACTTTTCAATAAAAGAAATTATAATTAATGGTAAAAATTTATTTTTTCGTTTAAGAGTAATTTGTCTAATTCTGTTTATTTCTTTTTTGTACATTAAAACTAATGTTAGTTATAGGTTAAATAATTAACGTACTTAAAGCCAAGGGAAATTCTTCATAATGTGAGAAAAGTGGAGTTAATAGTTATAGAGAGAAAACCGATTTGTAAAAATAATCAAATTAGCTTTTGTATGGATAGGTACAGTAAATATGAGATTCAAATTTAATATCAATTCTGTTAAGTGGGAGAGATTACAGATATATCGCACTAGTTTTTTCGCTGCAAAGATTGGTTCATAAATCCTAAATATATTACAGATCTGAATTGTTCCATTGCTTTCTTTCAAATCACAATTTTCCGTGGAAATATATATACGATATTCGTGTGTAAAATCGAATTAAGATTTGATAAAAATTGAGTTTTCATATTATTTAGAATAAAAGCGACTGTAAAATCATTAGTATGTGATGAGTAGATTTCAGGATTTCAAAGAAATTTAAACCAGACAGAACTAATTGTTTCTGCTGTTGCATACATTATTAAGAATAACATCGTTATATTGTCAAATCTGATTTTCAATTGTAATTTTTCGTTTCCATAATATTGTATTTTTCGAAAAATCTCCAGTCATTGACACGAAATTTCCATCTTTATCGGATGCACGAGCATTTTTTTTTTTAGAAAAACTAACAGGAAAATGTTTCGCCGATGCAAATGATTTTCTCTGTTTGAGTAACGTACCATAAATTCTGTAACGCATGCATCTCGTAGGCCACAAATCTAATGGGAGAAATCAGTACATACATAATCATATTTTTTCGATTCAGTATGCCTAAAATGCGATTTTACATACACACAAATTTTACAAATCGCTTTTACTCTCCCTCTATACATATATCGATCGATACACGCGCGAAAGATTATTCTACACTCGTGTGCTTGTCACCACCGCTTCGCTCGGGCAACAAACCTTACACTCGTGCTAAAATCAACACTTTGGCACTTGTATCGAAAACTGTTATTAAGTATAAGAAGAAACTATTTTCTAAACTTAAATTAAATGAGAAAAAAAATTACATTAGGCGTCCCTAACAGAAGGATTGTTGTTACTTTACATGGTACCATGGTCTTATACTTGTTCGCGCCAAAGCCAAAATAGTGTTTTTTTTGGACAGTAATTTTGTAAAATTGTTCTCTTAGTGTAAAATTTATATCTTATATACTTTATGGCTCGTTTAGAATGATAAAAGATAATGTTTAAAGTTTCAATGGTAAAATAACAAGAGTTATTACCACTTATACAAACAATTGAAAAAAATTACATTTCGATTTAAAATAAATATAAAAAAAAGGGCATATATTTGTAATAGCTATGCAAATAAAAACAGAAAATGCAATGATTTGTAACTGCACAGTACATGACTCGAAATGCGCGATTCCCCATGCCTACACAACTTCCATGCATACAAAAAGGACCTAAGATGGATTCGTCACGGAAAGTAGAGCTATTTCAGAGTCAGGTAAGGAATTTTCAGCTCATTTTATGCCCATATTGCACAATATGCTATTTGGATATGCTTGCCCGTCATTCGATTTTACGGACTCCTTTGCAAACGTACAAACGCGATTGCACACACGCAGAAATCGGGTACGTGAAATCGTATTTTACGTCGGCAAAAGTGTCGATAACATCGAATATTACGGACACGTATATCAAAAACTAATTTTGCTTAGAGTTTTCTGAAGAACATTTTCCGAAACGTAATAGAGGTATGAAAAAATAGGGAAACCAAAATCATTTTTGTTCGTCAATTGATTTCTTACAATTAAAGTATTATAGTGAAGGAATAAGACTTGGCATACTAAAGTAAAAAATAATTTTTTTCAGATATATTTTATATTAGTCTATTATTACGAATATATTCATCCCTTAAAAGAATGATGAAGGAAATGTGAAGCCGAAATAAAATCTGTCCCGATTGGCCAAATCCGTCTAAAAGGAGCCCACAATTGGTCGACGGTGACTTTCACTTATCGTCTTGACTGATTGGGGCGAATAAAACCCGCAAAGTTTGGAATAATGAAGTATTTTCCCCAATTTTTCCACAAGTTAATAGCAACACAATAAATTATTTTCAGCCATCAATATTTGAGTTATTACTCAAATTCACAAACTCAAGATAGCGGATTTGTTTTCAGTCTTCTTTGTGTATTTTTCGCTATTTTAGCGCATTTGCATACCCCAAGCGAAAGGTTCCGGATCGATTTTCATATCGGCAATTTTATTTCAAAGCTATGGTAACATCTGGAAGTAATTTCAGTCATAAAATTAGTCTTAAATTAATAAACTAACAAGAAATTATTTTTTTTCCTGTTTACCATGTATTTTTAGACTTTTTAGCACCTTTGCACCGCCCAATATCGCCAATTTTTTTACAAGGCCATGGCAACCTCCTGAAGTAATTTCATCCATAAAATTTGTCTTAAATTAATAAACTCACGAGAGCTGATTTTTTCTCGATATTTTTTTGTGTATTTTCCGCTGTTTTAGCCGCTTTGCACCCCCCAAGCGAAAGGTTCCGGATTGAATTTCATATCGCCAATTTTTCGCAAGGCCATGGCAACATTTTGAAGAAATATCATCCATAAAATTTGTCTTAAATTAATAAACCCACGTGAGATGATTTTTCATGTTATTTTTCGTGTATTTTCGGCTATTTTAATCCCTGTGCACCCCCCCCCCCCCCAGCGAGACGTTCCGGATCGAATTTGATATCCCCAATTTTTTTGCAAGGCTTTGGCAACATCTGGAAGAAATATCAGCCATAAAATTTGTCTTAAATTAATAAACTCGCGAGAGACGATTTTTTCACGTTATTTTTCGTGTATTTTCGGCTATTTTGGCCCCTTTGCACCCCCTAAGCGAAAGGTTCCGGATCGAATTTCATATCCCCAATTTTTTTGCGAGGCTATGACAACATCTGGAATAAATATCAGCCATAAAATTTGTCTTAAATTAATAAACTCGCGGGAGATGATTTTTTCACGTTATTTTTCGTGTATTTTCGGCTATTTTAGCCCATTTGCACCCTCTAAGCGAAAGGTTCCGGATCGAATTTCTTATCGCCAATTTTGTTACAAGGTTATGGGAACTCCTGGAAGAAATATCAGCCATAAAATTTGTCTTAAATTAATAAACCCACGTGAGATGATTTTTTCACGTTATTTTTCGTCTATTTTCGGCTATTTTAGCCCCTTTGCACCCCCCCCAAGCGAGACGTTCCGGATCGAATTTGATATCCCCAATTTTTTTGCAAGGCTTTGGCAACATCTGGAAGAAATATCAGCCATAAAATTTGTCTTAAATTAATAAACCCACGTGAGATGATTTTTTCACGTTATTTTTCGTCTATTTTCGGCTATTTTAGCCCCTTTGCACCCCCCCCAAGCGAGACGTTCCGGATCGAATTTGATATCCCCAATTTTTTTGCAAGGCTTTGGCAACATCTGGAAGAAATATCAGCCATAAAATTTGTCTTAAATTAATAAACTCGCGAGAGATGATTTTTTCACGTTATTTTTCGTGTATTTTCGGCTATCTTGGCCCCTTTGCACCCCCTAAGCGAAAGGTTCCGGATCGAATTTCATATCCCCAATTTTTTTTCAAGGCTTTGGCAACATCTGGAAAAAATATCAGCCATGAAATTTGTCTTCAATTAATAAACTCAGGTGGTATCAATTTTTTTGTAATGTATGTCTAGTCGGGGTGGTTTTGGGGATGATTTGGGGGGATGATCACTTTGGAAATAACTTATTTTGCAGTTTATACATGTTTTATGCATATCTCTAGGAGATAATATCAAAAAAACCGAATTTGGAAATTTTCGATATTTCGTTCACGATGAACGTTCAGAACTTCAAGCACATTTGGTGTTACTTTACATGGTACCATGTTCTTATACTTCTTCGCGCCAAAATAGTGTTTTTTTTGGACAGTTGCTTGAAACATCTTCTTTTTCACGACTAAAAGTCGCATAGAAAATTGCGCATTCCGAGCGTAAGTTGGGAAAAGATAAAAAAAATCCATTTTTTCAAAGTTTAGCGGGAAAAAAAATTCTTTCCCCGCTACCTACAACGTAATTTTGTAAAATTGTTGTCTTAGTGTAAAATTTATATCTTATATACTTTATGGTTTGTTTGGAATGATGAAAGATAATGTTTAAAGTTTCAATGGTAAAATAACAAGAGCCATTACCACTTATACAAACAATTGTAAAAAATTACATTTCGATTTAAAATAAATATAAAAAAGGCGCATATATTTGTAATAAGCTATGCAAATAAAAACAGAAAATGCTATGATTTGTAACTGCATAGTACATGACTCGAAATGCGCGATTCCCTATGCCTACACAACCTTCATGCATACCAAAAGGACCTAACATGGATTCGTGACGGAAAGTAGAGCTATTTCAGAGTCAGGTAAAGAATTTTCAGCTCATTTTATGCCCATATTGCACAATATGCTATTTGGATATGCTTGCCCGTCTATCGATTTTACGGACTCGTTTGCAAACGTACAAACGCGATTGCATGCACGCGAAAATCAGGTACGTGAAATTGTATTTTATGTCGGCAAGAGTCGATAACATCGAATATTACGGACACGTATATCAAAAACTAATTTTGCTTAGAGTTTTCTGAAGAACATTTTCCGAAACTTAATAGAGGTATGAAAAAATAGAGAAACGAAAACCATTTTTGTTTGTCAATTGATTTCTTACAAATAAAGTATTATAGCTAAGGAATAAGACATGGCATACTAAAGTAAAAAATAATTTTTCTCAGGTTTATTTTGTATTAGTCTATTATTAGGAATATATTCATCCCTTAAAAGAATGATGAAGGAAATGTGAAGCCGAAATAAAACCTTTCCCGATTGGTCAAATCCGTCTAAAAGGAGCCCACAAGTGGTCGACGGTGACTTTCACTTATGGTCTTGACTGATTGGGACGAATAAAACCCGCAAAGTTTGGAATAATGAAGTATTTTCCCCAATTTTTTCACAAGTTAATTGCAACACAACAAATTATTTTCAGCCATAAAAATAACTCAAATTCATAAACTCAAGAGAGCGGATTTGTTTTCAGTCATCTTTGTGTATTTTTCGCTATTTTAGCCCATTTGCATACCTCAAGCGAAAGGTTCCGGATCGATTTTCATATCGGCAATTTTTTTACAAAGCTATGGCAACATCTTCAAGTAATTTCAGTCTTAAAATTTGTCTTAAATTAATAAACTAACAAGAAATTATTTTTTTTTCCTGTTTTCCATGTGTTTTTGCACTTTTTAGCACTTTTTCACCGCCTAAGTGAATGGATCCGGTACACTTTTCATATCGCCAATTTTTTTACAATGTCATCGTAACCTCCTGAAGTAATTTCATCCATAAAATTTGTCTTAAATTAATAAACTTGCGGAAAATGATATTTTCACGTTATTTTTCGTGTATTTTTGGCTATTTTAGCTCCTTTGCACCCCCCAAGCGAGACGTTCCGGATCGAATTTCATATCCTCAATTTTTTTGCAAGGCTATGGCAACATCTCGAAGAAATATCAGCCATAAAATTTGTCTTAAATTAATAAACTCGTGAGAGATGATTTTTTCACGTTATTTTTCGTGTATTTTCGGCTATTTTAGCCTCTTTGCACCCCTTAAGCGAAAGTTTCCAGATCAAAATTCATATCCCCAATTTTTTTGCAACGCTATGGCAACATCTGGAAGAAATATCAGCCATTAAATTTGTCTTAAATTAATAAACTCAGATGGTATCAATTTTTTTTACAATGTATTGTCTAGTCGGGGTGGTTTTAGGGATGATTTGGGGGGATTATCACTTTGGAAATAACTTATTTTGCCGTTTATACATGTTTTATGCATATCTCTAGGAGATAATATCAAAAAAACCGAATTTGGAAATTTTCGATATTTCGTTCACGATGAACGTTCAGAACTTCAGACACATTTTTATTTCTTCTAATCTCATCTATTCAATAAGCACTCTCTACAAATGGTAATAATTTTTTTTATGACTATACAAATAATAATATTATTAATGTAAAACTTTCTAGAAAAGTATGAAATAAGACAAGTATAGAAGATTTTTCTGCATAATCTACTCTACCCCCCCCTCTCTCTCTCTCTCCCTCTCTCGCCATCTCTTTGAAATACTAGTGAAAAAGTTTTTTACTTCTTTTAGTCAATATATGCTGAACAAATTATATGTAACTAAATACATTCAAATTGTTCACTGCAAATCAAACAATCGATAGTTGTGAAATCAATTATCGGTAGTCAAGTATAATACAAACAACTATCCGAAACAACTGTATGACTATTCTCAGAAATGTATTCAAATTTGTTCATCCTTCTGTACAAATTAAACACAAGAAAGTACTGAAATCAATTTATTGTAGTCAAGTACCTATAAGTTAATTCGACTGACATAATAGAACTTTTCGGACCTACTCAAAATTATTCAGCCTGCGGGCATAAAGTACCTACTACTTAACGCCCAAGAGGCGTAATAGCTCACATATACTCCTACAAATCTTTATAGAACTTACGTACTTTAGCCCGTGTGGGCGAAAATTATTTTAATTATATAACTATAATGCCTTCTTTGTACGTCTAAAATTCATAAGAATTTTTTCAGATATTTACGGAAAGTCAAAGCCTATGTAAAAAAATTACATAATTACCAACACGTACCTATTTTTCATTATTCTTTCTCAATTTTGAACTTTCTATAATATTACGCATCTTCGGTGGACAAAAGAACTTTAGAGCTGCTCTAGCAGGGGTGGACCTCCGTTCTCCCATACATACTTGGCGGGCCCGACGGTTTGCTGTTCAAGGTGTAGACATGATGGTAATTTCCATATAAATATTCATATTGTTTAAAGATCAGATAAAATGTATATAAATGGGTTGCTATACAAGTGCAAACCTGCGTGAAAATATCATTTGATATCTCATATGAGATCCCATAATATATAGAATCGCAGATGACATCACATATATGAGATCTCATATGAGATCTGATGTCTGAAATACTCATATGAGATCTCACATGATATTTACACACGGGAAAATGATGCAAAATAGGTTGCTTATAAAATGGTTAGTAATTTTAAAGCACTTCTGAGCAGAAATTTTTATGCATTTTTTATTTCATTCCCGTTTAAAAAAAGACGTACACGAAGAAAAATATTTTCGGTAATGAAAGTAAATCATGATTCTGTACATTTAGGGATATAGTATATTTAAACGGTAACAATTAAAAATTAGAGCTAATCTAATTATTTATAGTGTGCTTATAGGTATAAACATTGTTAGTGAATTTGTGCAAAAATTTAGTATTCTATACTTACAAAGCCCACCGGTGAACTGCAAACCGTCGGGCCCGCCAAGTATGTATGGGAAAACGGAGGTCCACCCCTGCTAGAGCAGCTCTAGAGTTCTTTTGTCCTCCGAAGATGCGTAATATTATAGAAAGTTCAGAATTGAGAAAGAATAATGAAAAATAGGTATGTGTTGGTACTTATGTAATTTTTTTACATAGGCTTTGACTTTTCGTAAATATCTGAAAAAATTCTTATGAATTTTAGACGTAAAAAGAAGGCATTATAGTTATATAATTAAAATAATTTTCGCCCACACGGGCTAAAGTACGTAAGTTCTATAAAGTTTTGTAGGAGTATATGTGAGCTATTATGCCTCTTGGGCGTTAAGTAGTAGGTACTTTATGCCCGCTGGCTGAATAATTTTGAGTAGGTACGAAAAGTTCTATTATGTCAGTCAAATTAACTTATGGGTACTTGACTACATTAAATTGATTTCGGTACTTTCTTGTGTTTAATTTGTACAGAAGGATGAACAAATTTTACATATATTTCTAAGAATAGTCATACAGTTGTTTCGGATAGTTGTTTGTATTATACTTGACTATCGATAATTGATTTCACAACTTTCGATTGTTTGATTTGCAGTGAACAATTTGAATGTATTTAGTTACATATAATTTGTTCAGCATATATTGACTAAAATAAGTAAAAGACTTTTTCACTAGTATTTCAAAGAGATGGCGAGAGAGAGAGAGAGAGAGAGAGAGAGAGAGAGAGAGAGAGAGAGAGAGAGAGAGAGAGAGAGAGAGAGAGAGCGAGAGAGAGAGGGGAAGAGAGGGAGGTAGAGTAGATTATACAGAAAAATCTTCTATACTTGCCTTATTTCATACTTTTCTAGAAAGTTTTACATTAATAATATTATTATTTGTATAGTCATGAAAAAAATGATTACCATTTGTAGAGAGGGCTTATTGAATAGATGATATTAGAAGAAATAAAAGGACTAGATAAATTATGTTGTTAGAACGTACTTAATAAATTAGGTGTTTTAAAAACGTGTTGATTGTTTAAAAAAAATATTTAAGCTCTCATTATAGTTTTTGGTGCAGAGTTTGACGGATGTTGAGAGAGTGACGGGGGGAGAGGGCGAGAGAAAGAGAGGAAGAGCTAGAGAGTGAGAGAGGGAGGGTGTGAGCGGGGTGGAGAGGGAGGGAGAGAGGGCGAGAGAGAGAGAGAGAGGGATTCATTATACTTTTTTAAATGATTAAATAATTCATTAAGATTTGAGGTATGATGATAAATAAAATAGTATTGATTGTATGATTAATTAAGTCATGAAAATAGTTCTTTTTATTTTTAGGGATTCCATGAAAAATTTATACTTGCCTTATTTTATTCTTACGTAGAAAGTTTTATTATTTCTACTTTAAATTAGTTTAGATAAATGTATAAATCAGATATTTTCGATAAAAAAATTTTAATTGCTTTCTTTTTGGAGGAAACATTTTTCGAAGATTCTGTAGATATTTGAAAATAAAATTTGTTAAAAAAAGCATTTGTTTTAATAAAAATTTTGTCGAAACGACATAAAGCAAGCTTGAAATTAATACCTTAAAGGTCATGTCACAACCTAAACAAGGCTATCGTTTTATAAGGAACGATGGAAAAAAGCCTCAAATTGAGGAATTAGATGAAACCTTATAGCCACAAATTTTCAGAGGGAGTATCCATGCGAAAATTTATTATACGATTTACCAGTACGGTGCAATATCAATTTATTTAAGTGAAAGCAATCAAATTTTAACGATTCAAATTTTAATGAACATGTTTTTTTCATGTAAAATATTGTAGAGAAAGGCCCAAAAGTTTCGTACATAATGTCTATAGCTTTTCGGTGTAGCAAACTAATATTTCGACAGTCAGTTTTTTACATGCACATTCCTGTTCCTATATCTTGATACTTTGTTTATAGATAGACGAAAGAACATCGAATAATCTCATGTACGTAGCATGTACTCGTATAACGGAGATTCCACAATAAGCTGCTCTGCTCCACTCTGCCCTGCTCTGCCTGATCTGCCTTACCTGCTGAGCCTGTTTCTGGCTTTGATTGGTTAATTCCCTTGACAAAACTGATGGGATGGATGGAATTAACCAATCACCGCCAGAAGCAGGCTTAGCGGGTAAGGCAGAGCATGGCAGAGCGGAGCAGGGGTCTGATTCTAAATTTGTCTCGAGGTCGAGACACACCAAATCCGGAGCTGTAGACCAATCAGGGAGCTCCTTTAAAAGGAAAAGCAGTTGTCTCGAGGGCAAGACACATTTAGAATCAGGCCCCAGAGCAGAGCGGAGCGGAGAGCGGAGCAGAGCGGAGCAGAGCAGAGCGCAGCAGAGCAGAGCGGAGCAGAGCAGAGCAGAGCGGAGCAGAGCAGAGCGGATCAGAGAAGAACAGTATTGTGGAATCTCCGTTAACCTTTTCAGGACGGGGATTTTTACGTTGAAATTGGACTTTTTTTACTCGATATTTGTACATAAAATCAAAGAATTTGTCACGTCGAGTGCCTGACAAAAATGGTGGTCGAAATATCGACCAGTCCCGTCCTTAAAAGGTTAATCTCTTTCTCTTACTTATTCCTAACAGTGAATCCACATTGCATGCCGTATGCCGTATGCGCTATGCCGTCAGAAAAAAAGTGGTTGTCTGAAATCTATAGGATTTATAACTATGGTTATGAATCCTATAGGAATTGTAACCATAGAGTTATAAATCCCATAGATTCCGGACAACAAATTTTTTTCCGACGGAATAAGACATAAGGCATACGGCATACGGCATGCAATGTGAACTCACTGTTAGGCTGAAATCACATGGTGCGGCATAGAGCTGCGGCATAGAGGTTGCGTCATGGGTACAGCCAATCAGAGCTCAGAGCTATTTTTGCATTTGAAGAATAGCTCTGATGATTGGCTGCCTCCATGACGCAACTTCTATGGCCCTTCACACAGCTCTAATTTACAGATATAGTGAGACACAGGTACAAACAATAACAGTAATAACATGGGTTTCTATATCTATATATATTAGTTATAAATCAGATACAAATTAAGAAACAAGGAGCGCATTCCGAAATACGAAAACTCGGGTACGGAGTTTCGGAACGGCATGTTAAATTATGAAGCGTCCCGAAATGTGTAACTAACCACTTTCATGAAAATAGACCACTCTAAATAATTATCGTCACCGGTCGGTCATGCCCTGTCATTCCTAGCAAGTTAAGGCTGATTTACAACGTCCAGTTTGTTATATAATTACGGAACGTTTCGTAACCTCACAGCAGCGGACAAATAATTTGGAAGCGATCCGAAAAGTCATCCCGCAGTTTCCACATTTCGGAATTCGCCCAAGAGATTTGTAACCCATGTATCCGTCTGTTCCTCTCATATATATATATATATATATATATATATATATATATATATATATAGTAACCCATGTTATTGCTTGTATCTGTGTCTCACTGTATCTATAACACCAATCCACATTACGTGCCATGTGCGCTGTGACTGTGCCATGTGAGGAACCGAAAAAAATTGTTGTTCGACATCTGTTAAAGTCAGCGTCAAAGGCTAAATTAGAACCACGTTCAAAACAAGTAGCTCTGTTCTACTTTAGCCTTTGACGCTGACTTTAACAGATGTCGAACAAGAATTTTTTTTCGGTGCTCACATGGCACAGTCACAGCGCACATGGCACGTAATGTGGATTGGCTGTTAGAGCTGTGTGAGGGAGATTGTAGATAACTGCTGCGCTACGCTGTCGCATTGATTACTTGTAGACCTCCTCGCTGATTGGCTAATATTTAAATGTTAGCCAATCAGCGACGAGGTCTATCAAGTAACCAATGCGACAGCGTAGCGTAGCGCTTATGTACAATTTCCCTGAAGCGCCTATGCCGCAGCTCTATGCCGCACCATGTGATTCAGCCTAAACGTGCCAATCTATACCTCTTGTTTTGCTTTATTGTATTGTACTTACAATAAAAAATAGAGAAAAAATAGAAATTGGAATTATGCACTACAATGTTGACAAAATGTTTAAAAAGAGCCTTTATAAACTATCTCTCATCATATATTAGATTATTACACGAAAAAAAAATTGTTTTGGAAAAAATACTATTTTTTTATATAGTAACCATGGGACACATTCAAATTTTCATGAAAATTACTATAATTTATGGTAAAAATTGTTATTTGTGTAGTAAAAGTTACAAAATTATAGCAATTTTTATTATAAATTATAGTAATTTTCATGAAAATTTGAGTCTGTCCCACGGTTACTATAGAAAATAGTAATTTTTCCTACAAAATTTTTCTTTGTGTATATACACTTATACAGAGATAAATGTAGAATATGTTGCGCATGCAATCCAAACTCCAGAATGCATGTTACGAAACCAGTATCGCTATGGTATATATGTACTGTAATAATATGGCTTCTCTGAAACATTTGGCACCCCTCACCATAAGCCAATCATTAATTATCAAAATTATTATCTGAATCTTGTCTTGAAAAATATTTACCAAGAACTCCTCTGAAACATTTTGACATTTCCCATCCTGGGAAAATCATACATGAGGATAACTGAGCACTCTAATTTGTTGAAATTTTCACAATAACTCATCCTTTTCGCTTTTTTCATTTGACATAATATTTTATGAGATATAAGTCAGATATAAGTTTTTGAAATTATTATTGATTGGAACTACGTAAATTAATAACTCATCATTACCCACACATAATCTTGTAAAAAAACCACAACCAGTTTATGAACTGAGAATCACTGAGAATCAAAGCTTTCTTGATATTCTTGTATAGATTAAACTTTTGACGTCTCCCACCATGGGAAAATCAGACATGAGAATAACTGAGCACTTTTATATTCGTTGAAATTTTCACAATAACACATCCTTTTCGCTTTTTTCATTTGACATAGTCTTTTATGAGATATAAGTTAGATATAAGTTCTTGAAATTATTATTGATTGAAACTACGTAAATTAATAACTCATCATTACCCACACGTAATCTTGTAAAGAAACACAACCAGTTTATGAACTGAGAATCACTGAGAATTAAAGCTTTCTTGATATTCTTGTATAGATTAAAATTTGACGTCTCCCACCATGGGAAAATCAGACATGAGAATAACTAAGCACTTTTATATTCGTTGAAATTTTCACAATAACACATCCTTTTCGCTTTTTTCATTTGACATAATCTTTTATGAGATATAAGTTAGATATAAGTTTTTGAAATTATTATTGATTGGAACTACGTAAATTAATAACTCATCATTACCCACACGTAATCTTGTAAAGAAACACAACCAGTTTATGAACTGAGAATCACTGAGAATCAAAGTTTTCTTGATATTCTTGTATAGATTAAACTTTTGACGTCTCCCACCATGGGAAAATCAGACATGAGAATAACTGAGCACTTTTATATTCGTTGAAATTTTCACAATAACACATCCTTTTCGCTTTTTTCATTTGACATAGTCTTTTATGAGATATAAGTTAGATATAAGTTCTTGAAATTATTCTTGTTTGAAACTATTTAAATTAATAACTTATCACCTACACATAATCTTGTACAAAGAACACAACCAGTTTATGAACTGAGAATCACTGAGAATCAAAGATTTCTTGATATTCTCGTATAGATAAAACTTTTGACGTCTCCTATCCTGGGAAAATTATAACATTCTTGTAATTTTTTAAACTAAGCACTTTTATATTCGTTGAAATTTTCACAATAACACATCACTGTCGCTGTTTTCAGTATTTTAATTTTCATTTCAAATAATCTTTTAATTAGTGCTTAAATAAATATGTACAACAGCATAGCACAGCCGCACTGATATCAACTAAGTTTCTTGAAGGTGACAAATGCTTTTTAAATCAAAGCTCAGATCAAATTCACATAAGTAGTTCTTTGTTGTATTTATATATAGCATACTGCATAAAATAAATATATTCGTCAGACTATGAGAAAAATGTATAATCTGAAAATGAAAATGAAAAACTACACAAAGTATCTATTTTTTCATTTGATTATATTTTTTTACATGGTAAATCTAGTAATAAAAAAAAATATATATATATATATATATATATATATATATATATATATATATATATATATATATATATATATATATATATATATTATACATTTCTCGGAAGGGGTTTATAAAACCCGTTTTTTTATATATAGGGGTTTATCGAGCTCGATTTTGATTATGCAGCCCGGGCTTCATAATATTTCTAAATATAGGGGTTTATGCGGCCCGACCTAGAGTCTATAACCCCAGGGTCCATTATTTCTTTAGTTACTTGCCATAGGGAACTCTGGGCTGTAGGTACTAATATACAGTCTTGGGCTACATAAACTCCGATAAGTGTATGTGTGTGCGTGCGTGCGTGCATGTGTGTGTGTGTGTGTGTGTGTGTGTGTGTGTCTGTGTGTGTGTGTGTGTGTGTGTGTGTGTGTGTGTGTGTGTGTGTGTGTGTGTGTGTGTGTGTGTGTGTGTGTGTGTGTGTGTGTGTGTGTGTGTGTGTGTGTGTGTGTGTGTGTGTGTGTGTGTGTGTGTGTGTGTGTGTGTGTGTGTGTGTGTGTGTGTGTGTGTGTGTGTGTGTGTGTGTGTGTATATATATATATATATATATATATATAGATGTTTGCAAATCATAAATATTAAATTAAAAAAAATTAGAAGGACTTGATACAATTGAAGACACGCACATGTCAATACTCTTTAATATACAGGGTGTGTCATTTTAATTGACGCCCCTGAAAATTTCAAAAACGGCGTCTCCTAGCAGAAAATGATTCAAACAAAAGTTGTAGGGTACAGAGGGCGCCAACTAATAATGACCTTCACTTTGACCTTGAGGTCAAGGATCAAGGTCATTTGAAAGTCAAATCGATTTTTTGCGTAGGAACCCCCACCTTTGGCCCCGGGAATGGAAAGAGCGGCAAATTTTACGTTCAAATATGACCTTGACCCTAACTTCAAACTCAAAGGTCAACATAATGTAAAGAAGAAAATCAGTCAACGCATTCAAACATTTGGAAAACTACACAGCCTACACAAGAAAATGTTTTGTAAAAAAGCTGCGTGGAGGGGGGGGGGGGGGCAACTGACCATGATATTGATCTTCAGGTCAATATTAAGATGTGGCCTTGACATAGACGTCAAGATCCAGGATAAAGATCGAAGAGATCCAAGAAGGACAAAGACCTATTCCAGCTTTACCCAGACACAACGACGTAGACGTGATAGGAAAGTATTTCGTTGGAATGCTCAATTTTTCTAAGCCCCCTTGCCTTTCACGTTCTGGGGTGCTTTCTGTTGTCATGAGTCCCCTCGCCTCTCACGTTCCGGGGTGCTTTCTGTTGTCGTGAGTCCCCTCGCCTCTCACGTTCCGGGTTGCTTTCTGTTGTCGTGAGTCCCCTTACCTCTCACGTTCCGAGGTGTTTTCTGTTTCCGTGAGTGCCCTCGCCTCTCACGTTCCGGAGTAATTTACTTTTTCAATATCAATCAATGTCAACCTCGTAATAGTTGTTTAAAGTTAGCACCATTAGCTTCGAGACATAAGTTGATTCTAATTTGAAAATTATCAACAGTCTTCAGCAGTACGTTTCTTGGAATTGCCGCACAAGCTTCTCTTATTCGATTTTTCATGTCTTCTCTTGTAGTTGGCGCTTGCTCATACACTTTATCTTTTATGAATCCCCACAAAAAAAATCAAGCGATGTCATATCAGGTGATCGGGCAGGCCAAGAAACTGGACCTGCTCGTCCTATCCATCTTTGCGGATACATGTTATTCAAAAAGTCCCGCACGATTCGTGCATAATGCGGCCCTGCACCATCTAATTGAACGTACATTCTTTGTCTCATTACCAAATCAACATTTTCAAGCATGCCAGGTAAGTGCTCACTACGCATCTCTCGAAAAATAGCTCCTGTTACATTTCTATCAAAAAAGTATGGGCCAATTAGATAACCATTCACGATGTCACACCAGACCATTAGACTCCAACGGTGTTGGTTATCAACTTGTCGATAGCAATGAGGATTAACCTCTGAGTAATAATGGCAATTGTGTCTATTAAGTTCGCCGTTATTTTTGAAAGTAGCTTTATCGCTAAACATTACAAACCTAAAGAGGTCACGGTCCTCCTCAATTTTTCGTAAAGCCCAATTACAAAAATTTAAACAATCTTGATGATCATTGCGAGTTAAGGCTTGCACTAATACTATGTGATTATATAGAATGTGATTATATGAATTATATAGAAATTCCGGGTGCAAACACACAAATTAAAAAGCCTATTTTATGTGAATCTATATGCAATATAAATATTGGAAAAAACTATATAATACGTGTTAAATAAAATAGTATATGTTTAAAACAGAATATATCTAATACGAATACTCAATTACAAATTGTTTTTATAATACATGTATTTTCTGTTACATACCAAACGTTATTTTATCAGAAAGAATGTACAATTTATAAAAAAGCATAATCTATTTTATGAGGTGTTATGCGTTTTCAAATAATTTTGTAAATAATTATCTTATTCGCGTGTAAGATAAGACGAAAACAAAAGCGAAGGTCAGAAATTCCTAGAAGTCGCGGCAGTTACGCGGTGGGAAGGGAGAGAGCGCTTGAGCCACGTGGAGAGCCCGAGAGCGTACGGGCGGCGTAGGGCGCCGGTGAGGCGAGGGACGCGCCGGGTTTGGGGAGCACACGCGATGTGCTGAATGCGCAGAGACTGCGGGCCGCATGCGCTCGCTCAGTCAGTCGCGCTCGAGCTCCGGTCGAGTCAACAACGATCACGCGGAAGGTACGCTGTGATCGTAGTTGTGAGCTCATGCTTGACCCAGTGTAGTAGGACATTATGGGTATTGCGAGATAATCGGGCAGTGCCGATAGTGGGGTCACTAGGATCCCGCGATGACGACGATCCAGGTGTTCCGTAATAGGGATCCATGAGATCACAGCGATGATGCACCACCGGATAATAGTCGCCGGCTCAAAAACGCATTGCAGGACCGTATCATCGCCACGCGACAACGGTCTCGTAAATTGGTATCGGGAGACGAGCCCGACCTCATCGAACAACAGTAGGAATTGTAATTATGACATAGCTCGGGGTGTGAGGAATTCGGATAAATTAATGGACGCATGTGAATTAATACTTTTTCTAGCGTCTAAGGCAGAGTCTGTTCGCACTATGCCTTACTGACGAGAAAGAGCAAACATTAGTGGGATCTAATATGGCTCGCGTTTCGTCTTGCATGTTGGGGATTTCATGTCGCATTGCGTGGAGCACAGCCCACTCTTATTTTCGTGTGTTACGAAACTATTGCCGCTTCTAATCGCGTTTTGTGTACAAGAAACTAAAGTGCGACTTGAATATATTAATTCCCGATTAAGACCGTTACAAGTGATAATCATTTTACAAAGGTAGAGTGAAGCATAGTTTATAGCATTTAATGACAATCCAAGATATTTCTATGAGGGTAAATGAGGTTTTATGAGTACCTGTATAACTTGTACAAGTCGAATCATAAATACATAACGTTTTATTAATTTGGACTTGATTTTTTCTTTTACATCGAAAAAGACTCATCATAAATAATTACAAAGACTTTCTAGTCAGCAAATACGCAATTTATAAAAAAAACCAAAACTATGTTCTTTATGGGTTTTAATGGGGACTTCCTACATAATTCTATAAGGATATGTGCTAATTCTATAAGGCCTCTATTGTAACGTGATGCGCTTCTCGCACCACGTTGAAACGAAAGATCGATAGCATAAAGATACTGGCGGGAGGCGAGAGTCTACCCTGACACTGAGCTATGTGCGTACACACACGCCCATAGTTAATCGGGTTTCTCTTTACCTGTGTCGAGGTACGCTGGGGACAAGCAGCCGACGCGCGCGTCGAAACTACCGCCGCGAGCTCGAGCAGTCGACGATGAGTAGCCGCTAGAAGAGAGAGAGAGAGATAGAGAGAGAGAGAGAGAGAGAGAGAGAGAGAGAGAGAGAGAGAGAGAGAGAGAGAGAGACAGAGAGAGAGAGAGAGAGAGAGAGAGAGAGATGATTAGCGTTACCCGAGGTGCAGTTAACAGCTGCGCATGATGTACCGGGAGTGAGTGTTAGAATAGCAGAGCGTGTATGTGTGCCAGATAGCCCGAGACAGTCGCGGCAGCCTGCGAGCTGCCCACGTTGTGTGTGTCTGTGAGTAGAAGCATGAGAGGGAGGGAGAGGCCAGCTGTAGCCTGCGTGCTGCATACGGCCGGTATGGGAGGGTCGCGCGGAGATAGTTGCGAATGCGTGCGAGAGCGAGAAAGACAGAGAGAGAGAGAGAGAGAGGAGAGAGAGAGAGAGAGAGAGAGAGAGAGAGAGAGAGAGAGAGAGAGAGAGAGAGAGAGAGAGAGAGAGAGAGAGAGAGAGAGATGCGGATTCGATTAAAATACCGCCCAAGTGACGTAGCGGTGGCGCACAGGCGCGTAAAGACGCGTCGTCAGTGTGCTGGAACTCAGACAAAGTATAGGCCAGTCAATAGAGAAAAAAATCAGCGTTTTCGTGCCATAAATCTTATTAGTAAGCGGTAAACGCTATTGTACGCAGAATAATCCACAGTATAAGTGGTATATAAACTCGACTAGCAGCTCCGTTCTATATATATTGTTATTAACAATTTAATGCAAAAAAAGGGCTTTTTTATGGTTTTTTGCTTTTATAGCCGAAACTAGTGGACCGATCTTGATGGTCCAATGAGATAAATTGTAGTAAATGAAATTACGAACAAAACTAGATGTTGATCGAATCGATCGGACAATTAGTTACGGAGAAAAACGTGAAAAACCGAAAAAATGAGCGTTTTTTGAAAAATTCATATATCCGCCATTTTTAAAGATGTGGCGGATATCTCTGGCGAATTGATAGTAATTCACATGTACTTTATGTGTGCGAAAACCAGGGACTGTGCGATTATTAGTTTTTGCGTAATCGCGATTTCAATTTTTGAGTAGGCTATTTTTGAGCGAGGCTATATGCTCTACGGGTTATCCGATTTCAATTATCAAAAATGATTTTGAAAGTTCAAATGTTGAACTATAAAACGTCTATCTTGGATTTTTGATTAAGTACTGTTTTATACCTGAAAACAGCTGTCAAATTTGGCCAAAAACGCCCGAGCGCACGAAAGTGGTGGAGAGGTGGGGGGCGCGCGGCGGCTGAGGGGAGCCGATATATATAGTAATAGAACGCGCTGCGCGCAACGCATAGATCTTTGCTTTTAATTTCCTCAGAAACTAGAGGAGCTATTTTAATCATTTTTTTTTTATTTTATTTCGGGGTAACTCAACCCAACTAAACCGATTCTGCACTTTTATTTGATGAAAAATGAACAGAAACGCTAATTTTGCTTGAGATTTGAAGCAGGTATATACGTATCTACTCGGGCGTGTATTATATAATCAAGGACGTTTACGCTCGGAACATCTGCTTGTATATACAGTATAGTAATGCTATTCGCTCCACTCTGTTCTGTCCCCACTTTCTTCCACTATACCATACTATTGTATATCGTGGACTGAAGCGGTCAAAGAAGGAGAAAGCGGACGCTACCAACGGTCTTTTCAGCTGTTTATACTACAGTTGCCACCGATACTCTAGCTACTATACCTTTGTAAAGCATCTTTGATACATGTGCTTATTTTATAAGTAGCTACTTAATTATTACTAATATTTTAATTATTTTAAAATATTAAAATTGTTAATTTTCCTTAATTTTAATTGTATTAAATTAATAATAAGTTCAGTGATTTTATTGTGTAATATCAAATTTTTGGAGTGGAGTCGACACCGTACTGTACATTCATTATACGAGGTGCACACAAGAGTATGTATAATTTTTATTGTAGTATATCTAGTATAGGTGAAAGTCTTTGTAACAATCAGAAATCAAAACAGGATAATTTTTAATCGAGTAGTCTCTTATAAAATATTTTAGTTTATCAGTAGCATGTTAAAATCCGGTTACTTTAGGTTCTTGTTTTTGAAAAATCTTTGTTGAATTGAAAAACTTTTTTTTCTAATTCGTAGCGTTTTTTTTATAAAACTTGAGGTTTAAATCAACCTAAATTTTATTATAAGTAATACAGCTTCATGAACAGAATAAGTTTGAAAGTGTATGAGTATAAATGGATTCGGTATTGCCGGCATTCTGTTTAATCATTCGAGTAGAAAGAGTAAATAGCAGTGTGAAGGATAGCCAAGTTGCAGGACACTTGATTCTGACTCAAGCGGCCGGAGTTCGATCCCCGATACTATCACGGTTCCATTTTTTCTAATTCTTTTTTGTATTTTTTTTTTTAATTTGTATGTATATTTATATATTTCAAAATTTCTTTCCAATAATTGTTTTATTAATTTGTGCCTGTTATTTGAGTTTAAGAAACATTACTTTATAAATTTACATTATAAATAACAATTAAAAATTAATAATAATTTAGATTGTTAATAAGACTTTGAAAGTATTTAAAACACTCGATGTGTGTTGTTATACAAGTGGTATATAATACTGATTCCCATTAGTTAAATTTAATATAAGAGTCGTAAATATTAATTATATTTTATTAAAATTCCTAGATAATCAGTATACAAGATCAGTATACAAAACATCGTAATGGAGCTTACCGACGAGGCAGAAGCATCTACATCTACGAATGTTAGGTAAATGTTATTGCAAAAACACCCAAATTAAACAGTCTTATTAAAATTAAATGAAAAATTATTTACTCGGTCGTGTTCACACTAATAGTAGATTATGCACCTAGGGAGTAAAAGTAAAGAATGTCTCAGATCGCTCGAGCCGAAGGCTCGGGCGACAATTATATGCGATCTGATGGATTCTTTACTTACTCCCGTGGTGCATATACTAATTTTCTCCACGACGAACGTATATGTGCAAATCTCACGAAAGATGCGACAAAACCCGAAATCACGATTTGAAAATTTTTTTTGGAGCACACCTACTAAACCTGGTTTTTCTCGTTGTTTGTGGTATGTATAAGAGAAATTCGTAGTTGAGCATCGTCCATCAAGTTGCCTATTTTTTCTAGAACCACTTCTTACTTTTTAAGAAAATGGCAAAAAAAGCCCTTCTCTTCAAACCTCAGTAATTTAGCCCACAAGCGATCTACTCAAAGTTTACAAAAAGAAATTAAAACATGAAAAAAAGAGTTTTAATTCCTTTTTTTAAAAGTTAAAAAATGTTGATTCCTTCAAAAGTTACAAGGATTTGAACTTGAACGTCGAAAAAGCATAAAAATGCAAAAAATCGCAGGAATCGGCCGCGCCGACTTTGAAAGCATTTTTGTGCCTTTTCGACGTTCAACTTCAAACCCTTGTAACTTTTGAAGGAATCAACATTTTTTAATTTAAAAAAAAAGAAATTAAAGCTCTTTTTTGCTAGTTTTAATTTCTGTTTGAAAACTTTGAGTAGATCGTTTCTGGGCTAAATAGCTGAGGTTTGAAGAGAAGGGCCTTTTTTGCCATTTTCTTAAAAAGTAAGAAGTTGTTCTAGAAAAAATAGGCAACTTGATGGACGCTGTACAACTGCGGATCTTCATTTTATATACTACAAACAATAGGAAAAACCAGGTTTCGAAGGTGTGCTCGAAAAAAAATTTTCAAAACGTGATTTCAGGTTTTGTCGCATCTTTCGTGAGATTTGCACATATATGAATTTACGTATTCCATTAATATTTTTTTATTCAGGCACGATGAAAAGACACAAGCTATGGAAGACGAACAGAAGTGGCTTGACGACGATGAAATTTGTTTACTTTGCGACAAGCCTAATGAACCATCTAAATCGCACATATTGAAAGAACGGGCCATTAATAATCTTATTCTAGCCAGTCATAAAAGAAAAAATAAGAAGCATTTAAAGTTACAAAAATTAAAAGAAATCACAGTACATAAAACTTGTCAAACTCTCTATACGAGGGAGTCTAATATAAAAAGGGCGTTAGCAGCATCGGCATTAACATGGTTAAAAGACCGAAATCGTTGTAAAGAAGGACGAGGGTTCGCTTTCTCAACTCATTGTTTTTTTTTGTTCGAATCAATGTCACAGTTGTAAGCAAAATTTAACCCGCCTTTCAAAGCAGGAGACTATCGATAATATTTTGGCGCAGTTACAAGCTCTCCCTAAAAGCGTAGAGAATAAAATTCTAGCGTCGCGGTTATCTAATTTGAAAAAAGAATCTGATAATTATTATATAGAAAACACCGTTTATTATCACTCGAAATGCTTAAGCGTATTTTACTCATATAGTCCTTGTAATGTTAAGGGTAGACCGATAACCGAAGATATGAGTAACTTATTATCTTTTATTATCAACTATTTATTGGAGAATAGCGATCAGTGTCAATTTTCTTTAAAAGATATATTACAAATATATGTAAATAAGTTCGGAGATACTGATCTACCCCGACTTGGTCGCATAGAAATACTTTTAAAAAATCATTTCGAAGATGAAATAGTAATTTATTCTAGCTCAAATGATCGTTTTATTTGTTTTAAACAAACGTTAGGTAAATGTATACAAGATAGCTGGTATTCAAATCGCAAAGTAAATGAAAAAGAAGAAAGGTAGAGAATAGTGGAATTAGCCAGTCATTTTATTCTACAAGATGTTAGGGCTATGAAAGTTGACTTAGAGAATTATAATACGCCAACGGATTTCTTAAATAACATTAAAGATATTCCGGAAACGTTGCAACTAATGCTCGAAATTCTTATAAAAACTCATAAACATGAGCGAAAAAATGGATCTTGGGATAAGTGGGAAAACAGAATTGTTACCGCAGCCCATATTTTAATATCATCTATGCGACCACGATCCTTTTCATCGCCTATATTATTAGGACATTCATGTATGATACATACGAAATTTGCAGCACGAGGTTTAATAGATTGTCTCTACAATATTGGGCTCTGTGAGTCCTACGCAGAAACAGTACGATTCGAAAACTCCCTTTGTGGACATCTTTGTGCACACTGCCACGAAGATACATGTTATAACTTAGTCATAAATAAAACATTATTAGAATTAGAAGATGATTCGAGTGACGAGAACGAATGCGAACTCGACTCGTATCACTGCGAGGATGAAATCAATTTGCTACCACCGAAGCGGAAAAAAACTAATTAATGTAACATAGTTTTTAAGTAACACTGTAAATTTTTCTAATAAATATAATGTAGATTAAGAAAAATAGAAAGTTTATATTTATTATTTTATCAACCTATTAAAACGTCCAATAACTGCATTTCTGTTCGTTTTTCATCAAATAAAAGTGCAGAATCGGTTTAGTTGGGTTGAGTTACCCCGAAATAAAAAAAAAATGATTAAAATAGCTCCTGTAGTTGCTGAGGAAATTAAAAGCAAAGATCTGTGCGTTGCGCGCAGCGCGTTCTATTACTATATATATCGGCCCCCCTCAGCCGCCGCGCGCCCCCCACCACTCCGCCACTTCCGTGCGCTCGGGCGTTTTTGGTCAACTTTGACAGCTGTTTTCAGGTATAAAACAGTACTTAATCAAAAATCCAAGATAGACGTTTTATAGTTCAACATTTGAACTTTCAAAATCATTTTTGATAATTGAAATCGGATAACCCGTAGAGCATACAGCCTCGCTCAAAAATAGCCTACTCAAAAATTGAAATCGCGATTACGCAAAAACTAATAATCGCACAGTCCCTGGTTTTCGCCCACATAAAGTACATGTGAATTACTATCAATTTGCCAGAGATATCCACCACATCTTTAAAAATGGCGGATATATGAATTTTTCAAAAAACGCTCATTTTTTCGGTTTTTCACGTTTTTCTCCGTAACTAATCGTCCGATCGATTCGATCAACATCTAGTTTTGTTCGTAATTTCATTTACTACAATTTATCTCATTGGACTATCAAGATCGGTCCACTAGTTTCGGCTATAAAAGCAAAAAACCATAAAAAAGCGCTTTTTTTGCATTAAATTGTTAATAACAATATATATAGAACGGAGCTGCTTGTCGAGTTTATATACCACTTATACTGTGGATTATTCTGCTTACAATAGCGTTTACCGCTTACTAATAAGATTTATGGCAGGCAAAAAACCTCTATTGATTGGCCTAGTAGTGAATTCGAATCGCGCGCGCAACAGGTGGTAGTGGAGGGCGAGGCGTATTGTAACTGCGCGCACCTACCGCCGAGAGAGAACCAATCGGTAGCAGTGGTGTGAGATGGTCAATTGATCGGTTAATTGACCGTCATGACCCTGACCTGACAAAAAAAATTTTGACTGACAATTTACCCTGACCGGTCACACTTCTGGGTAACAGTCAAACCTACATCTACGAGGCTCATTTGACAAGTACCTAGCCTCACCGCCAGATGGTGCCACTATCGCACCAGAAATACACTACAGTGCAGTATCTTCCTGTAAACGGTTACAGACGAAATTTCAGCCGGATCGGAGTTGTAGTTTATTTTTGAGAGCGTGTGAAAGCAAATGTGTCCGTTGATTTTTGAAAAAATGGAGAAAGAACAATATCGGTCGGTGATTCGATTCTTGTTTTTGGAAGGGAAATCGCGCAGTGAAATTAAAGAACGCTTGGATGCAGTGTATGGGGATGCTTCTCCTTCGATGGCGACCGTTAAATTTTGGTATAACGAGTTTCAACGTGGTCGTACGTCGGTTTTTGATAATCCACGCCCAGGTGCTCCGAAAACAGCCACTACGGAGGAGAGTGACAAAAATACACGATATCGTTTTGTCAGACCGCCGATTAAAGGTGCACGAGATAGCTGCGATAGTAGGCATCTCAGAAGAACGCGTGTGGCATATCCTACATGAGATTTTAGGCATGAGGAAGCTGTCAGCAAGGTGGGTGCCGCGTTTGCTGACTGCAGACAACAAGCGCATCCGTGTGACCAGTTCAGAGCTGTGTTTGGAGCTGTTTAATCGCAATCCAAAAGAGTTTTTGCGTCGTTACGTGACCGTCGACGAAACATGGATTCACTACTACACTCCAGAGACCAAGGAGCAGTCAAAACAGTGGACCTTACCCGGTGAACCTGCTCGGAAGAAGGCGAAGACGGTCCCGTCGGCCGGAAAGGTGATGGCGACTGTTTTCTGGGATTCTCAAGGTGTGATTTTTATTGACTATCTGGAGAAGGGCAAAATGGTCACAGGACAGTACTACGCCGAACTATTGAGCCGATTTGACGCCGTGTTAGAAGAAAAACGGCCCCATTTGTCTAAAAAGAAAGTGCTTTTCCACCACGATAATGCACCGGCTCACACTTCTGCACTCGCCACGGCCAAATTGGTCGAATTACGCTACGAACTGCTGACCCATCCACCGTATTCTCCAGATTTGGCTCCGTGCGACTTTTTTTTGTTTCCGAACCTAAAAAATTCGCTCGCCGGGAAGAGATTCCACTCCAATAACGAAATAATCGCCGCCACGGAGGCCTATTTTGCAAACCAAGAGAAAACATTTTTTTCAACGGGGTTAAAAAAATTGGAACACCGCTGGACCAAGTGTATTCAACTAAAAGGAGACTGCATTGAAAAATAAATTTTATTTTTTGTAAAATTTTGGTGTTTTCATTTGTAGGCTAGGTACTTATCAAATGACCCTCGTATATAGAGTATAGAGTATGGATGAACGGGGAAAAGTATGGTTTTGTCACACCAGGAGTGAGCTGCTTCGTGCATAGAACACACGTTTTCGTCCTCCTTGACTTATTATTTAATATAGACTGTTTTGTACAAAAAGACTGCTCTGTAAAACTTATGATAGCATAAACTGTTTTATAAAAATTTTGATCGTTTTTTTATTCTTTTAAACTTTCTGACCAATCACTGGTCAGAAAGCTCACTGACGGTCATTTTTACATTCAGGGATTGTAAATTCTGACTGTCAATGACGGTCAACTTTTTGTCAAAGTGACCGTCAAGTCAGAAAATTTTGTCTGACCGGTCAATCCACATCACTGATCGATAGGGCACGGGGACTGTCCGGCCCTCATAATTGGAGCGTAATGTGGTAGCCGGCGCGACGAGAGTCCTTACATGTCACGTGATACCTAGCCATACTTACTAGCCCTATCTACCGCCCTTGGAGTGATCGAGAAAGAAGAATACGCGCCGATGAAGAAGACGGAAATTGTGCGAGCGTCGCTTCCGGCTTCTTCTGTCTGGATCTAACCATAGTGCCATACAGTAGTCAGTGCTGCATTTAGCCGAAGTTTAGTGTAGTAGCGAAAAATAAAAGTCGAGAACAGTGGGTAGAGTAAGAAGTAGTAGAAGGAAGTAGCAGGAGTAGTCATAAAAAGAACAGTGTGATATAGAGAGGCGGAGAAGCACAGAGTAGCGACGGAGAATCGCAGGACGACACGAGCGAAGCCACCGCCCTAGCCAACGGTGACAATTGTATTCGCTATCGTCGGGCGGCACCATAATTTCCGCCCCCGACCCTCAATAATACAGTCCATTCTATTGCGTTGTAATTTGGAGCGACAGCCCAAGCGTGGGACTAGCGACCGTCTCTCTTGCGTATGTAATTGAACGGAAGAGGTCGTCGAGAGTAGTGCGCGTGGGCCAGTGCGCGGCCATTTTTTGAAGCGCGAACTTAGACAACCGCCGTGAGTGAGGGGAGGAGACCAAAAAAAGCTTCGGATAGTCACCGAAATTAATAGCCAAATTGTTTTACGTTATTTCATTGTTTGTGATCCTTGTGCTGTGATAAATTCCCAAAATTAAGCAGTTGTTCGTGTCGTATAGTTCGCGTCGAAGTCAGTTGTCGCCGAGGGTTTCGATCGCCCCCAGGTCGTCGTCCGTGAAGTCACGCCCGAGATCGAGAGTCCGAGAGTAGACGGACAGAAGGAAGTTGGTTCCGCGTAGTCGCCGTGGCCTGGCGCCCATCCCTAATAAAATTCGGTTACAGCGATGGACGCGGGTGTGTCGAGTGTAAAAGGAAGCCCTAGCCGTGATAGTGGTAGATAATAAGCCCTCGAGGCGAGTTAGTGAACGCGCGGTTTTGGGGGGGATAAAATCCGCAATGTCACAGTATAAACTATTGCTTTGAAAATTTTATTCTTAATAAAAATCTATGCATTGAAAAGGTTATAGCAAAGTTTATAATACATATTTTAATGTATTTTCAATACATTATCATTGTTATGTGTAAAATCTATAAAAATCCTATAATCCTAAGAAAAATTTATTAATGTGTGGTATCCGCATTAATTCGCAATAAAAACATTGTATTTTAATACATTATCATTGTTATGGGTAAAATCGATAAAAATCTTATAATTCTATGAAATTTTATTAATATCTGATATCCGCATTAATTCACAATGAAAAGATTGTATTTTTAATATATTATCATTGTTATGGGTAAAATCTATAAAAATCCTATAAGCAGAAAATTTTCATATAAATCCTGATATATTTTAGTACATGTAGAAGTTTTATGTGGAAATACTCAATAGTCCAGTATTAATTTTTACTTAAATTTGGTTTTTATAAGTCAATTTTTTTCCTCCACATAAGGTACAATAAAACTTTAATGAGAGCTTAAATATTTTTTTTAAACAATCAACACGTTTTTTAAAAGCTAATTTTTTAAGTACGTTCTATAACAACATAATTTGTCTAGTCCTTTTAATTCTTCTACTCTCTTCTATTCAATAAGCACTCTTTACAAATGGTAATAATTTTTTTCATGACTGTACAAATAATAATATTGCTAATATAAAACTCCCTACGAAAGTATAAAATCAGGCAGTATAGACGTTTTTTCTGGATAATCTATAAAAAACAACACAATTTGTCTAGTCCTTTTATGTCTTCGAATCTCATCTATGGTAATAATTTTTTTCATGACTGTACAAATAATCTATAAAATAATAATATTTATGATTTTGTAAAAGAAATCAAATAAATACGAATGAAAAAGTCTTTTAATTCTTTGAGTCATTGTATGCTGAGCAAATTATATGTAAGTAAGTATATTCAAATTGTTCACTGCAAATCTAACAAATGAAAGTTATGAAATAAATTATCGATAGTCAAGTAATGCAAACAACTCTCGAATACTACTGTATGACTGTTCTCAGAAATGTATTCAAATTTGTTCATCTTTCTGAGCTATACAAATTAAACATAAGAAAGTACTGAAATCAATTTATTGTAGTCAAGTACCGGCCATAAGTTAACTTGACTGACATAATAGAACTTGTCGTATCTCGCATGTAAAATTACATTTTACGCCCACGTTGTAACTTCGCATAAAATACTACTTAACGCTCAAGAGGTCCAGTAGCTCACATACTCTTACAAAACTTTATAGATCCTACGCACTTTACGCCCGTATGGGCGAAAATTATTTTAATTATATAACTATAATGCCTTTTCTTTATTTCTAAAATTTATAAGAATTTTTTCAGATATTTACGAAAAGTCAAAGCCTATATAAAAAAATTACATAGTTACCAATACATCACTATTTTTCATTATTGTTTCTCAAATTTTGAACTTTCTATAATATTACACACCTTGGGAGGAAAAGAGAAGTCTAGAGCTGCTCTACCAGGGGCGGTCCTCCGATCTCCCATACATACTTGGCGGGCCCGACGATTTGCAGTTCAAGGTGTAAGACATAGCCATTTTCATATAAATATTATGTTTAAAGATCAGATAAAATGTATAAATGGGTTGCTTCTACATATTAACTACTGATCCGTGAATCTATCACTCTGTTTTTAAATAGAAAGTACAAACCCGCCTGAAAGTATCATATGAGATCTCATATGTAATCCCATAATATATAAAATTGCAGATTGTTGTTAATTACTAAATAAACTTAGACGTGGTTGAGAGTGTAAGAGTAGTAACTTTATTATAGTTACCATATTACTGTAAGTGATGCTAGCCTCATGCTTGCGACGTGCGACACTTGACGCTTGGGCGAGCCAAGCTGGACTTGCAGCGGCGCACTATAGGTCAAATTGCATTTTTCTCATTTAAAATCTAATATAACAAGAAAGAATAGAGATAAGCCAACAAATTTTTTTTTTTTAAAATAAAGTTCAAGTTATGCGGATTAAAGGAAAACATGCAAGAATACCAACATTCCTTATTGTAGGGGTTGAAATAAGGGGTGAAGTTGAGCATGTTTAAAAAATCGATGACTTTTTGCTTTTCTTTTTGCTGAATCTCAAAGGAAAATCATGATATCGATACAATTTTTTTGTTAAATTGTAAAAATTTATTACGATACCGTCAACCCCTAAATTAGGGGTTAAAATAAGGGGTGAGTGGCTAAAATCCTGAAAATTCACTGAAAAACATTGTAAAGGGTTTTCGTGGGTGGTGAAACCGATTCCAATAACCATTTCTTCATAATCCTCAACTGTATGGATGGTTTCTCGCTACTATTCCCCTTTCTAGAGGTGGGAATGGACAGTGAGAATCTGAAAAGTTAAAAATCGCCGAATAGAATTAATTGTAAATGGTTTTCGTGGGGGCTGAATATCATTTGGACAACCATTTCTGCATTATTCTCCACTGTGTGGATGGTTCCTCGTTCATCTAACCTTGGGAATATTCGAAGAAGGCGTTCTGAAGACATTATTATGAAAATGTTATATAAAAAATAATTGTTTATAACTTGTAATTGTTTTTCTATTATTAATCTAGTAATCTTTATTCAACTTTTAGAATGCTAATTTTGTTTTGACATAATACTCTTTCTTATTTTAACAATGATTCTTCCATCAATCTTCATTACTGCTGTCTTCAGGTTCCGTCCACTGTCTGAAAATGCGATTTTATTAGTTAAATAATTATATTTATTCTTCCAGTTATTATTAAATGTTTTTATCTTACCCCAGCTTCAAAAAGGGTTTAATCCCCTTAGGGATTGGTCTATTCTTATGCATTTCTAGCCTTCTATTTTTCACGTTTTCTGATTCTCACTGTCCATTCCCACCCCTAGAAAGGGGAATAGTAGCGAGAAACTATCCATACAGTTGAGGATTATGAAGAAATGGTTATTGGAATCGTTTTCACCACCCACGAAAACCCTTTACAATGTTTTTCAGTGAAGTTTTAGGGTTTTAGCCACTCACCCCTTATTTTAACCCCTAATTTAGGGGTTGACGGTATCCTAATAAATTTTTCCTTAATCTATACACCATTTACTACAATTTAACAAAAAAATTGTATCGATATCATGATTTCCCTTTGAGATTCAGCAAAAAGAAAAGCAAAAAGTCATCGATTTTTTAAACATGCTCAACTTCACCCCTTATTTCAACCCCTATAACAAGGGATGTTGGTATTCTTACATGTTTTCCTTTAAACCGTATAACTTGAACTTTATTTAAAAAAAAAATTTGTTGGCTTATTTCTATTCTTTCTTGTTATATTAGATTTTAAATCAGAAAAATGCAATTTGACCTATAGTGCGGCGTAAGAAGAAGTGAGGTGCGAGTCGGCAGCGCCCGGCTCGCGCACCGATGACGCGATATGTACAAAGGTGGGGAGGCGTACATGTGTTTATCCATGTGTCGCCTATGTCCGATCTTGTACTGAGATTCTCTATAACGTTTGGACTCACGCACTACACTTTCTTACATATTTATTTGCTTATTCTTCTCAGTATAAATGTATATTTACAATACGCCTCCTTACATTTATATCGTTCTTACATTTTTATTTTACATTCAACAGATTTCTTAGTTTAACAAATTTTTCTTTGCTTAAACTTTTTGTTAGTATGTCCGCAACATTTTTCTCAGTTTCATTTACATAATGGTGTTGCACTTCGATGTGTTTAGAGTTTTTGTGAAGTTTCCAAACTTGCCTATAGCTACTGCACCTGAGTTGTCTTCATATATTTTAATTCGCTCATTTATATTTATATTAAATGCATCTTTCAATAAATCTTTGATAAACAAAATTTCAATTACCGCGTCGGACAGTGCAATATATTCCGCAAAGGTTGAGTTTTTTGTTACAATTTTCTGTTTTTGTGTTTTCCAATAAATTACATTTGGAAATAGTCTTATAATAAATCCAGTTGTGGATTTCCGATCTACATGATGTCCCGCAAAATCTGAATCAACCATGCAGTCAGGTTCTTCAATTATATTTTTATTAGTAAAAGTTAACTTTAAATCTCTTGTTTTGTATAAATATTTTAATACTCTTAACGCATAGTTAAAATGTGTGGAATCATAGCAACTTTGATATTTACTTAGATAATTAACACTAAATGCTATATCAGGTCCTGTGCCTGTACTTATGTATAAAAGTTATCCTGTTAAATTTCGATATTTAATGTTTTCGTCGATTTCTGTTGCTTGTTCAAGTTTTAGACTAATCTCCACTGGTGTGTTGTATGCTTTCGCATTTTCTAAATTATATTTTACAGCCAATGATTCTATATAATTTTGTTGGCATAAGGTCATAATACCCTTTTCTTGATCGTGTTCAATTTCGATTCCTATATATAACTTTAATTTTCCTATATCTTTCATTACAAATTTTTTTATTAATTTGCTTTTTATTATATCTGTAATTTTCTCAAAAATTTTGCAAATATTAAAATATCATCTACAAATACTAAAATATATATAGTATCATTGCCTGTATTATTTACATGTAGACAGTAATCGTGTTTACTTCGCACAAAGTTTAATTTTTCTAGATACTCATGTAACGTTTCGTACCAAGCTCTGTGACTTTGAGACCATACAGAGCTTTTAATAATTTGTACACTTTATTTTTACCAGTTTCGTAACCTTTTGGTTCATGTACATACACCTCTGACTTTACTGGACCGTTTAAAAACGCCGTTTCAACGTCCATTTGTTCAATATAAAAGTTATTTACACAACAATAACTTAAAAAATTTTCAAAGTTTGCATTTTTCCTACAGGTGAATATACCTTCTCCAATGTCTCTCTTTGTTGAAAACCTCTTACCACTAAACGCGCTTTATATGAATTATCGCTTTTCCTTTTATAAACCGATTTTACTTCAATAATTTTCTTATCTTTCGGTTTGTCAACAATGATCCAAGTATTATTTTTATTTAAAATGTCTATTTCAGAATTCATCGCTTTTTGTCAATTTTTATAATCCCTTGACTCTAGCGCTTCCTCAAATGTATTCGGTACATTTGCGTTAACATAATTTACGTAAATAAAATGTGTTACCGGATCACCGTACCTCTGAACGGGACTTTTCTTTCGATTTGACGTTCTTTTAACTGATAAGTTTTTATTTTGTTCTATAGGTATATTATTTAAATCTCTATTTTCATTTTCCTTTTCAATACTTGTATCATCGTTATTTATAATATCGCTAATTTCATTATCGTTATTATTACTTTCATTTTCAATAGTTCCTTCTATTTGTTCATTTTCGCTATCTAACTCTAATTTAATAACTTGATCATTATCAGTTTTCTCTAAACAAATTAATTTCGTACCTTCTTCAATTATATCTACGTGTCTTGCATTAGTTACTTTATCATTAATTAGAACTCTGTAACTATCATGATTATAGCCAACTAATTTTCCTACTTTGGATTTATTATCCCATTTACTACTTCTTTTTACTTCTTGATTTCTAACGAAAACTACACTACCATAGATTTTTAAATTTTCTACATTTGGTTTTTTATTGAAAAATATTTCAAAAGGAGTTTTGTTTTCTACTGAGTTGGCTATTGTACGATTCTTTAAATAAGACACCGTTTTCATTATTTCTGGCCAATATTTTGGATGTATTTTAGCCTCTCTTTGTAAACATCTGCCCATACCCATCGCGGCTCTATTAAACCTTTCTGCCACTCCATTTAATTCATGGACATAAGGTGGACAAGGTAACAAATCGATTCCTTTATCTTTCATGAACTTATAAATTTTGTGATTTAAATATACTTTTCCGTTATCACAGCGTACTTTTTTAATTCTTTTGTTTAATTGATTTTCGACTAAATTTACGTATTTTTCAAAACACTCAGCTACATCAGCTTTACTTTTAATGCAATAAATCCTACTACATTTACTGTAATCATCAATGAAACTTAAAAAGTACTTTTCTCCATCATAGCCTGTGGTACTATGTGGACCGTTGAGATCCGTATGAATCAACTTTAAATTTTCATTTGCACGATTTCACTTATTTTGAAATGGTACATTAGCCATCTTACTTTGTATACAGTTTGCGCATTTCATTACATTTTTTTCTAGTTTTTCTGGTAAACCGTCAAGTAACTTTTCATCAACTAATTTATTTAAGTATTGGAAATTTATATGGCCCAGTGTTCTATGCCATTTTTCTTTATTCGTTAATTTCACAGTATTTGCAAAAATATCTTTATCAAAATTTTTATAAATAAAACTTATCATTACATATAAATCATTTACTTTATCAGCTACTTCTACTAATTTTCGATTTTTATTGTAAATGTTTGCATTTTGATCTCCAGATACAATAGTGTTATTTACTGTCATTTTTTAAAAGCTTAATAAATTTTTATTTATTCTATTAACATAGTAAACATTTTTTAAAACAATTTCCTCTTGTACATAATAAATTTTAAAATAAGTTCTTTTATTTCCTAACTTAGTAGCTTTAAAATTTTTGCCATCTGGCATTTTCACATCAATCGGTTTAGTTAATACAACAAAATTTTCAAAACATTTTCAAAACAATATGGTCAGTGCATCCACTGTCCAATAACCAATTTATTTGATTTTCATTCGTTTCTTGATCTGCGTTTACCTGGTTTGCTTCTGCGTGATTGACCTCCATCAGCCAGGTTTCCGCCGAAGTACCATCGTTGGCTTCGCTTGTTTCTCCGCCTTGTTGGCTCGCTGCTCTGCCTCGTCCTTGGCCGCGGTAAGAGCTGCCCCTTGAGTTGCCTCGCTGCTTTCCTCGTAATCCTCGCTGACCTCTTCCTCTGTTGTGTGAAACCGTTTGTTGCCATGTTTTGATTTTGATTTTGATACGCCTGCGAAGGTCTCCAGCAGTCCTTTATGTAATGACCTTGTCTACCGCATTTATGGCAGCTACCTCGCACTTTTGTGTTGAACGTACTTGCGTTCCTTTTATTTTCTGTTTCGGGCTTAGACATATTTTTCTCTAGAATTTTCGATTTCACATAGTCCACCGTTCTCTCATTTTCGGGGACTAAATCGTTAAAATCACCAATATAACTATAGTTCAGTGGCAATGCGTTAATTAAATACCTCATTTTTTCTGGCTCGCTGAGAGATCCTCCAGCAGCTTTAAGTTTATTACAATTTTGTTCAAAATCAGCGAAACAATCTTCTACCTTTTCATAATTTTTTAATTTTACATCCTCCAATTTTCCTTTACATACAATCTGTAAAGCTGTAGATTTTGTAGAATACATACTTTTGAATTTCTCCATTATCTCAAATGTAGTTTTGCAATCTCGGATATATTCCAATTGCTTGTCTGATATTGAGCTTATCACAATAGTTTTTGCTTTCAAATCACCTTTTTTCCACGTTGTTTCAGCGTCATCTTGAGTCCTCTCTCTAATGGCTTGTTCCTTACATTCTTTATATTCGAGAATGTTAAATATTCTAAATTCCCAGCTTGAATATTTACTGCCATCAAACACTGGAATGTGCACATCGTCAATCTTCACTTGTTTAGCCATTTCAAATTCTATTGACTTTGCTATCGTCATCACGTTTTTCAATGTTCTCAAAAACACTTTCCTTAAACGATTTCTTTTTTCTTTTTTTAACTGGAAATTTTCATTGTTCACCTTTTGTTCCTCTTGTCCTTTTTTCTGATCAAACTCACAATCAACTGACTTCTCGTCCTTGTCACTCTTCATGGATTTCCAGATTCCTGCTTGTCTTACGTCATCCGAAGCTAGACGTACAGCAAGAAGAACGAAACACTCCTGCACGAAATCACGGAATCACGGAACCACGCTTCGCTACCATGTTGTTAATTACTAAATAAACTTAGACGTGGTTGAGAGTGTAAGAGTAGTAACTTTATAATAGTTAACATATTACAGTGATGCTAGCCTCATGCTTGCGACGTGCGACACTTGACGCTTGGGCGAGCCGAGCTGGACTTGCAGCGGCGTGAGAAGAAGTGAGGTGCGAGTCGGCAGCGCCCGGCTCGCGCACTTATGACGCGATGTTTACAATGGTGGGGAGGCGTACATGTGTTTATCCATGTGTCGTGTATGCCCGAGCTTGTACTGAGATTCTCTATGACGCTTGGGCTCACGCGCTACACTTTCTTACATATTTATTTGCTTATTCTTCTCAGTATAAATGTATATTTACAATACAGATGACATCGCATATGAGATCTGATACGAGATATGCGATGCCTAAAATTCTCATATGAGATCTTATATGATATTTACACGCGGGAAAAGGATACACAATAGGTTGCTTATAAAACGATTAGTAAAATGTAAAGCACTTTTAGGTAGACTATAAATTTATATGAATTTTTTATTTTATTCTCGTTTAAAAAGGACGGACACAAAGAAAAATATTGTGGGTAATAAAAGTAAATCATGATGGTGATCTATCACCATATATATAAAATATATATAAAATAAACTAAAAGTCGTGGTTTTCATTCTGAATGGACGCCATATTGGATCCGCCATCTTGAATTTCGTGATTCTGACATCGGGATCGTGATCAGCGACCCCAGAAACCTTCATATCACCGCTGATTTTCCAAAATTATACATTTCAATATTGTATCCTGAAACGAGTCTGAGAAGTGAAATTTGACCCTATAAATTTAGCCATTTTGGGTCATTTTGACATTGCAAAAGGTCAAATCAAAATATTCTGATTGGTGATCCTTTAAGTACAACTCTCGGGTGCACGTTTGTCATGACTGTGCAGTTATGAAAATGCCGATAACACTATTTAAATCGTAATTAAAAAAATTTTGGTTCGAAAAAATCTGCATTTTTTTACGGTTTTTGTTAAAAAACAATAGTTAAACAATCTTTTTCGAAAATTCTGATTGCACCATTCGAAAGAGCCTCCTCGAAAACATAAAGACATGTCATTACGGGATTATTTTCAATACTTTTTCTATGATTATTATGATCCCGAACATTAGCGTATATTCACAGTGCATCTGAGCGTTAAAGGGTTAATACATACTTGAGCTATTTTCAAAACATTTCAAATTGATTTTAAGTAGAAGTTTTAAAATTTGATATAATACTTCATGCAACACATTTTACCAGTATTTTATTTTTTTATATTACGCAAAACACTGATTAGATGCCATTTTTTAATCACTATGTTATTTGTTATCTATAACATTTGATTATATGTGCACTTCATGCTACACATCATGTATTTTATTTAACACAAAACACTGATTAGATGCCATTTTTTAATAACTATGTTATTTGTTATCAATAAAATTTGATTATATATGCACTTCATGTAATACATCATACCGGTATTTTATTTTATTTATTACACAAAACACTGATTAGATGTCATTTTCTAATAATTACAACATTTTTATTATCAATATAATTTTCAACTAGATAGACGATCTATGAAAATTACAATTTTCTTTTCTTATTTTGAAAAACTTACTTCAAAGCATAATACTTCTTTCGTACTTTGAGTCCAATACTGTCTAAATAAACATCTTAGTTGTTGTTTGTTTTATGTGTAATTCATTGAAAGCAATGAAACTGTCATTTTCTTCATTGACATCCACGTGCTCTTTTGCCCTGTCAAATATGAAGACAAATTTTTGATATTCTTCTAAAATTGATGTTAATGATCTATTGGCAAATATGCAAAAAAATTCAATCCTCTCCTACGCAGATGACACTATCATCATCTCTGGTGAAGATACGTGGTTTGATGCGCAGGAAAAAATGAACAAATCATTAGAAAATGTTGCAAATTGGTTAGCATTTAATAAACTTTCATTAAATACTAGTAAAACGGTCTATATGACAATTGGTAGTTATTGTGATAGTCTTTATTTATTTATTTATTTATTTCCAGAAAATATTTACATTACATTATTATATACGAAATATACATAAGTCAGTAAATCCTACTGAGGCAAATATTATTGCCTGTGTGTAGATCTGGTACATAGAAAACTTACAAACTAAAAAAAATATTACAAACTACAAAATTCTTAAAAACTATATAATGGTATATGCGTAGTGTTTGTTAACATCGATAAAATCCATTGTAGTACATAAATAACAGTTGAATAATTTGTTAGATATATTGGTTAAGATTTAATTATTATTTTGAAATTATATTGCATCTTTTACTATAAACATTTTTAATTTTTTCTTCATTAATTGTCTACTTAAATTCATAACTTTGAGATCCTTAGATAGCCCATTAAAGACCCTTATAGCTTCATTGTAGCTATTTTTATCACTAATTCTTTTATCACATTTAGGTAATTGAATTGTTTTGTTTCTGGTCTTGCTCGCACTGTTTATATATTTATTTCTTAATGTAGAATAATGTAAGGATATTGACTCTAACTGGAATAATTTTTTTATTTCAAGAGGTGGATTAGTTTGAGAGAATTTATTTTTATTTATGATTTTCAATATTTTGTTTTGTGTTGATTGTATTAGTTTCATATTATTATCGTACGCACCACCCCAGGCAATTACCCCATAATTGATTAGACTATGAAAGAAAGCATAATATATTATCATTACTGTTTTTGTATCCATCATATTTTTTATCTTGGCAAAGACAAAAATTAGGTATTTGGTTTTTTAAATGATATATCTTATATGCTTATCCCATTTCATATTGTAGTCGAAATACAGCCCTAAGTATTTATGACTTTCAACTCTTTTTATTAATTGCGTTCCTATTTTGATGTTTAGTGTGCCAGGCACACTATCACAGTAGTTTCCGAGAGTCATATAGACCGTTTTATCTATATTTAGCGACAGTTTATTTTGTGCAAGCCATTTGGCCACATGATTAAGGTAAGCACACATTTTTTCCTGAGCTGAGGATCACATGTTGTCACTTGATATGATAACCGTGTCATCAGCATAAGACATGATTGTGTCATTTTGCATACTTCCTAGTAAGTCATTGACATAAAGTATAAAAAGTAATGGTCCTAATATAGTTCCTTGGGGAACACCCGTAGTAAATTCTTTATATTCACTTTTACAGTCTTGAATTTTTACTCTTTGCTGCCTATCTGTGAGATAGCTAGTCATCAGTTTTAAGGCACTACCCCTTACTCCGTATCGTTCAAGCTTATCTAAAAGAACTCTATGATTAACAGTGTCAAATGCTTTGGCTAAGTCTAGAAAAGCAACAATTATTGGTTTACTTTTATCTAAGTTTTCGTATATGATATTTGATATATAATTTAATGCGTCAGTAGTTCCCCTATTTTTAACGAAACCGTATTGTTTTTCTGATATTATGTTATGTTTTTCAAAAAAGTGGTATAATCTATTATAAATTATTTTTTCAAAAATTTTTGCAATATTCGATATTAAAGAGATTGGTCTGTAATTACTGATATTAGATTTTTCACCAGCCTTGTAAATAGGGACTACCTCAGCATTTTTGAGCGCGTCAGGCCAGATAGATTTCACAATACATAAATTGAAGATATATTCTAAAGGCACACATATATATTCAGAGAGAATTATCAATGATTTAACGTTAATATTGTCTACACCTCCAGATTTATTTTTCAATGTATTGATTATTTTGTATATCTCAGCAAAATCTGTCGGACGAAAGAAAATGGATTCAGGATTCCTATCTGGATGTTTCAGGTTATTATTATTTATATTAGTAAATTGAGCACTCAAATTTGGTCCTATTTTGCAAAAATAGGTGTTAATAGCATTTGCTATATCAGTTTTATTTTCGATTTTTTGATTGTTTTCGTATATATATTTTATTGGATTATCATGCACACTATTTCTCCCTAATTTAGTTTTAATTATGTTCCATAATTCCCTAGAGTTTCCGCTATTTCGTTTTACCATTTCCTTTTCATATTTAAATTTTGCTTCTTTAATAACTTTGTTCAATATCTTAGTGTAATTTGTATACTCTTTTTTTAGGGCTTCAGAAGTGGGATTGTTTTTCCATAAGATATACAGTGTCTCTTTAGTAGTACACGAGACTATAATAGCACTAGTAATCCAATTTTTTCGCGGAAGTTTATTTTTAAATTGTTTTTTGGTAGTGAACGCATCAATACAATTATTTATCATGTCAATTAATGCGTTAACTGCAAGATTAGGATCCTGCATAGACAATATTGAGTACCAGTTTGAATTATTTGCAACATGTTTTAACTTGTAATTAATTGATTTCATATTGAATTTGTTCGGCTGATTTATTTCTAATTTATCTATAGTTATAAATAATGGGTAGTGATCATTAAATGGATTCGTTATTTTAAATGAATTAATATTTATATTTTTAGTTTTTATATAGAAATTGTCGATGCAGGTACCTCTTTTATTATCAGATGAAGGCCTTGTTATTCCAGTAAAGCATGGCGTAAATTTATGTTCCAAGAGATCATTTAAAAATTCTTGTGTTATAAGGTTATCTGTTGAGTGAGTCTTACTAAAATTTTCGTCTAATATATCAATGTTAAAATCCCCGATTATACAATGGTTCTTAGTATTTAATTGGTCTCTTAGGAATTTTTTCAGGCTATGTACAAATTCATACTTTTTTATATTGTGTGACCTTTAGATCGCTGAGATTCTTACAGTTTCGGTGCCAATTAGTTTTATAACCGAGCTTAAGATACGTATGTTGTCTACCACTATAATTTCTGTGTGTTCAGATAGTTCATCCTTTATATACATCATAACTCCATCTGTTTTATTCATTTTACTCTCACCATAGTAACTGTTGTAACCTGATATGTTGTACAATGGAGTATATTGCACATTCCAAGATTCAGTACATATAATGACACTTGGTCTTACGGCTAAACATTCAATAAAAGTTTCAAGTTTTTCAAAGTTTTGTTTTATACTTCTAATATTCACACATAAAATCAAATTTTTACCTTTATCGATACTTTTATTGAGTGTTTGTACATTACCAAAAGCTTGTTCTTTTTGTGAAATAACTTCAAAATTTAGTTGTTGTTGATCCATGTTCAAAATTCAGAAGTTCAGAAGTTGTTGAGTCTGTTGGGTAATAAATTTGTGATATGGTTCTGTTTAAATTTATTGGTGAGGTTGTGGCCGATAAATTACCAGCTGATGTTGCCGGACTGATAAAAATTCTACTTTGTCTTCTTGGTGTCATTACGACCGGTGATTTACCGGTAGCTGTATCAGTGTTTTGTAACTGTGATTGAAAATTTACTTTACCTACATATTTTGGAATGTGCGGTCTCACTGGATAATCTGTTTCAGCAATTAACTTCTTTATCTTGTGAAACATAACCTCGAATTTTCGGTATCATTTACGACGTGTTTAGTATTATAATTTGTTTTATATTGATGATTACTGTACATACAATTAACACAATTGTGTTCGTTTGGGGTAGTACAGTTGATCGTGTTATGTTTTCCAGTACAACGTAGGCAGATTTTCGTATTCTTACACTTTTTACCACTATGACCAAATCGACCACAGTTAAAACACGGGGTTAGATTCAAGTCATCGAATGCTCTGCAATTTTGATAACCAATATGAACTCTATATTTATTACTCACAATTTGATTATATACTTCCGCTGGTGTTTCAATTAATATAGTGTTAATTTTTGTTTTAATGTTTTCAAATATATGTAACACTTTGCATTTGCTGTTTGGGTGTTTGAAGTTCCTTTTGTTAATATCTTGCTCTATTTCTTTAATCTCCAGGTCTTCAAAATTGTCGAAGCCTGTTATTTTCATCTTGGGATTTTTAATAGATTCTCTTGTTATTTTGTAGTAGGCAGAATACTTTTGTTTTAGTATATTCTCAGTTTGTATCAAACTCTCCTCATTTATAAAGCTTATTATTGCTTCATCTTTGTTCTTGATTTTTATACTTTTTGCTTGTATAGATGAATTTTTATTTATATAGTGAGCTATATATGGTTTTATATCTGGCACATTTGTTCCTTTATTATCATTCTGTATTCTTTTCAATATTAGTTTTTGTATCTTCCTTTCTAATTGCTTATCACTTACTACCACTTCTGCAAATGTTTTTTTGTTTTTGGTATAGTTTTCTTTGTCTAAAATTTGGTTTAGCATGAGATTATTGTTGTGTACTTCTGTACTTATTTGTTTTAATAGATTTTTTTTCTTCCTCAGGAAAACTTGTCAATTCTTGATTTCCTTTGATTTCCGTAGCTTTTATTAGTAGCAATTCTTCTTCAGCTTGTTTTAATTTTTGTTCTGTCTGTGCATTGGTTTTTATTAGTATTTCGTTCCTTGTCATTATCAGATCATTTTGGTTTCTCAGATTTTCTAGTTCCCTCCGTAGTAGTACTACTGCAACACGTGGGTCTTTAGAGGTTATGTCATCTATATTATGTTTTTCACATATTATTTCTATGGCAGATAAGTAGTTTTGTGTTCTTTTTCTGTTATAATCACTTTTATGGTAGACATTGTTACACACTACACATATCACAACTCCCACTGGCGTCCCGGGATGACATTTGTAATAAATTTCTGGCGGAGGGGTCTGCTTAAGCAGCACACCCTCGTCCGCCATCTTGGCCTAGCTAGTCTACCAAAAAACATTAAAATTGAAATACAGAAACAAGAAATAAAATGAGTGACTAATTATAAGTACCTAGGAATAATTTTCGATTACAATATAAAATGGGATATGCATATTCAGTATATCATAAATAAAACCAAATATCTAATATTTATCTTTGCAAAAATTAAAAATCTCTTGGACATTAAATCGCTAATAACAATATATTATGCCTTCTTTCACAGTTACATAAATTATGGAATAATAGCATGGGGTGGGGCTTATAATAATAATATAATGCGATTACAAGATATACAAACAAGAATTTTGAAACTTATATACAAAAACTCTTTCGTAGAAAGAAGACTTCTAAACGTAAGGGAAGTGTTTGATTTGGAAGCACTAATGTATCACTATGAAGAACTGAAAGAATTATATTTAAAAAAGTACATCGAAAACTAGGAATAAGAGTATTCAGCAACCAAAAATAAATAAGTCTGTTAGTAAAAAAAGTAGTTTCATGGTAGCGCTGAAGACCTTTAACTGTCTTCCTAATGAATTAAAAAGTCTGACCTGTAATGGTAGTTTTGGGAAATATAAAAAAAAGAAAAAACTATTTAATTATATACAAAAAACATAGATTATATAACTACTGTTTTGTTTGGGTGTTTATACTTTATTGGAAATTTATAATGTTAAAGTAATTTTAAGTTAGTTTGTAAGTTTTTATTTTGTATATCCCAGCCCTTGTACAGGTAGTTATATCTACCTCTTAAGGTTTACGCTATGTAATTTGTCTGGTTAAATAAATAAATAAATAAAAAATAAAATTATATCATATGAAAAATGTTCATGTTGAGAACATATAGATACATCTTGAAAAATATTGTGTCGTAAATCGTATTTGCCTGCCCTTCCATAATAATATTGGTTTGGTTTTTCTTTCTTGAGTAGTACTATATTCTTACTATCTTCTTTAATATAAATTATTCTATTCCTAAGCGTCTGTTCTTGTATTAAAATAACTTTTTCTTGTCCATTAATAATAAAATAACCACCAGGGTCATGAGAGCACTCGTTCATTTTTGCTAATTCAAAATTAGATTTTTCAGATAGTACACAATTAGAACTCAATATTATTGGCTATATTACATATATCTCCATATTTCCAAAATGACTCGAAAAAAGTCTTCTGGTATAATATCTGTAAGATAATAATTAATGAATTCTTCTTTGTTAAAAACTATTTTTTAAGGTGATGTGATACCTACGCTATTACTTAATTCTCGGTTCCCGTTTTTCTCCTTCAATTTTAAACTTATTGAAAAAAACTCTTTGACACGTTTTAAGTTTAATAAAGAACTACAACGTATCAAAGAGTTTTTTTCTTAAAATTAAAAATTGAATGAGAAAAACGGGAACCAAATTTTGGGTAATAGTGTCAGTATTGCATCACCTTAATAGTGATCTATTTACTTGGTAATATCCTTATATTTTCTGATATACTCTGTAAAAATAAAAACAAGATTTCACAAAGTAACAATACTTATTATAAACTTTATTGATTTATAACTTTATAATAAAAGTTTGCTACTTATCTGATTATAATATATTGCTATTGCCCATTGATATTCACAGCTGCTTATACAGGTTATATTTTTCCAATCAAATCCAAAATGAAATAATCTGCATATGTATCTGTATGTATATATATAATAAGTACTTATCTATCTAATAAAAGTTATTTTCCCCGTTGATTTATTCACATAATTCTTCTCATAATTAGTTGATTTCTTGAGATCTTCGAAATATATTATTATTAACTAACTCACTAAATGATAACATTTGTATATAAAAATACTGACACGTTATATGTAAGGTTAGGCGTCGACCAGATACGGATCTGTATATTGTGACGGGCGCCGATATGAGTCGCGTTAACCGAGCAGACGGCGGCACGAGATTCGAATCTCGCGCGCCGGAACGTCGAATGCCTCGTAGCGCGCCACGCGGCGCGCGATCGAGGCAAACGGAGAAGACGCCGCGGTGCTGCCGCGAAAGGGACGCCGCGGCCATGTTGATTCTGACCGTGACACGCGAAGATAGTCCGAGGTGCCTGCCGCGTGTTTTGTGCGATACGAGAGAGACAGAGAGTGTACTGCGCCTCCACCGCTGACTGTGCGACCGCCGGAGCGCCGCCACCAATCCCGAACGAGCGAGGGAGAGAGAGAGAGAAAGAGAGAGCAACGGCCAAAAGAAGAAAGACGGGGACAGTGAGTCGTTCTCCATCCCCGCCCCTCCTTGCTGCGGGAGCCTGTGGCATAAGCGCGAGAGAGAGGGAGAGAGCGACAGCGGCTATGGCTGGCCAGCCAACTTGCGTGAGTCGCATTTAATATTACGCGCGTATCTGTGTCGCGAGAATTGGTTGTTGCCGCCGCGAATCGGCGGCCGCGAGCGTGCGTGCGTCGACTAAAGTCTCGGCCTGTCGTGTTTGGATGTAAAGTTCTTGTCCGGGTTTCGCGCCCCTTAGCGCGAGTCTTTTATTCAATAAACCCCTTGGTTTTGTTTTATCTTAAATAGTCGAGTCACGAGTATTCATTGAGCGCGCCTTAACCTATGCATGAGTTCCCGAATACCGCCCTCTACCCTTTTCAGTCGCTGCAGCTAGTCGCAGGCATTGCCTCCTAGAGGAACATCGGTAGCGGGAGTAAGTATTTCATCAGCTGCTTGGAGGTTAGCTCGAGCGGCGTTGTGCGGGAAAGACCGGCTGCGCTGGTAACGCTAGGTTATAGCGAGCAGCCGGTAGTTCGCGGGCAGCAGTTGGCAGCAGCGGCAGAGCGCAGCGCCGGTTCTAGGAGAAAGCGGCCTAGGCTTCCTACAATAGAAGCCGGGCTCGCATGTTCGGAAACTGTGCCGAGGCGCTTCTGCCGGACTACAGGTAATTCTACAACGGTGAGTTGCCGGGGCGTAGAATAACCCCGTATATTACCCCGCGTACCCCTGAGAGGGATTAATACCCTCCGCATAACCGAACCCCGTTACAACTAGCGCCCTTAACGTGTTGGAAAGCATAGGTTAGGGTATAATTCGATTATTTAAACAGGTCGAGACTCGCGTTGCGAATAATTAATTATCGAGAGGGTTAATTAATTACTACAAAAGTGGATAGTGTGTGCAAGGGTAACCAACTGGTGGTTTATAACCTTGCTTGGAGGGAATAACCCGGCCTGCACGTGTTTAGCGAGGACATTGCTTGTGAAGGCCGGGCATTGTTGAAGTACTTAGTGAGCGCAACAAAGAGATTAATTAACATTTATTTATTGTTCATTACACTATTTATTAATTTTTTTTTATCAATAATGTGTTTTTAGCGTTCGATCTCTTTGTTGGACAACTCACGTGAACGCCGGGGCGTAAAGTAGCAGATTACGCACCGAATTTGCAGTTTAAGGGATATTAGCGGAAATTTCCGCATTTTTGGGGAAATACGCGTGAGCGCGGACGCGAGGGACGGCCTAGAGGTCGTGCGCAGTAATTTTGAGGCCGCGCATGCGCAGAAACCGAAAAGAAAAGTGGAAGTCACTATCGCGGAATCGTTAGCGCATCTCACTGGGAGGTGCGCGCATCCACTAATTTCGAGTTTGCGCATGCGCAAAGGGTCGAAAAATTAAAATTTTGATTTAGCACGCGGAATCGGTAGCGTATCTCACTGGGAGGTGCGCGCTTTACTAATCTTGAGTTTGCGCATGCGCAAAGGGCCGAAAAATTAGAGTTTTGTTTTTGGACACGGAATCGTTTGCGCGTGCGCTGGTGAAACTATTACACCTAGTGATTTTAGTGCCGCACATGCGCAGCGTGCGGAAAACGCAAATTTCGATTTTTCGACACGGAATCGTTTGCTCGCGTGCCGAATAGATTTGCGCAGGAAGTAGAAGTGAAAAAAGTCAATTAGTTTATTTGCAATTCGCAATCTAAGACTTATAACCCCGCGAAAACGCTCACGCATCCGCGAAATCGCGACTGCACCGATTTTATCTTTTGCGCATGCGCTGAATCGTTTGCGCATGCTTTAAAAACATGTGCACATTGCGCAAACAAGCGAATTACGTTTGCGCAATAACCATAAAGCGACATAACCTCCAAGCAAGCAGGGTAAAAAGCGAGTTACCCGGGTCTAGCGATTAGAGACCGAACCACCAGTTGAGAAAATTCGTATTTTCTTTAGCCAGTGGTAATCCAGTAGGTACCTTGTGAAGGATACCACTGGCAGTGCAAAAGCACTTTCAAGTTCCGCGTAATTGAACTAAAAGTTCCCTTGCGCACACAAAAACCGCGAAGACTTTGTGATGGCGTATAACATCCACGTAGCCTTGGAGGATTGGGGAAATACTCTCACGCGCCGGGAAATCGATAGCTGCCTGGCACAACTAGAGTTAAAGCGCCATGGCATGTCGTTTGGAAAGCTGGAGAGATTGACTAAGTGGGTGTTGGGGATGTATTGCCCGGAAGATTTTGAAGAACCAGTTGGGCCGGGAGATGCAATCGCCCGGCGAAAAGCACTGAGGACAACCCTTCTGAATAAACTCCTCATGGAAGATGAAGGCACCTTCACACAAACCTCCAGCTGTGAAGTGCACCCACTGGTGGTAGTGCTGAAGAGCGAACGAATAATAAAAATAGTGAGGGAGACGACGGCGGAAGCGGCGTCGCGAGCCCAACACCCCATGAATCCCCGGCGCGCGACCAGAACGCCATCAGTGAAGAAACTCCGCAAGTACATATGGAAAACGCACAAGAAGAGGACGACTCGCGAGCAGCCAACCTACAGCACGACACACAAGACACGTGGGAGGAAGAACCACCGCCGCGGCAGGGAGACATGCTGCGTCTCCAGGCAAGAGACGGAACAGAGTTCCAGGTGCCAAAGGGTGTCAGCCAACACCAGCAACAAGCAGCGTACGACCTCCACATAGCAGGGCTGTTAACAAAGCTAAAGTCACTGGAGGATAGACTTGACCATCAGCGACAAAGAGCGTCCAGCACCCAGATAGCGGACACAAGGCCAGGACTGAACGTGCGATTCGAAGACACGTTCACGCTCCCAGAGCAGAACGAAGCATGGGATCGTAGGCAGCGTTCGCCACCGCCAGCTCGCCCTAGAGACCAGGCTGATTTACGGGACGTAAACCCAGCCTGGGAGGGGGGTGACCGCCGAAATCCGGCGAGAAGTTCGAGCTGGCACAACTACTCCGCGCCAGGTACTTCGGCCAATTTCTCGAGGTCGGGGTTATACCCCTCGAGAGATATCGGCCAAGTAGTGCGGAAGTGGCAAATACTCTTCTCGGGCGCGAAGAGCCAGAGCATAGACGTATTCTTGGCAAGGCTGGAGGATTGCAGAGTCCTGGCCAACTTGACGGAAGAAGAGGTGTTATCGTCGCTATCGGAACTCTTCACCGACACGGGCGCCACGTGGTACAGGAATGAGAAGGAAAAGTGGACCACGTGGCAAGAATTTGTGACGGCTGCGCGACGCTGGTACGGCACGAGCCGAAGGTACCAGCAGCGGCTAGTGGCCGAATCTAATAGTCGCACGCAAGGGGCGGAAGAGGCCGTGAGGGACTACATCACATGCCTCGTAGCGATCATGAGGAAGATATCGCCTGCCCCCAGCCTCGAACATCAGCTGGACCAGATCCATCGCAACCTCAAGCCGCGGTTGCAGTCTATGGTTCGGAGATCAGACTTCCGAACCATCGAGGAGCTGCTCGACTTGGCGGTAGATGCTGTGCAAACCTTGGAGTATTCCAAGGCCTATCTACCGCCGCCACCGCCAGGAGCCACCTTGTTGCCAGAAATGGCATACAAGCCTCCTCCTCCTAGCGATACTACACGCAAGCCGATAGGGCACCGGGAGGATAAGGTGGCAGCGGTGGTAGACGAGTGGGGCCCCAAGCAGGAGAGCTTAGAGGACATGCTTCGCAGGGTCATCAAGCAAAGCCTCGCGGACCTGGGGAACCCCAATGCGGGGGGCTCCGGACGAACGTCCTCGTCGGGGCTGCGTAGAGGGCGCGGCCACCGACCACCAGGTCAGGGCGGATCCGGGAAGCTCCCGGAACAGAAGAGCGGGCAGGTGCGGGGTAAGTCCCCGCCCCCCGCTAGTTCCGGAGGCAACTCCCCGAAGGAGCCGAGGCCTCCATTGTGTTGCTACTCGTGCGGCCTTCCAGGTCACATGGCCCGGTTCTGCTCGACCGGTTCGGGAAACGTCAAGGGGGGGGGGGCTTAGAAGGGATCACCTCCGCTCCCCCGCAGGCAGAGATCCCTACGAAGGAGGTCGCGGGGGCCGTGGGCGACAGTCGCCCGGGCCCGCCAGAGCGAGGGACTCGCTCGTCGAAGGATAGTCGAGGAGAGGCCCCGGCTATCCCACCACCCGACGCAGAAACCCGATGGTGTATGCGGATCGGGTTTGGCGATTTCGACCTCCGAGCGCTGTCGGATCCAGGAGCGTCTACGACGGTCATGGGCACCGTCGGGCTCCAACTGGCAACAGCGCTCAAAAGGGACTTCGTAGCGTCCGAGAAGCAAGCGGTACGGCTCGCGGATGGAAGCCGCAGCCCCCTGCTAGGCCACGTGATCCTGCCGATCACGGTGGCGGGCATAACGCGCGACATACGGGTCGCCATCATGCCCCAGCTCGACGCAGACTGCTAGGTAGGGGTCAACTTTGTACGAGTGTTTAGGGCCGTACTTGACCCGGATGTGGATAGGCTCTTCTGCAAAGAGGCGGAAGCCTATGTCGAGCTTGAGGACGCTACCGACCTTCAGCGAGAGGAGCTGAAGTCCATGGTAGACGAGATCCTGGGCAAGCTCCCGCCAGGACTGGGATGCGTCAAAGGCGTGGAGCATGAGATCCGAGTGGGGAATGCTCGGCGAATCAAACAACGCCACTATCCGGTATCAGATAGGGTGCAGGAGGAGATGCATCGTCAGGTGCGCGAGATGCTAACTCAAGGTATAATTGAGCCCTCCAGAAGTGGTTGGTCGAGCCCCGTCGTGATGACGCCGAAGAGCGACGGCACGCGGCGGTTTTGCAGTAACTTGCGTAAGGTGAACGCAGTCACCGAACCCGATGCCTACCCCCTTCCAAATATGCAAGATATTCTGCGGAAGCTGAGAAAGGCACAGTTTATCTCCACGCTGGAACTCAAGAGCGCGTATCACGAGATACCGCTAGCGGAAGAGGCGCGTCCGATCACGGCCTTCACGGTGCCGGGAATGGGGTTATACCAGTTCCGGCGGATGCCGTATGGTCTGACGAACGCGCCCGCTACCTTCCATCGGCTCATCGACCAAGTGCTCGGATCCGAGCTAGAGCCGAACGTCTATGCCTACCTCGACGACATCATCATCGTCGCCGAGACGTTTGAGGAGCACAAGAAGTGCTTGCGAGCGTGCTAGAACGGCTCGGAGCCGCTGGACTGACGCTGAACGCCGCGAAGTGCGTGTTCTGCAAGCCGGAGGTAGCGTACCTGGGCTTCTTGGTTAACCGGGACGGTACGAGGCCTAACCCGGCCAAGATAGAGCCCATTAAGAATTACCCGGTGCCACCGAACCTGAAGGCGCTGCGACGGTTCCTAGGCACGTCATCCTGGTATAGGAGGTACATACCGAATTATGCCACCATCGCCGAGCCACTCACCAACCTGGCAAAGAAGAACCAGAGGTATGAGTGGCTCGAGGAGCAGCAGAACGCTTTCGATCTGCTCCGGGCGATGATCATGACCCCGCCGGTGCTGCACCGCCCCGATCCTACCGTGCTGTTCATCGTGTAGACGGACGCGAGTGACGTGGGCCTAGGGGCCGTACTGCTCCAGGAATCGGAAGAGCTAAAGCGGGTAATAGAGTTTGCAAGCCGAGTTCTTACCCCGGCAGAGCGAAATTACAGCGTGACTGAAAGAGAGTGCCTCGCGGTTGTATGGGCGATCCAAAAGTTTCGCCCTTACATCGAAGGGTACGAGTTCAAAGTTGTGACAGACCACAGTAGCTTATGGTGGCTCTGTCACATGAAGAACCCGACGAGCCGGCTTGCTCGCTGGGCATTGGAGCTGCAAGGCCACAAGTTCACCGTTGAACAGCGGAAAGGCGCCTTGAACCACGTGGCAGACGCCCTCTCTCGTATGTATGAGGATGAGGACGCGCTAGAAGTGGCTGCGGTGTCGTGATTCGCCGACACCGAGGACACGTGGTATCAGGAATGGTGCGCCAAGGTCAAAGAGCAGCCCAATGACTACCCCACCTACAAACTCGTAGCAGGCAGTCTCTATCGGTACCGCCCCAACTCAGAGGTAGACTCAACCCTCGGCGACGATGACGATGCCTGGAAGCTGGTGGTACCAGAAGAACATCGTCGCGAGGTGTTGCAGGAATGCCACGATGACGCCACCGCTGGACATCTCGGCAGGGAGAAGACGTTCGCCAGAGTCGCGCTGCGCTACTATGCGGAAACGCAGGAGTACGTGCGAAACTGCGAGACGTGCCAGCGCTTCAAGGTGGAACAAAGGGCTCCAGCGGGCCTCATGGGGCGCTGAGTAATCGGCAAACCCTGGCAGGTCGTGGCTGAAGACATCATCGGACCGTTGCCTCGAAGCTCCAAAGGTTGCGAGTACATCCTGGTGTTTCAAACACCTTTTCACCCGGTGGGTAGAGGCATCTCCCATACGTAAGGCCAACGCCAAGACGGTGATAGCGGAACTGAGTCGGAAGATCTTTCTTCGATTCGGTTGCCCGGAAGTCTTCCTGTCTGACAACGGCACAGAGTTTAAGAACCATGCCGTGGAAGACTTCCTGCGGGAGCGCGGTGTGCACCCCCCCCCCCCTATCACCTTCAGGCTAATCCGGTAGAACGAGCCAACCGTACCCTAAAGACGATGATCATTTCCTATCTTAAGGAGCGGCATAGTACATGGGACGAGAAGCTTCCGGTACTTCTCTTCGCCATGAATACGGCTGAGCAAAGTTCTACTGGGATGAGTCCAGCTCTAATGCTCTATGGAAGACAGCCAGAACCCCCTGGCACGCAACGAAGGATGCAAGAGGTAGCAGACCACCCGGCTCAAGAAGGAAGGTGGGCTCGCTGGAAGGAGCGAATGGAGGCTCTTCCAGAGTTACACGCGCGCGCCGCTTCTAGAGCGCGCGCAGCTCAAGAACGCCAAGCCGGCTATTACGACGCTGGCAGGCGCGAGCAAACTTTCAAACCAGGTGACAGAGTGTGGAAGCGAAACCATCCCCTATCCTCAGCCGCCAAGGGTATTGCGGCGAAGCTACCGCCGAAGTTCGAAGATCCGTATTGGATTACGGATGCCCTTGGACCTAACACCTAGAAGTAGTTATTGTGGCACCATGGGGAAGACACAACAAACCCCCACCACCACACGCTGGTGGAGGGTTATTATACATCCCCTCCCCCTCCCTCCAGGGTATGGTGGTGGGGGTTTGTTGTGTCTGCCCCATGGTGCCACAATATTCAAAATTCAAAATTATGATTTAAACTTAACTCTACGATTTCAAAATTTAAAATTATGATTTAAACTTAACTCTATGATTTCAGAATTTAAAATATAACTTGAACTTTTAAAATTTATATAATATTGAACTCTATGATTTAAAATTTAACTTTACAATTTAACTCTATAATATTAAACTTTATCTGCAAGAAAACTAGGTGGTATTTTAGGATAGGAGTATAAAAGGTAAGTAAAAACAAGTTTGATACATTTAGATCTTTTTATTCATTAAAAATATAATATTTTCTAAATGTAATGATACAAGCTCATATATTAAAGACATAACATCATGAATGGGTATTGATATCGGTATATCATTTTTTTTAATCATTATTTCATCATAAACTTTATCAGAATCAGGTATACCGAATTTTTCCGCATAAATTAATAAATCATCCTTAGAAAAATGTGTATATTGTGATGATTGCGATTCTTGCAATTTTTCTTTGAAATAATGACAAAGTGTATTAATAATATATTCTATGTTACATGTTACATCTAATAAAAATCTCACTCTCACACGTGTACAATGTTTTAATATTTTTAATCTATCAAAAGAAACTTTTTTAAATACTAAACTACGTCGGTACTGTTTCTTTGGTGTTTCACCACCTGACGTCTGTGAATCTTCTTCTTCTACAAGTTCAATTGCCTTGTCGCCATAACTCATAATACGCCTTATGCTAAAACGGCTAAAGGGCATCTTTTTATCCAGCATATCACCATCTTCAGTTTCAAAGAACTTATCAATAACTGGAAAAATTTCTTCAAATAAACGCCAGTCAGACACAGTAAATGGTATACCAACAAAGTCGTCACCACTAAGACGGATGATAGGTAGAAATTCATCACCAATTTCCTTATTTTCTAGACCAATTGTAATTTTCTTAGTATAAGATTTATTTAGTCCGTGCACCATTGGCAACAGTTGATGACGACAATGATATTTGGAAACACTTTCTTGACCTGCCATTGTCTTGTATTTACGCTTGCCTTGACCAGCCATTCTTGTGTATTATTTTCAGCAGGAGTGATCGTGTGAACTAATGAATAGGTTGTGGTAGACGCTCTTTTTTATACTATTCATTCGGATGGTGGAGGGGTTTTCTATTGGAAGGGTAGGATAGTAGCGGGATGTGTTCGTAGTGGAGGGGTTGGTAATGGTAGTGGGGAAATGTGCCCCTATACAATTTTGAAACATAATTTCTAACAATTTGATCATTTTTGTGTAAGTTACAAGAAAAGTTTTCGAGAAAATGTCCAATTCCAAGGCCCACAGACATGTAATGTAAAAACATGAGACAAAAATAGCACATGTATCTGAAGTTTCACTTTGTAGTTGTCGTGAATTCCATCGAAATTTTCTAACATTTTTCCGAATACGGCTTATATGATCGGGTATGTAAGGAGGTACACCAAAACTATCAAAGTACCAGGCATCACCGTTTCTATTGACGTAAATTGCTATCCAATGCAAGCCAGGTTTACCGTGCCTTTGGGTGTTGAAAATAAAAGCTGTCGGTCTCGTCCAGACCAGAGGAATTTGATCTGCCGCAAAGACCCCCACAGCGTGAGTAGGAATTCGAGATAAAATCCGTTGAATTTGTATATTGTTTATCACAGAGGTTAATAGGTGGTTCAAAGATAAACTCTTCACTAACAGCTTCAGTTTTACCACGTGTTTTCAACCACGTTTTTAACTTAGAGACGTTATTCAAAGCACAACTAAACTTTGAAAAACCATATTTTAAAGAATGTTGCATGCAGTAATTACCAGATGCTGTAAGTTTGTGAAATGGTGGACAATCTTCCTCAAACTCTAAATTTATAATGTGTCGTGTAGTGATTTTTCGTAAAATCGCCACTTTCATGCCACCACGAACATAAATATTGTTTGCTCTCTTGCAAATTTCTTCTAGATTTTTGTACAAGACTTTTTCGGAAACACCTTGATCAAGCCCGTCGAAGCCGTGATGGTTTCGTGATAACCAATCGTTTTCTTATCTAGCCTCTTGACATAGTGCAGTTATTTGTCTATTCGGAGAAACAGGCCAATGTCCTGTGAAATTTTGATTTAATGAAAGAACTGCCACTTCTTTTGGTACCGGACGGTTTTTATACTCTGTGACACACTATATCTACGACGATATCCATCTTCATAGTTTTGAACAAATCAACGTCCAATCAACGACTGACATATCAGAAACATTTCCAAACCATTAACCTTTACCCCCCACTACTACTACTTTCCCCTACCATCTCACCCACTATAGTCCACGAGAACTTGACTTGACGAATCAATCTCAAGTATATTTTCATATTCAGCATAAATTATACAATTTACTGTACTGCTTAACGGATCATCAAAACGAACATCAATTCTCACACTACCATGTTTTACTAGATTCCAATGTGTGTCTTGATTTGCTGATAAATCAGGTGTTAAATCGAAAGCGAAAAGACAATATCCATTGGCATAAGCTTCGCGTGAAATGGAATTACCCTCATTTAAATAATGTATACCTGTACCAGAAAATAAAGTATGATATGCATCAATATACATATTATTCGTTTTAAAATCAGGTTGTAATGGTTTAGACGGTACTTGTACGCCATCAATGTAGATACACAAATAATTTATATTGAAATTTTTAAAATTAAATGGATTGAGACCCTTATCACCGTTAAAAGCTTTATTTTCTACAAAGCCAACAATAATTCTTTTTGATAAATGACCTAAAATGACATTATCCAATGTTTCTCCATGAATACCACTATGCATTGTAATAGCTTTTACTTCTACACGTGTGAGGGGATATTTAGTTGTTATTTTCGAAAGTGCTTTTTCGTGAGCATAATACTTGGACTAAGTCTGACACGACGTACAAAGAGAGCAGCTTCGGTGATTCGAGCGGTGTAGAGTCCTGTCGGGTCCATAAGACAAAAACTATCTCGTGATCGTACGAGCCGCACACGTACTTCGACACCATTAATTAATAATTTGTCTTGATTGAAAACATCAGAATGTAAATACCCAATCATATCTATGTTTTTCCGATCGCCCATAAGGATTCGGCGGTTTGTAAGACCCTCGCTTTCGTCATCTGTAGCATCCATTTTTCCAGGAGTGTCGGTGTACCATAGTGCACTGGTGAGATGAGATTCTTTTAGCTGCAGACCCATAGTTTAATAAAGTTTCAATGTATGATCGATAAGCGTAGGCGTTATTGGGCGGGGAAACAGGTTTTTGATTAAACAACACATTTGATTAAATATCGAGTGCATAAAATTATTTACAGGACCAACATTTTTCAAGGTATTTTTATCTATGGTTTCAGGAGGTGTTACTGTTTGTGCGATAGTTACACGAACACTAAGCAGAGTATGTGCAAGGTCGATATATTCATTAGTTCCCGGTATAGAAAACTCTATTGGCGACCCTTCAGTTAGCGAAGATATTGGCTTATATTGAACATAATTTGAATTTTCAATCGTTGTTTGAGTAGGGGGTACACTAAATAAATTCACTTCAGATTTAAGACATGTATACGAACCACTATGCAGAAAAGCCATTATTCTTCAAAAATGTCTCGTGCAGTACGTTTTTCTTTCAAAGTTTTCCTTTTATTTTGACAGTGTTTTTTTTTAATACCAAATTTTTTATTTGGTTTAACTTTAGAACGTTTTCTACTTTTGGTGTTAACGGCATCAGAGTTCTTAGTCAACTGTTGTTTCTGGGCCCGACGCTTAGTTTTATATCCTGAGCCACTTATCAGATTATCCAATTTTTCTTCGGTTTTTCTTTTGAGATTCTTTCCTGATTCGCGAATATTATTGCGAAAAGATTCTTTAAAAGGTTTTTCATGTGTAATGTCATCTAAAATATTTACACCTGTTCGTAAAGCCTCTTTACCAACAGCTTTTCCTAGAGCCTTACCACCTTTGTTTACAAACGGTAAAACACTACGATAGACACCTTTTAAAAAGCTTCCAACACCTTTTCCTTTTTGCATAGATGCATCTATTGTAATATAATTATTGAATGGATCGTGGGCACTTTGGTTATCATAAATTATTTCAAAATAACCCATCTTATGCTGTTCTCTTAAAATGAAGTATTACTGTCAACGTTCCGTAATCGAATGCTATAGGGATTCCATCTTGGTCCTTGATATCTATTGTGATCGATTGAAATGACGTAGATAACAATGGAATATACATTGGCGTGATAAAGTTTTTAAGGGGTCTGTCTAGTAACTCACTTTTGAAAAATCGTTTTTTTTTTTGAGACAGAAAAGATTGGAAGAAAGTCAACTCTTCGAACAATCTGAAGGAATTTTGTACGGTCCAGGCATCGCTGACTAGGTGTAAGTAATTTTTTTTTAAGAATTTCATGTAAAAAAAACTTTAAACGCGTTTTTCTCGAAACAACGCTTTTACTCGCCTTGTTGATGAAATTTTCGAAACTACTACGAAAAAAAACCGGTTTTTTGAAAATTTTTTGTTTTTTCTTCACCATTTTTTTATTTTTTAAAATAATTGAAAAAAATTCATAGGTGACATTGCCATTGTCATACCAAACCTAAAGCACTTTGATTTTTTTGTTTCAGACAACACAGCTCCGAGATTTTATCAACAAGGCGGACCTACCTACTTTTCGAGGTGTTGCGTTTGGCTGACGTTTTTGGTCATAATACATGTATAAAATAAAAGAAAAAAATTTTTTTATGTATTTCAAGAGTGTATTTACTAAGCTTAATAACTTTTATATCATTACCTTTATCCAGTATCCCAAGAAATAATCACGAAAATCGCGTTTTTTTCGACGCGAGCTACTAGACAGACCCCTTAATCTCAATGCTACCATATTTATACTCGTTCATATTAAGAGGAACTATGTGTAAAAGAGGTGTGTGTACATCACCTGTAATGTAAAGTTCACAAATATCACTATACACTCTTATTATTGATGGTAAACTGCTAATAAGATCGGCAGGTCTTTGACCGGTAACTATATCTCTAATTTTTTCAAGATTATGATTTTCAAAGCCAATAATTCTCAAGAGTTTGTCAGACAAAATTAAACTATGAAAACTCGTGTCACAAGTATCCTGGCAAGTTCGTTCAATTTCTATAAACCCTCCACGTTGTGCTTTGAATTGTAAGTGATTTTTTATGTTAGGTAAATTATTTATTTCTTGTAAAAGATTTTCCATATCTGTGTAAATTCCTGGAGATAAGTGTGCAATAACATCATTTTCTATTGATTCGTGTCTCAAATCATTTGGTGAAAACGACTCAGTTGTTTTTACACAGACCATACCCTCATAGTTATCGAGCGAAATATGTTGAAATGTGTGGGGTATCTGAATCTCACATAGAGCTACAGACCATTCACCGTGTAAATAAATATTTTGAGGTAGCTGTGTGGCAAAAGGTGTTGTTTTATTTTCAGGAAACACATACATGCTGTTGTTACTAGATAATACTATGTAAAATTGTTTTCTCATTATATCTTTTTTAAATTATTTGCTGAAACCCAGGAATTAAATTTATCGGGATAACCTTTCCAAGTTACAAAATATTTTTTGTTTTTCCCTTTACCTTTAGTTTTAAGAATCTTATCTATTTCAAATGATTCTGTATTCAAATTTTTTTGTACTCTAGAAAGTTCTTCTTCGTAGAAAAAACCTTCGATTGGTTCACCGTCAAGATCTTCCAAAGTATAAACAGGCGGTTGGCGTTTAGTAGATATACGTATAATTCGGAATAATTCCAAAGTCCATCCGCTTTCATATGCTTTCTTGAACACTAGTTTGGCGCGTACTAAGTCACCCACCTTATATTTAGGGTATCGAATACGGGTCGTGTTGTATCGTTGGGCTAGGTTTTGGTATGCTTTTACGGCATTGTACAAATTAACTTTAGCAGGAGTCATTTTAGTACCAGAATGCCAAGAATTATTGTAAGCATCAACAATTTTTTGTAAAATATCAATATATCTGTACGTATTTGTATGAGTAAAATATCGCCGTAATCGACCCTTCAATGTTCTGTTAAACCTTTCAACCACAGCTGCTTTAATATCAGGATTTCTAACTACACGATAGTTTATACTGTTCTTTTTCAAAACTTGTTGCATCTCTTTGCCGAGAAATTCTTTACCTTTATCAGTTTGAAGAGCATGGGGTGTTGTCCTTTACAACGTGTTAAAATACGTTCAAATGCTGTAGCGACACTTTTCGATGTTTTGTTACGAATAGGTTCAACCCATGCAAATTTTGATAAAACGTCTATAACCACAAGTAGATATGTGTTGTCATTGTTATAGGTTTTTAATGATCGTAAATCAGCGAGATCTCCTTCCCACACATCAAAAGGCTAACGAACGTCATAAGACCTATGCGGAAAATGACGGCGTACAGGTTTATGTAGAGTATAAGCATCCTGACTTTCAAGCCATTTGATAATTTTTTTGCGATCGTGTTTTTTTACCAATTGTTTTTAAAAGGTTGTACGCACCAGCATAGGCTGGTGATTTCGGTGGTCGATAGAAAAAATTATTTAACGTTTTTTCCATTTATATTATTCTTAAACTTTTTTAGTTTCTTTTTTACGTTTCTTTTAATTATTTTTTTAATGTACAAAGAAAACTTGTCAAAAGTTATTTTACCTATCATACAACAAGTTGTGACTAAAGCCACACCTCTCTCGTTAGTTGTAGCTGTTTCAGACAATAAACGTGCAAAGGCACGTTTAGCCAGCAAACAATCAGCTTTGCTACGATCACTACTGTTTGCATATGCTATATCATGTTCACGACAATAATCGTCAAGTGGGTTGATACCTTTCTCACCTTTCTCTAACCTCTCGTTTAGACGTGTACCAGGTCCACAAAAATGGTATCCTGGAGCATGTATTTCAAAAGGTAAAGAATTGATTAAATTATCTACAAGACTTGATTCTGGGTGTGTGATCAAATCTTCTTCAATGTTTACTCTAGGCGATCCCATGGAAGAATACGAACTTTTGTAACGTGTCTAGGTGTTTCTTGGGGGTGTAATCTTTTTTTCAACTTTCTTGGTGTTGCTCTATTGGCTGGTTTTTCATTTGTTTCTTCACTATTAGATTGTTGAGTTTCTTCGTCGTCATCGTCACTATCAGGTTGTGGTGAAGAAACAAGTTCCCAAATTTTATTGTTACCAATAAATTCTCGTGGTATATTTGCTCTGCGAAGCGCTTCGGTAAACTGCCTATAACCACTTGACAACGGCTGTTTTCTATTTCTCAGAGCATCGTTAATCAAATCTACTATATTTGCACCTTTGACGACACTGCCATCTATGTTAATCTTACCAAGATCATCCCATGTGACATCACCAAAAGCAGACAATCGCAGTAATAACTGTTTTGCTTTAAATCGAAGCGTTGATGGTACACTGTTTATTATGTTATCATCTACTTTTCTGCTATCTTCATTGGTATCTTCGTTATTATTTACTCTGCTTACTTTATCGATATCTCCAGGGGTGGTTACGTCGCTCACGTAAAACTTTTTGCACCATCATTTGATTTATAATACATAAAACGGTCTAATGCTTGTTGGTACATCGCATGTTTTTCACGATCATCTTGAATTGATGTCGAATTTATAATTTCGCTCATTTCTTTGTCTAGCCGCGACGGAGGTGTACCCGGTGTTTACATAGTAACCAATTTTTCACCTGATAAACGATGGTGTAAATTGTTTATACTTTCTTCAGGGATGAAAATCATTTTTCTTGCATGCTCCATAGTTTTATCACAGGTACCAAGATGACTGGTAAACAAGTCTGGTATTTGATAATCAACTTTTTTTTATTTTTCGAACTTTGCGAAGAATCAGTTAATTTTCTTAAGAATAAAACGTACTTTTTCAATTTATTTTTATAGTTTTTGTTCAAAGGTATGTTATCACGTAAAATATTTAAGCCACAGTCGCAAATGAGAATAACAAGTTTTTTATCTGCTTCGCGTAATAAAACACGTCGTTGACTTTTATCGAAATGAAGCAGAGATTTTAAAGTATTTCAATTTTTTTGTCCAAGACGCTTGCGTCTACTCGAACCCATTACAATCGTATGACTGGTATATTATTCCCAATTTCGCTACCTTTTATAGATTTCTTGGGAACATAAACATAGTGATATTTATCAAACGGAAATATATTACTACGAAAACGACAATTATCAGGTGTATCTTGGCGTAAGTCAAGTAATAAATAGGAGTGTGCTTGTTTAGTTGTATCAAGATAAGTCTCTTGTAGAAATTGTTGATTTTCAGGACACACTTGGCGAGCTAGATACTGTATCTGAGATTTATCTCTAGGGTTTTTGAAAATAACTATATAATTAGAATTTAACGAGATTTCACGCTGGCCCTTATGGAAAAGGTTTTGTGTGATGAATATTACGCTTAAATTATTATGATGTTTACCCTTGGTAAAAAGATTGGCAATAACGCCACCACCACCACCACCACCCGAAGACTCCCTCATCAAGTCGTCTATAATTATCAATTTTGGTCTAGGATCGTCGACAAAGTCTGAATTTTTTGGTAAACCCTCGTGAAATTCGACATCATCACTCAGTTCTTTATACGTTGATTGCCATTTGGAATAGTAAACTATTATTCTGTTAAAGTGTACGTTACTCATACTATCTATATGTTTTAAAAAGTTTTTAACAAACACGGTTTTCCCACATGATGTGGGACCACAAACCATAGATGTCCAAGGATGTTTCCACCGTGGATCCATGACAAAAACTGTTTCGTTAAAGGAGATAATATTTTTTATAAGTCTCGAGGTTTGTGGCGGCGGCGGCGCGGCGGCGGTGCGTGTTCCAAGCTTTTTGAGAAATCAGGTTGCTGATGAACCGACAAGCTAATTTGAAGTGATAAGGTAATTGAAGTAACAAGCTAGTTTGTAGCTACAAAACTTGTGATAAATGTGCTCAACGAGTATCAAAAAGCTTAATGTGAATCAATAAGCCTAATGTGAATCGAAAAGCTTGATGTGTTATATCAAACTCTTTAATGTACCTCTTGAGCCTTTCGCCACTGCCGCTACCACTTTCGACAAATTTATTTATGCTAACTTTATTACTTTAAAATAGAGATAATTAAGAAACAAACAGATTTTTAATTGAAATATAATTTATTTATTGCGGTCATATACCTAACGTGTCAAAGGTAAGGAAAAACAAGATTGATATTTTAATACATTTATTGATTAATATTTTTGTTCATAACATGATCAATATCCTTCAACTGTAAAGATGCAAATTCTTACATCAAAATATAGGCATCATCTATTAACATACTTAAATTATGTTTTTTCAAGATTTTATGTAACTTATTAACATTATGGGTATAAAATGTGCTTGTTATACAATGTATATCATAAAATGTAAACTGTGGATATTGTGATAATTGATTTTTTTCTTGTAATTTCTCTTTCGTATAGCTACAAATTTCATTAAATACATATTTTATATCTTTGCACGCATTTAACAGATATTTAATCCTATTGTCTACGTTTGTAGAGATGTGTTTGAGCTGATCATAGATTGTTTTATTATACACCAATCTTGATTGAAAGCATATCTTTGTTGGTGGATCACCGCTATGATTTTTCTCTTGTGTTTCGTCTATCAGCTCAAAAGCTTTATCAGAAAAACTTATTATGAACCTTATGCTAAAGCTGGTACCACAAGATATTTTTTGATCAACCATTTCGTTTCCTTCAGATTCAAAGAATTCGTCAATCCTGGGAAAACTTTCTTCAAAGCAGATCCACTCGGTATGCGTAAGTGGTATACCCGCAATATTTTGACCACTTAGACGAACAACAGATTTGAAATCACCACAGCCAATAACATGGCTTTCTAGACCAACTGTAAGTTTCTTACAGTACGATTTATTTAATCCATACAGTATGGATAGTATTTGGCGACATTGGAACTTAGAGTTTTGATTACTATTCTGAGCAAACATTTTTCAGTATTATCATGCTTTAGTAGTATCCAAGATTAAAATGACAGATAATTAAAGTACCCCTTTATATATAAAGTATCCATAAACAGTCACACTCTAGCAACCCTTCCTAATCTTTGAGAATGTAATCATTTCTAGATTGAGTGTGTGTGTGTGTGCGTGCGTGCGTGTGTGTGCGTGCGCGCGTGTGTGTGTGTGTGTGTGTGTGTGTGTGTGTGTGATTGTGAGGGTATGGTGTTATGAGTGTTAATAAACCATTAAATTAATTATAGATATAATGATTTATAAAGTTTAAGTATTTTTGCTTCCTCCTAGAGGAAGCTTTGTGATAGTAAAAGAAAAGTTTATGAGATAATGTGTTAGAAATGTTATTTAGCAAATTTGGAATAGAAATACACTATTTTTAGGAAGTGTCCGTATGGATGTGTGTGTGTGTGTGTGTGTGTGTGTGTGTGTGTGTGTGTGTGTGTGTGTGTGTGTGTGTGTGTGTGTGTGTATACGCTGATATCTCATGATCTACTCGACCGATTTTAACGGGAGAGTGATCATTTTTTTAGATTTTGCTTCACAATTGGGGTCAATATTCTATTTTTGTAAAATTTATTTTTTTATAGCCATTTTTTATTTTTCAAAATTTTTATTTTCGATTTTTTTAATATTTAGAACAAATATTGTTTATATATCATGAATTCTCTGTATGTAGGATAAAATTATCTACAATTTGAAAAAAAAAAGTCAGTAGCTATATTTCGTCATAAGTTATTGATGAAAACGTAATTTTTTGTAAATAGGTTATATTTCGAAATTAAAAAAAGATATTAACATGAATATTTTTTTGGTTATAAAGGATATTAAGTACTATAACTTACTAAATTTTTAGGTTTTTTTATTCCTTATTTTTTGAGAAAAAAAATAATTTATAAAAAAAAGTTATTTTTTTAGTCGTTCAATAACTATAGTAAAATTGGCTTAATCACTTTGAAATTTTTTGTAGGGGTAGATTTTGTATACCAATCGAGTGAGTTCTTTGGGCAAAAGGATTGATCCATAAATTTCGGAGATATTTGAGGTTAAAATTTTTTTCAATTTTTTTTTAAATCGTAATTTCTCGAGAACGGCTCTATGTATCTATATGGGGTGGGTGGCATTCGAAAGGGAATTAAATTACCTATATTTTCTAAAAAATTAATTCTCTAGCTATCACGGTTCTTTTGTTATTAACAAAACGTAAAAATTAAAAAATCAAAATAAAATGAGTTTTATATGTTCAACTATTACAAGAGTATAATCGTCTTATTCGCTTCAAAATTCATTGTAGAGGTATATTATTGATAGTTCTGGATTGGTTCTTTTGGCAAAATGATTGGTTCATAAATTTTAGAAATATTTGAGGTAAACACAATCAAAGAACAACTTTAGAATATTTTTTTTATTTTGAACCAATGTACGACGAGAAGCCGTTGACAGTCGACTTGAAGAAGAAAAATTTAATGAAGAATAGAATTTGAAGATGATTGTTTTCCATTCATATAAGAATTAAAATCACAAACAAATAAATTGCAAATGGAACCTCGATGAATAGCCATGAAAAAATTACAAGTTAATATTTTCCATAAAATATTTCCAATTTTTTTCGTGAAATAGTATATTACACACCTAGGCAGGAAAAATAAGAAATGAACCTCGGCTTCGCCTCGGCCGACAATTACATGTGATCTCAGGCTTTCTTTTTTACTGGTCAAGGTCTGTATACTATTTTTCTGCTCGACGGCGCCGGAAAGCGGCAACTTCGTTTCGCGCAGTGGCTGGGAAGTTGGCGCTTTCCGGCCGGAGGACAGAAAAATTTATTTTTCGAATTTTAATTTAATAAAAGGAATCAAAAAATTAGTTTTAGGAAGCTACGTGCCAATGAATTGGCAGCGGGTTTTTACATTATGAACCATATAAAAATCATTCCTAAAATAAGAAACGACAAGTATTTTACCAAATTTTAAAAAGTATTTATTATCATAATGAAATATATTTAAAAATACTGATAAAGAGGTCATAGGTTTACAAGAAAATACGGCATTTATTTTGATGTGTTTTTATTCAGCTTCAATTTTTCAATTTCACTTTTTAATTCATTAATTTGATTCTGTTGCTGTTCAAACTTCTGCTCAAAATTTTGATTTAATAATAATTAATGTTTTGTAATTTTATTTAATTGTTTACATAGATTATCTTTTTTTCTAAGTAATTTTTCTGTATGATGCACATTACAGTCAAGAATAAGTTTTATGTATTTGTTACTTTTTTCTAAGTCATCTAAATTTTTTAAATCTCTATTTATTGATTCAACAGTATTGAATAATGAATTTTCATTGGCCCAATTATCTTCGTCATATGCTTCGAGAGTTTCGACTCGTTCAATGACATTTAAAATTGCCATATGTGTACGAGTTTCATCGAAGACCATGTTGAAATCAGGTATCATCTAACAAGTTATTTTCCATTTTAAAATTCACCTTGTCACAATATTAACAACTTAAGAGAGAGTGGTAGTATTTAATACTTTAAGAAGAACTCACTTTAATGTGCGATAGAAGTATGTCTGGATGATGAAGTGTATTTCTACGACCACTCAAACCAAATTTATAAGTATGTAACAGCGTACTGGTTCAACTAATCTTTGATAGTTTCTGGGGCGCAGACAAACTGAACTGTGGTGTAAATATCGTTTAAGATGGCTTATATACACACAAAAGAGCATGAAACTACGGATTTTACGGTGGGGACGGAATAAAAGAATGCATAGCAACGCAGCGAAATTTTGAGGAATAGGCACTTTTGAATTTAAAAAGTCTAAAAACATAATCGCAGCTTAATATATTATAATGAAAAATCACCAAAAATCTTTTTAAAACACTCAGAATTATAAAAAATTCCATAAAATAATTTCTACGACTAAGTTATAAAATACGGTAAATAGATGGATACAATGTGTTGTAAAACTATGTCACTCTGAACTGATATGAAAATTGATTGGGTTGATCAATACATCGATCGGCCTGTGAAGTTCCAAAATACCACCAATAAAAAGAGAATGTTGCACCTAACAATAAAGTACAATACCGCGAATTAATGTGAATGTAACTTTCCAAGATATCCGTACCAATACCTTACTAATACCGAATCAATAACAAAATTAACTGGTTAATGAAAGTTATAAATATGCGGAACTGTTAGAGGGTAAAGTGGGTAGTAAAAAAGTGTAATACCGCGAGCTAATATAACCATCGATTAGACTGATCAATGTATCGATAACAAAATCGATCAACCAATGAGGTTCCAAAACATCTTCATTTAAAAGAAGATATAGCACCTTATAAAAAAGTCTAATGCCGCAAATCGATCTGACTATAATTTCCAGTGGAAAATCATGCCAATATCGAGCCAATATGTTGATCAGTGTACTAAACTCTCTCTATTTTCTCATCTTGTATTGAGGTTTACGTAAAGGGTTGTTTGCGTGCTTGGTAATAACAATAAATTAATTTTTATTGTAGTTTTTCGTAGCATGTATCAGGATCATATAAGCTAAGAAGGTGTCACATATGTAATAGTCATAAGTAGGGTATTATACTATCTGATCCGTTGATTATTATGACGGACTACTAACCATACAAGTGATAACGTCTCATCCGTTGTACTTGTCATAAGAAACAAACAGCGAAAAGAGTTTAGTAGTTGTAATTATCATCGATTGGATCAATCGACATATCGATAACGAAATCGATCGATCTGTGAGGTTCCAAAATACCTCCAATAAAAAGAGAATGTTGCACCTAACAATAAAGTACAATACCGCGAATTAATGTGAATGTAACTTTCCAAGATATCCGTACCAATACCTTACTAATACCGAATCAATAACAAAATTAATTGGTTAATGAAAGTTATAAATATGCGGTACTGTTAGAGGGTAAAGTGGGTAGTAAAAAAGTATAATACCGCGAGCTGATATAATCATCGATTAGATTGATCAATGTATCGATAACGAAATCGATCAAGCAATGAGGTTCCAAAACATCTTCATTTAAAAGAAGATATGGTACCTTATACAAAAGTCTAATACCGCGGATCGATCTAACCTTAATTTCCGGTAGTAAATCGTGCCAATACCGTACCATTACGTTGTTCAGTGTACTAAATTCTCTCTATTTTCTCATCCTGCCTTGAAGTTTACGTAGAGGGGAGTTTGTGTACTTGGAAATCATAATAAATGAATTTTTATTACAGTTTTTTGCTGTATGTATCAGGAACATATAAGTTAAGAAAGTGGTACATGCGAATATAGTCATAAGTAAACCATTATACCGGCTGGTCATTTCGCTATTATGACGGACTACTTGGCATAGAAGCGACGACACCTCATTCGTTGCACTTATAATAAGAGACAGCCAACGAAAAATCTTCAAGGCCATACACAAAAAGTAGGTGTAGCTTAACGTGTGCTAGTGGGGTGGCCCCTAATGCAGTTGTTATCATTCTATTTTTGTAGCTTTTTAATAAACCTACTCACTCAGATGTTTCTCTGCTAACTCGGGTCGATTTAATTTTATATTAATATTAACTTTTTATGTAAAATTAATAGACATTTCCTAAACATGGTTTTGTAATAAATAAACTTAAATAAACAATAATTAAACATAAACTAATAATTTAAAATATTTCTTGGGTAAAACGCTGTACAAGCGCTGAATCAGTGCTTATATGAACTTTTTTCAAATAAGTTATAAATTATTTGGATAATATAGTAGACAAATGTCTCTGATATCGGCTGAGATTGAATGTTTTCGTGAGAAAAGAATTTTAGAGTATTCGCCAGACGTAATAAGAGTAAACCGAGGGTTTTGTTTCATCTCTTATTATCGCATGATTTTAGAAGTTATTTGAAAAATAATTTCTACTTCCTCCGTCATGTGTAATATGAATCCAGAATCCGATTTTCTGCAAGTTTCTACAGACTCTAGACGTGATAAGACTGTACCTTATGCTTCAGTTTTCACAAACTTTTACAAAAATGATGGTTAGAGAACCCTACTGTCCTCCAGTCTACCGCAAGTTTTCGACACGACAAGATCTCTCTCTCTCTCTACCCTATTATGCAGAATATTGGGGAAGTACGCGTCGATATCGACGCTTACCCAGAGCTGGTTCACAACATCGCTTCGCCACCACAAGAGCTGGCGAATTTCGTGAATAATTTGATCGATATGGGGGAGCCAAGAATTGCTGACAATATACGGCAAGAAAGCGTGCAACCTCTGGTACTGCAGGAGGCTCTGTTAGAAGAGCAGGCTCATCAAATACAATTAGAGGAGGACGCTGCACTTGCAGATTTGTTGCAAGATGCTTTCGATGAGGCTGCCGCTGAGGAGGTGGACAGCGGGTTCGAGAGCGATAGTATTGAGGAGGAAGATCAGGAGAATGACCAGCCAATGGATGTGGTGGAGGCTGTGGAAATAGATTCCGACGCCGAAACCATCGATAATAATCACCCTGATCAAGTGGAAGATATCGAAAGTGAAAGTGAAAGTGACAATGATAACGAGTTAGATATCGATGAAGTGACACTGCGACGTGCGATGTGTGTGCGACGAAGATTTTTTCGCGGGGTACAACATTTATTACGGTTACAACGCGACGAAGAGATGTCTCGTATGCGTCGGCGATTACGTGGTATTCAGCAGCGTATAAGTCGCCGTCGCCGAGACGTGGTGTATGACGCACCTCGTCGCTATCGCGACATTTGCTACGGCTATGGTAAACGGTTTTGGTGCCAGCGTAGTCGTCGTTGGACTCGTTGTGCATCTTGCGGATTCTGGTTGTGCCCGGCCTGCAATGAAGACACAGTGCACTGCCAGAACGAGAGGCAATTTTTGCCATGATGGCGCATACACACACACATCGAGGAGTTGTAAATAGTTTATAGTGACAAAGTGAACCGTATACTTAAGTGACAAAGTTTTTGGAATATAATTTAACTCGAATGACAAAGTGCTTATTTATTAGCATATTGTGTAGTTCTAAGTGACAGTGGTAAAAACTATGACAAAGTGACAAAGTGTGTAGTAATTAATAAGAACCACCACAATAGGCGAAGGGCCGGAAAATGATCATGTAAGTATTCTTATAATTATTTAAATATTATTATTAAAAATGTGTGCGTATGTATACTTATTTTTAAATATTGTGTGTGTATATGTGTGTGTGTGTGTGTGTGTGTATGTATGTATGTGTTTGTGTGTGTGTGTGTGTGCATGTGTGCGCGCGCGCGCGTGTGTGTGTGTGTGTGTGTTTGTGTGTGATTTTAAATCATATGTGATTTTATATCATATATGATTTTAAATCATATGAAACTATAATTTGAATTTTCAAATTTGAATATTGTGGCACTATGGGGCAGCCATAATACATTGACCCTTTCTGGTGGTGGGGGTTTATTATGTCTGCTCCATGGTGCCACAATATTCAAAATTTGAAACTATGATTTAAAATTTTTCTTTTACAATTCAACTTGATAATTTAAAATTTGATGAAACTATGATTTAAAATTTTTCTTTTACAATTCAACTTTATAATTTAAAATTTGATGAAACTATGATTTAAAATTTTTCTTTTACAATTCAACTTTATAATTTAAAATTTGATGAAACTATGATTTAAAATTTTTCTTTTACAATTCAACTTTATAATTTAAAATTTGATGAAACTATGATTTAAAATTTTTCTTTTACAATTCAACTTTTATATAATAAATATATATGAAAAATGTTGAACAATTGAAAACAATCTTGTGATAGTATTTTAAACACACATCAATTTTTCTTATAATACCACCAACAATTTTTGTTTTTAATTGTATATTTATCTTATATAAATTGACTAAGTCAATAATAGTTAATATTATAGAGTTAAATTGTAAAGTTAAATTTTAAATCATAGAGTTCAATATTATATAAATTTTAAAAGTTCAGGTTATATTTTAAATTTTGAAATCATAGAGTTAAGTTTAAATCATAATTTTAAATTTTGAAATCATAGAGTTAAGTTTAAATCATAATTTTAAATTTTGAAATCATAGAGTTAAGTTTAAATCATAATTTTGAATTTTGAATATTGTGGCACCATGGGGCAGACATAATAAACCCCCACCACCAGAAAGGGTCAATGTCCTCAAAGTCGGTGGTGGGGTTTGTTGTGTCTGCCCCATGGTGCCGCAATAACTACTCCTACAGATTGGTAGGCGCCGGTGGTGAAGTAGAAGAGGTGGTGGCTGCGTAACAGCTGAAAAGCTACCTCTCTGCTTCGCCAGAACCCGACGAGCCGGAAGGGACGGTGGACACGGAGGCCGCGCCAATGAGCGAGTCCGCCGGCGACGCCCTTATGGACAAAACGCTTCCGACGAGACGCGGGAGGCCCCCGGGTGCTCGAGCAGTGGCAGTAGGCCCACTCGAGCAGATCCCGGTGGCACCGCCCACCTCACCTTCTCCACGGAGAGGACGTGGAAGACCCGCGGGAGCCCGAGCAGCGGTAGTAGACCCACTCGGGCCGAACACGGTGGCTCCATCCGCCCCAGCCCATCCGCGGTGAGGACGCGGGCGCCCTCGGGAAGCCACCTGACCCTTCCGCTTTCCTACGCCGCGGCCGGTGGGAAACCACAGCGAGCCTGCGACGTCCAAAGCTCCAACACCCCAGCCTTACCACTTTTCCTTTTGCATTGTTGCAGATGTTGGAGGCCTCGGAGGAGGCATGAGAGCAGGTGCTGGCGGGCCTTATTAAGCTGGACCTAGGGATGGCGGTCGAGGGAACCGCCCAGGCCGCCCTCCACGTCCTCCGGGAGAAACGGCTCGTCCGAGAGCGGGAGCAACTGGAGGAGGCCGCGTCGGAGCGGCCGCTGCTGGATAAGTGGGAGGAGGGCCAGAAGGAGTCCGACCGAGCCAGTCCAGGAGTCCCGCTGGCGTCACAGCGCGACGAGCTCAGCCCCCCTCCGGCTGCGCCCATCCCACGTGGCTGGCCGAAGCCCACCACCAGCGACAGCGCGATCCAGACGGAGGTGAGCGCCGGTCAGCCGCCCTCCACCTGAGCCGACGTGACCAGGGCCTTGGAGCGGGCCCGCGAACTGGACAGGCAGGCCCAGTGCGCCCGCGACGGCGCCTTCGCCGCCTTCGAGGGATGGTGTGGCGTTAACACCGCACCCCCGGCGGAAATGACCAGGTGGCGTCAGCTGATTGGCGACAAGAAGGAGGAGCTACAGCACACCGCCACCTGGGTCGCGGAGCGGCGAGAGGCACGTCTCACTAGGGCCGCTGCAGAGGAGGAAGCCCGGTGCCGCGCCCGCGCCGACCTGGAGGCCGCTCAGGCCGAGCGTCGGGCCGAGGAGGCGGCGTTCGTGGAGGTGCGGGCCCGCTTGGAAGGGGCCCGGCGCCGCGAGCGTGACCTCGCCGACAACCTGCGCTACGCCGCAGGAGCCGAAGGGGCAGCCACCTATCCCACGCCTCCACGGGTGAGGTACTGCATGGTCTGTGGGAGAGCCGGCGTGAAGGACATGCGCCGGTGCCCAGACCGTGCATACCACCCACCGAAACGTGCGTAGGACTGTAAGGAGGGAAAATAAAGAAAATTCCGCACGTGTTAAAACTTTGACGACTTATTTCTGCGCCCAATCCCCTTTCCTTTTGTCGACGTAGCGTCCGGAGTACGCCAAATATGGGTGGGGGGTGTGATGGGCGCCGATATGAGTCGCGTTAACCGAGTAGACGGCGGCACGAGATTCGAATCTCGCGCGCCGGAACGTGGAATGCATCGTAGCCCGCCACGCGGCGCGCGATCGAGGCAAACGGAGAAGATGCCGCGGTGATGCCGCGAAAGGGATGCCGCGGCCATGTTGATTCTGACCGTGACACGCGAAGATAGTCCGCGGTGCCTGCCGCGTGTTTTGTGCTATACGAGAGAGACAGGGAGTGTATTGCGCCTCCACCGCTGACTGCGCGACCGCCGGAGCGCCGCCACCATACCCGAACGAGCGAGGGAGAGAGAGAAAAAGAGCTACGGCCAAAAGAAGAAGGACGGGGACAGTGAGGCGGTCTCCATCCCCGCCCCTCCTTACTGCGGGAGCCTGTGGCATAAGCGCGCGCGCGCGCGCGAGAGAGAGAGAGAGAGAGAGAGAGAGAGAGAGAGAGAGCTAGAGAGAGCGACAGCAGCTATGGCTGGCCAGCCAACTTGCGTGAGTCGCATTCAATATTACGCGCGTATCTGTGTCCCGAGAATTGTTTGTTGCCGCCGCGAATCGGCGGTCGCGAGCGTGCGTGCGTCGACTAAAGTCTCGGCCTGTCGTGTTTGGATGTAAAGTTCTTGTCCAGGTTTCGCGCCCCTTAAGCACGTCGTAACCTATGCACGAGTTCCCGAATACCGCCCTCTACCCTTATCAGTCGCTGCAGCTAGTCGCAGGCATTGCCCCCTAGAGGAACATCGGTAGCGGGAGTAAGTATTTCATCTGCCGCTTGGAGGTTAGCTCGAGCGGCGTTGTGCGGGAAAGACCGGCTGCGCTGGTAACGCTAGGTTATAGGGAGCAGCCGGTATTTCGCGGGCAGTAGTTGGCAGCAGCAGCAGAGCGCTGCGCCGATTCTAGGAGGAAGCGGCCTAGGCTTCCTACAATAGAAGCCGGGCTCGCATGTTAGGAACCTGTGCCGAGGCGCTTCTGCCGGACTACAGGTAATTTTACAACGGTGAGTTGCCCGGGTGTAGAATACCCCCGTATATTACCCCGCGAACCCCTGAGAGGGATTAATACCCTCTCCATAACCGAACCCCGTTACAATATATATTATATATATATAAATATATTTTGTCACGAGGTAGTTATTTTGGCATTAAGACACGTTTCAACTATGTGTCTCACTAGTTCAATTCCATATCTCTCGGTTCAACTCCCGGAGATGTAATAGCCGGATTAGGTAACAGACGCTACAACGTCGGGCAATGTTAACCTAATCTGGTTACTTAACGTGCAATACGCAAGTCGGAGACTCGCTCTTTATTTCTCACCAGTGACTTGAACTCCTCTCCTGGTCACTGGTTTGTGTGCCGGCTGCTTAGATGTGACGAGACGTATTCGCTTACGGAACGACCGCGGAGGCGTCCGGGAGCGGGGAGTGACTAAGGTCGCGAAATGATAACTCGAGTGGTTAAAGTTAATAACAAATGACTATTGTTTATTGAATGAAATATGATAGTTTGGTAAAAGATTAATAATATAAAAGGAATGAATTTAGATATTGACGGAACGGGATAAATTGATACGTTGAATAATCTATCGTAACGGTGCGCCAGCACAACGCTAAAGACGTCAGCTGTCTCGGAGGCTGACGTTACGCTCGCGGTAATATACGCCGAGCACGCTCGGTAACATATGCCGCGCGTACACGGTATTCTACGTCGCGCATTCATCGTTGAAACGCGGGTGAGACAGCGGTAGCGCTCGTTGCGCGACACACACACACATGACAGAGCGCGAGAGAGAGCAGGTTATACCGCGCAATGTAATCTGCGCACTTGTCTGTTACAAAACTGCCGGCAAGTTAAACTTTGCTGATGACCTTCGATAGCTGATGATCCGGGCCTGCGCTCTCTCTGCGCTCGCTTTCTCCGCACGAGAACGCCTATTCGAAGCCGCTGTCCAGGAACGACGAACCTGGACGGGCGATTACGCGCTATGGCTCGCATCGCAGATGATGCGTGCACGCTTCGATGTTAGATCTTAGGTGGACGTAACTTGGTGGCCTAGCTTCTTGGTGTGTATACTCGACTGGCTTCGTAGCTCGATCCCTCATGGTATCTTGGACTGTAGCAATACCAGGCGAGCCAGTCTTCTGCTCGAGGAAGTCGCTTTGTATTGACAGTACGGCAGGTAGAATCAGCCTGTCGCACAGTCTTGGAACACTTCACGTACTTTCCACGTAAGTACGTGAAGTACTTACCTCCTGAGGTTGGATGATGAAAAGACCAATTCTCCATCGTGTAAATTGCGATTATAAAACCGCGAGAACTCGAGTGCGTCTCTATCTCACAAGTGACAACAACAAGATCGATGCCGGGCTCTCTCGTGCCGGCTCGCTCGTCGTCTCGTCGATGCAGCTCCAATTCTGCATCGACGCGCCCTCTAGCCTTCGCTACCACGAACTTACTAATTACCGACGTCGGTACGACAGGCCATGACAATATAGATATATAAGCGTAAAATAGATGACAACCGGAAGTGTCGTAAGAGCTGCAAACCGGATATCTGAAAAAGGAGAGGAAAAGTTCGGAAAGGAAACAGCACATAAAAAAATTCACCTCTCTATATCTTTTGAATGAGATAATCTTTTTAAATAAAATCTTTTGATTTGAGTAGAGCAATGAAATGGTTTTTGATTAAGAGGGATATGTTATATAGTAAAAATTAACGCAATATACGTAAAAGTGCATTGAATTTTTCGTACACCTATTTCAATGTATATGTAGCACGGGTCGCTCCTTTAGGCTTCTTCTATATTTGCCTTCGGAGCGCTCCCGCGCTCCTTGATGTAGCACGGGTCGCTCCTTTAGGCTTCTTCTATACTTGCCTACGGAGTGCTCCCGCGCACCTTGATTCTTATTTACTTTAATTGTTTTGAAATTATTTATATTATAGTGGTTTTAATGTGTATGTGCGGGTGCAGAAACCTATATTATCCTCATTCATCAATTATTTTATATGGTTTTATGGGGCGATTTAAACAGGGCTGTTAACTGTGTTCACAGGACCTAAATTGACCTAGATTGATCTAAAAGAATTAAAATTGTCTAATATTATATAAGTACATGTTAAAGTAATATTATATTTACAAAAAAAACTTTTGTGTAATGTATGTGCTATAAATTTTGTAGTATGGTAAATTTCAATGTATAAAGAATGCAATATTTTAGCTGACTCTGTCAGTCTTACAGTGTGCTAGAAAATTATTAAATAGGTAAGTCTTACTGACAAGGAAACGGATCGAGGAGTCCGCCTCTGATTTTCCTTAGTTTTTGATATGTTGTAGAGGACCGAAAAACAAGAGACACGTATTTTGTTTTATCGGCCCAATCCGATATTAAAGGGGTAAAAACGACCCTTAAAGTTTACCCCTGAAAACGGTTTTTTCTTAATATCTTTAGTTCTAATTAATGTTTTGAAATGAAACAAATTGGAAAATTCTTCTCTTTGAATGACGAAACTAGCTGGTATAGTTTGGTCCCCGGGGGTGGCAACCCTTACTTTTTATTTCAGAAAAACCTTATTTTTTAAACTATTTTTGTATATAATATTTGCAATAAAATTAATTGATTATTATAAAAGTCATTTTTGGGCTTAAAATAAAAAATTAAAGTTCACGTGTTTCAGAGTTTTTGCAAATACAAGCGTTATCGGGGGTAAACAACCCCTTAGGCGTAAAATACTTTCAAACCGTTAAAATAAATATTTTATATTATGTAATGCATAATTTATTTTTATTTGAGCTAATTTTTTTTATGGGCCCAATTTCCTATTATTAAAGGGGTAAAACAAACCCCTAAAATTCTCCCCTAAAATAGGTTTTTTCTAGATATCCCAAGTTCAGATTAAAATTTAAAATGAAACAAAATGGAAAATATTTCTCTTTGAAATGCCAAATTAGCAATGGTTGTTTGATCGCGTGGGGTAGCTACCCTTATATTTTATTTCTAAAAAACTTTATTTCTTTTTAATTATTTTTGTATAATATTTGCAATAAAATTAAATAATTATTGTTAAAATTAAAAATCAAAGTTGACTTGTTTCAGGATTTTTGGGCGCGGAATACTTACAATTAGTACCATTGAAATAAATATTTTGAGGTGTATAATACATATTTAGTTTATATTCCTATCAGTTTTTTTCTACCGAAATAACGCAATTAATGAAGTCGCTTGTAAACTCTTATACTTATTGTGCAATTTACATTCGAGTATTTTGCTCGTATTTATAGGTAAATAAAAAGGATGGAACTAGGAAAAGAATGGATGAGATAAGTAGTTGACTGATTTAATGAATAGAAGCTAATTGATAATATTATAAAATATTAATTGTTATTATATAATCACTTTTTATTAAAAGTAAAATATAGGTATATTTTCACAAATTGTCAAAACAAAGATTCGATGAAACTATATAAACGAGCTTATAGTTTGTTCCTTATCAGAATTAATTTTGTTTAAGGATTATAGGTTGAACAATAATGAAAATCTTCAAAAAAATGTTTTAAGCACAGTGATTTCTGACGCCATGAACATTTTATAATAGCAGTATTTTTACATCCTGGTACTTCATAATGAGCTTGAGATCCACCAAAGCACCAGATTTACAAATTCATTTAGTTTATTATCGATATAACCGCTTTTATACCAAGAGTATTTAAACAGATTTATGTTTCGAGGAGAAAATAACTGATTGTGCACCAGAGATTGTAATTTAATTACATTATTTCGTACATGCAAACTTATATCTTTATCCAACAAAATTACACTATCGGAAAAGTGTCTTACAAAATTTTTCCATATACAAAAATCAAACGCATCGAGCGGTTTTATTTTTCCAGTTGTAGCTTTAGGAATTTTGAAAAGTTTAATGTTTTTATCATCAGGTTTTTCTCTTTCGACTTCTTCTGTGCAATGTCCTTTCTAAGAATCTAGCAACACAAACTATTTTTTTCAACATTTGGAAAAAATATATTTCTTAACCATTTTCGAAAATGATCTGAAAATAAATTATAAACAAATAAATTTCGCTGATCATTACAGTAAACTATTGCTATTTGTATTACATCACTAATTTTGATAACGATTTATTTCATGAAATCAAATTAACAAAAATAAATAATAATGAAATTGATTAATAATTTACAAAAACTTTTTTATAACTTTTGGAGTTTACGTTAAAATACCTTATTTTAAAAATAATTTACTAATAATTGTAAATCTTTTTTAATATGAGTCTACTGAAATTAAAAGTTTACAAGTAAAATCTCTAAAATAGATATAAGCTACAAGTCTACGAATACATGTACACTTTTATTAATTTCATCTGATGTCATTTTGCCAGATTTAGAAGCCATCAAATATACCTTATCTGGCTGAAATAAGAATAATAATTCTTCCGAATTCATCTTTAGTCTCTTTTAAGACTATAAATAATGGAGAGAGCAATTTTCCAGCAGCATTAATTGTAGGTAATATTGTGTAACTATGTGTTGTCGATGAAACGGATTGCACAACACATTCGACGGTCTCTGTTCCTTCTTCTGCTAATGTACGTGCAGAATGTAATTCCAATTGAAATCCACTTTGATCAGCGTTGTAGGTATTTTCGATTCCAAATTCTGAAATCAGTGGTTTGATGTCTGGTGAAAATTTACTAGCTTCTTGATTTATAGTTTCCTTGTATTCAACAGTTTTTTTTTTGTTATAAATTTGTTAATTTTTCTACTAACAATTCTGTGAGCTTTCTTAAATTTTCACAGCCAGAAATCAGATGCTTTGAATCTAACATCATTAAATTCTAAACTTTTTTTAGCTTCTAAAGCCCACCTACGCATATCAATATCGTGAATCATACGACCAGCTTGGATAGATTCTTTGAGATTTCTTAAAACAAATTCAGAAAGTTGATATAATTTTTCTTTGTAAGTTCCACCTTCGTTGATTTGGCTTGCCCATTGGCGTAGTTATCGTACTGAATTAACTAATTTAATTTGATGTTTAACACTTTCTATACTACGATTTTTCTTATTTTTAGTTGATCTCCAATATTCCACTGCTTTTTTTTTTTGTAATCGAAGCTCAACTCTTCATCATCGTATGAACAAATATCATAATCGTTTTCTTCTTTGAAAACTGCATCATCTTTAATTGCTTGTATTTCATAATTTTTAAATTGCTCTTGAAAATCTAATGTTTCTTCTTCCATTGCTTCAATCGCATTAACATCATTCATACTGTCCTATAAAATGTTTTCGAATTTTTCAGCTAAATCCACTTCAACCTTATTAACAGGACTTTCTGGTATCTGAAGCCCTGAGAATGTTGCCAATAATAAATTTATGACGTTGATAGGATTCACCTTCATTTTTTCTATTATTTAATTTTTATAAAATAATAAATTGTATTGTAGGAATTAGGATTATTCATGTATGAGGCGTTTCACGCCAAGTGTCCTAGCGCGGTTCGCGAGCCGCCAAATCGTGCTATATCCAGCTCATGTTTATGATACTAAAATGTACTTGAAAAAATTTTATTTAGTTTTCCCAAAATTTTCTTTTTTCACCTTCAAAAAATACAAAACGTCTTATATCTCGAAAACGATATTTTTAATATTTTTTTTGAGCTTCTAGATCGAAAGCTGAGCATTTTTTACGTAGGAAAGGATATTTTCCAAAGAGTGCTCGAAATGTTTTCTGCGAGAAATAGAACGCGAAATAGTAGACGCACCGCCTTGCCTGCGCGCGGTACTATGCGGTACAGCGCGCGGACTGCGCCTGCCTCGTTGCCTATATAATAACCTTTTATAATTTTTAATTCTTTACCTGTTCTTCTGGATTCTTAATAGTGCATGGAGTAATATTTTATTAATTATTTTATAAAAAAATAAAATTTCAAAATTAACAGCAATATAGTAACTCTTGTCCAGGATCACAATATATGTCCCTGGCAAGCACGATGCAGGGACGGTCCTGAAAAGGCTGTCCCGGCAGAACCCAGGCCTGAAGGTGGATACCCGGCAGGTCAAGGGCTCCAGGGAGGTCCCCGCAAAGAAAAGCGACTTAGGAGTAGAAACGGTTGTGCGCGTCACCATGAAACCAACGGAGGTCGAGGCGCTAAAAGGCATCGACTTCCTACCATACTGTTGTGGCTTTAGATCGCACTGCCTGGTATGGAAGGATAAAGAAGAAGTAAAGGACGGGGGTACCACCGACAACACGGAAGTTGACACCCCTGCCTCCGACAAGGAAGAAAGGCAGTACAGGGACGGTGGGCCTTCCGATAACAAAGAAAGGATAACCTAACGGATCTGTGACAAGATGGCAGCTCCTAAGTAATATTCACGCAAATAAACTTGCATCACTGCAAAAGCGCCTCGGCGGTATTAGCCAGACGCATGGCAAGGATGCACACATGCATATCGCTCGTCCAAGAGCCTTGGTTATATAAAACAAAGGGTGCGGTCAGCTGATATGCGGGAGGGTGGACAACTCTAGAGCCTGTCTCTTGGTTAAGGGCCTAAGAGTGGAAGCCATACCCAAGTACTGCTTACGCGACCTAGCGACGGCTAAGTTTTGGTACAAAGACGATAAAGGCGGCATGCGGAAAGTGGTTGTCGCATCAGCCTACTTCCCCTACGAATCGAACCTCTGCCCTACGGCGGAGGTCATAGAACTAATTAAATTCTGTGAAGATAAGGGGTGGGATCTGTTGTTAAGGTGCGATGCTAACGCACACCATCTGGCGTGGGGCAGCTCGGACACGAACAAAAGGGGAGAGAAGCTCCTACAGTTCCTCTCCATCACCAACCTTGACTTCCTGAACAGAGGCTGTAAGCCTACTTTCCAAAACCATAATAGGGAGGAGGTCATTCACATCACCTTGGCTTCGAGGAACATGGGGAATGCGATTACGGGCTGGAGGGTCTCGGACGAGATCTCTATGTCGGATCACAACTACATAGTTTTCGAAATCAAAGGTCGCAGCACAGAATCTAGACTCTACAGAAACCCGAGGAAGACAGACTGGGCCACCTACGTTGAAGAACTGGGGGCAAAGCTCAAGTTGTTCCCGGGTAGATATAGCAATCAGATGGAACTCGATCACTGCGGTGAGGGTCTAAAGAACATCATCGTTAGTGCTTTCGATAACAACTGCAGATTACGTACGAAGTCAGTGCAAAAGGGAGCACCTTGGCGGAATCCCACACTGGAGACGTTGAAGAAAAAGACCAGAAGACTTTATAATAGGACTTTATAAAACGAACAATTCAGCCGATAGAGAAGCTTTTAGGGACACTCAAAGAAAGTACAAAAAGGAAATCGAAAGAGCCTAAAGCAACGGCTGGAAAAATTTTTGCAAGCACATGAGCAGTGTCTCTGATACAGCAAGATTGCTCAAACTACTAAGACAACCGAAAACGCAAGGGCCCAATCTAATAAGACTTGGCACGGGGGAATGTGCGGAAGATGAGAGGTCGGCACTTGACTGTCTCTTGGACACGCACTTTCCCCAGCATGATACAGTCGCGATGGAACAGCATGAGCTAAGGGCCAGCGGTGCAGATTGGGAGCTAGCGCGACGAATCTGCGCCGAGGACCGAGTAAGATGGGCGGTGAGTACTTTCGACCCCTTCAAGGCACCGGGAACAGATGGCATCTTCCCGGCGCTGCTACATAAAGGGCTCGATCTACTCGCCCCCATCTTAGTAAAACTTTTTCGAGCTTGCCTAGCGTTTGGGTACATACCCGAATGTTGGCAAGTGGTCAAAATGGTATTCATGCCAAAACCGGGCATCGCACAGCACTCAAAGCCGAAAGACTACAGACCTATCAGTCTGACATCCTTTGTCCTCAAGATAATGGAGAGGCTGGTGGACAGATACATTAGAGAAGAACCACTAGCAACTCATCCCCTGCACGATAGACAGCACGCATATCAGACAGGTAAATCGGTGGATACCGCTCTGGCTGAGGCGGTGACTTTCGTGAAAAAGGAGATGAAGAACACAGGATTGGTTTTGGCTAGTCTACTTGACGTGGACGGTGCCTGTAACCATACCACGAAGGAAAGCATTGTGAAGGGCGCCGAGGACCATCTGATACACAAAACGGTTAGCAGATGGCTTTGGCGCATGCTTAGCTGCAGAAGTGTGAAGGCCCACTGGGGCTCGCACTCAGAAGAAAGAAAAGTAGGAAAGGGCTGTCCGCAAGGAGGAGTGCTGTCTACTACGATGTGGTGCTTCGTGATTGATGAACTCATCAGACTACTGAATGAGGCAGGCTTCTTTGCCCAAGCCTATGCGGACGACATCCTTATACTAGTGAAAGCCGACGACGAACACGTACTTGCAGGACTAATGCAACATGTGTTAGGCATAGTCCAAGCTTGGTGTGAATCCATCAGGCTGTCAGTGAATCCAGATAAATTTAACATGATATTGTTCACTACCAGATACAAGGTCAAACCTATCGGGGGAGTGCATCTGGGTGGCAAACTCCTGAAACTAGTAAATGAAGCTAAGTATCTGGGAGTGACGTTAGATTCCAAACTTAATTGGGGAAAACGCATAAAGTATATATGGGAGATAGCTACCAATACCTTCTGAGCCTGAGGAGAGCTTTTGGTAACACCTGGGGTCTGTCACTAGACAACGTAAGGTGGATGTATGAAGCTATCATCAGGTCCAGATTAACGTACGGAGCGCTGGTATGGTGGCAGAAATGCTCACTAAAAACTCACCAGAGCTCTCTAGACAAAGTACAAAAATTGGCAATAGGGGGCATAACGGGCTCTTCGAGCACTACGCCCCTTGCAGCCCTTGAACTAATACTAGGAATACCACCACTGCAAGCTTTTATCAAAGGCGAAGCAAGCAAGACATTGTGGCGTATTAGAGATGTCATTGGGACAGGGGGAGGGCTTGACCAAGAACTTGGTCAGGTCCTACCCCCTGATATCGAAGCATCGGGGTGTGACAAAATAGGGCGAAGGATTATTTTCCGGAAACCCTACAAAGTGCACATCTCCGACAGAGAAGAGTGGGCCAACGGTACCGACCCCTACACCCAATCGGGCGTAGTGTGGTTCACAGATGGCTCCAAAAATGAGAATGGCGTGGGAGCGGGTGCCTGGGAGCAAGGCAGCTCTACGGAGTTGATGTACACACTTGACTCTCACGCATCGTTGTTCCAGGCAGAAGTAAGAGCCATAGCGGCGTGTGCTGCAGTGCAACTAACTAGGGACAACTCGGGTTGCCCCATCATCATCTGCTCAGACAGCAAAGCTGCAGTGATGGCCCTCAGCTGCACCAGCATTTACTCCAAGGAAGTATTACATTGCATAGAGATCCTCACGGCCCTGGCCCGCAATAATGCTGTCACCCGGATTTGGGTGCCGGGGCATGTGGGAATCCGTGGCAACGAGAAGGTGGATCGCCTGGGGGGAAGTTGCGCTCGCCGGGTCACAGCGACTCAGTGCTCGGTAGGCGTTCCGCCGAGTGAAATTATGAAAAGAACCTCACTCTTAATGAGGGAGGAAATACTCAAGAAATGGCGGGAGCCGCCAGGTTTAAGGCAAGCCAAAAGAATCTTAAGTGACACCCCGCCAGAACAATGGCTTCAAGACATAAGCAGGCTGTGTAAGCCTAGGCTAAGAAGGGTAGTGGGCTGGCTCACGGGCCACTGGTGGGTCAGATACTATCTCTACAAACGCACAATTTTAAACGAGGGAAACTGCAGATGGTCTGTAGGGCCGGAGGAGTCAACCTTCCATCTCCTCTGCCGGTGCCCGGCCTTTGTGGGTACTAGGCGGGGGATGTGGGGGGAATGCTTCCTTCAGCCTGAAACTTTAAGAGAACAGAGCCTTCAGTCCATCTGCCAAGTTACAGAGTGGTTGGACAGAAGGCTTCAGCGCAGCGGAAATTAGAAAAAGTTAAAGCCAAGAGGTAAAGCACAATGGGCGCAAGCCTGAGTGCTGGGCAGCACGTCTCGGAAAAGAGCCGCTCGCCCGCCTCAACACATAGATATAGACATAGACATAGACAACTCTTGTACTAACGTTTTTTTTTCAGTGTAGATAATTTTTTTTTTTTTTTTTTTTATGTTATTACTGGAATAGTATATTCTTTAAATTTTTTTTACCCTTTAAAAACTATCATAATTGCATCCAAGCAATTGTGTGTAATGATGCACACGATAGATGCTATTTGGGTGACGGTTTGGATTGCCCCAATATGTCTATATTACGAAAACATTTGCTTGAATGTTTTAATGAAAATTATATTTTTCAAATCGAATATTAATCATGGTTTCAAACAGGTCGGTGTACGATAGCTTCCAAAACTGTAAATGTGCACGAATTTATGAACATATGGGGGAAAAATTAATAATATTAAAAACTCCCGATTTTTCGCTAAGAAACAATCACTTTTTATAAATAAGGTAAAAAGAAATCTTGAAGAAGGAGAATTTCTCGTGTGTTGCGATTTCGCAGAAAATTATGCTTTCGTTATACAAAATTCTACACAGTCCTTCCACTGGAATAATAACCAGGCAACAGTTTTTACAGCTGTAGTGTACTATAAACAAAACAATGAACTCAAACGTGCAAGCATTGCTGTGATTTCCGACAATTTAAATCATGATACCATAGCCGTTTATGAAGATCAAAAAATTGGAATATCTTACTTTAAAACTAATTTTGCAGTCAAGAAAGTTTATTATTTGACTGATGGAGCAGGTCAGTATTTTAAGAATAAATCCAATTTTCAAAATCTTCTTTTTCACGAGAAAGATTTTGGAGTTACTGCTGAGTGGCATTTTTATGCCACAGCACATGGCAAAGGTATGTGTGATGGTATAGGCGCGAACCTAAAAAGAGGTGCAAAATGAGCTAGTCTACAAGTTTCTTCTAGTAATCATATTAAACACTTAACTCCAGAAGAGCTGTACAACTGGGCTAACGATTACTGCAAACAGACCAAAGTTTTTTTATAGCATTAAAGAATCGTATGAAGAAACGGTTTTGAAACTAAAACTAAAACTAAGACTGGACAAGGCTAAATCTATTCCAGGCACGTTACAATACCATGCTATTATTCCAATTGATAAAAGTACATTGAAGCTCAAAAAAACCTCTCTGAGTTCAGAGTATAAAATCTGGCATATTATACATCATTTATGTATATTCTTTCAAAGGAATTTATTAAGGGGGCTAGACACCTTTTTTCTCTGAAATAAGAAGTCACATTTTAATACATAAATGTAAACTAATTATTTCATACTTTTTAGATATAAAAGTGGGTATATTTACCTTATCTTAAAACTTTCTCCGATGGGCCTTTTATATGGTCCAGAACCATAGTCATCGATGAAACAAGTTTTTTCACTAACCGTAAGCTTTGAAATTTTCCTGTGGATGGATTGACTCCAGATTTGAACTAAATTACTCCTGAATAGCATAATTCTCATATGAGTGTAGGGATTTAGGATTAAAGGTTGGAAAAAATTTTTACATCAGAAAAATTATGAAAAAATATAAAAATTTAAAAAAATTAAAAAAAAACTCTTGAAAAACAACACAATTTTTTTTTTCTCATTAGATCAAAAATTACTTAACTTTCCCAGATTAGGTCTAATTTTTTTTCAAAACCAAATTTTTATAGGCGTTTTGAGGTTTTATCTACTCATTATAACATTTAAAATAAGTACCCAGAACGAATCCACTACAAAATATTTCGGCTATAGTTTGCGTAACATTTTATGATCTTGGTAGGGGCCGGAATTGACCATTATTATAAAAAATTCTCGAAATTAATTCTAAATCAATATCAATTTGTTTAAGAAAAACAAGTTAAGTTCTAGAGTGTTTAAGATGAACAAATTGATGTTGCGCCGTACTGGTAACTCGTATCATAAATTTTCCCACCGATACCGCCCCTGAAATTTCTTACCGAACAAAATAAGCTTTATTCTGTTGAGATCGGATAAAAAATAAAAAAATTAGCGAAACTTATTGAAGTTTTTGTCTTTAATTGTAACAATAGCATAGTGATTATTACCTGAATTTGTCTGAAAAAAATTGTCTTATATTCCTTCTAGTATATGTTTGTTACATGTACTTTCTCTTGGATTATCAACTTAATAAAACATTATTAAAAAAATACAAAAACTAAAACTGCTGTTTCGACCGGAACACCTTAACGGCATACTAAAAAAATTGTTTCATGGGACACAATCCATTCCCCAACAAATTTGTAAATTGTATTACCTTTTCATATTTGTTCAAAATGAATCAGACATATTTAATAATCTACATTGCAGCCAAAAAGCTCAGAATTTATATACAGCACTTATGTTCATAAGTGCAGAGTGTTCAAGAGTTCAAGAGTGCAGGGTGAAAAAATGTATAGAGTATAATAGTTTAAGGGGAGGCCGAAGTCCCGTCAGTTAGTTTTTCAAAGTTTTCTCTTCGAATAATTAACCGATTGGGCTGAAATTTTGGGAGAATACTTAAAATTTATATACAAAGCGCGCTCAGATCTTGAAATTAAAAAAAAATTATTATCTTTCAATTTCGTAATTTATAGGTTATGTTACCCGCGCAAGTTTTTCAAGGTTTTCTCGGCAATTAATTGATTGTTTGAGTTCCAATTTTGAGAAATAACTAAACATTAACATCCAAAGCGCGCTCAAGTCTCCAAAATCTAAAAAGATAAGAATTTTTTAATTTATATAATAAAAACGCGTTTTACTGATTACAGCGCCACCCTCCATTTAAAATACATTGACTCCAGCGTCCCCTTAAGAATTTTCGTCAAAGGACAAAATATCGGATTTCCAATCAGCGGAAAAGTCGTGATTCAGAATGAATTAGGAGAAACTGTACTAAATTGTAGTAAAAAGAACAACCGATTTATCAACAATAATATTTTATATTATTAATGTGACGCAATAATATTTGCGTTTTAATTGAAAATGACTTGTTAATAATGATTAGCGGTCAAATAAAAGTTAAATTCATTAATTCAGATAAAATTGAGTCTGTGATATTAGGAAAAAAACTATCGTTGTTGGATGAAAATCTATGGAAATATAAAAATGTTTGCTTAAGTAGTTTTTTATTTATTGCAGAAGAAAGTTCTTCTATAATGTGCTGTAAAATTTCCTCTGTTATAAGTAAATGCGTTATGGTTCCTTATAAAAGTGATAAAATATGTGTATTTCCTTTTGGCAATCTTGTGGAAACAGGTTAAAGATAATATTAATGATATTATGTGTATAATTTTGTAAAGTTTTAATTCTTTATAGGCAAAAAGTTGTATTTAAAAATAATATTTTTTTATGATAAAATATGTATATAAAAATTGTTATTATCGAACTTATTTATTATCCATATTCTTTTTTATTTGCATTGATTAATTTTCTGCAAAATTTTCTGCAAAATTTTATGCAAAGTTTTCTGCCAAATTTTTTACAGGATATTCTGCAAAATTTCCTGCAAGATTATTTGGGAAAAATTGTATGACAAACCTCTTAAAATTTTTGCAAAAATTTCTGCAGAAGTTTCCTGTAGACGAAATCTTTGTAGAAAATTTTTGCAGAAACTTTTGCATAATATCTTGCAGAAATGTCTGCAAAAAATTCTGCAGGAAACCTGCAGACTTTTTTCATGCGGAGCTACCTTAAGACTTAAACTGTTACGGCCACAGCTGTCAAATTTGAACTACAAAACATTTTTGACAGGACGGGTGGTATAATTTACCGCTCATTTGGTGCTTCAATCAATCAAAATGGCGCCTATTTGGTGGTACCTGGTCATCACTCGACTTACGTAATTTTTTTAATTCTTGACTAATTCAACAAACTACTATCGGATATTTTGTTGCTAATTTGGTGCTAATTTTTTAGCTGATCCCGATTTTGTTGCTTCAGCCGTTTCCGAGATATGCAGGCCATACTACCTTAAGACTTAAACTGGCACGCCCACAGCTGTCACTTTATAATTAACAAAAATTAATTAATTTTTAATTAGCAACAATTTATGCCCTCTGTCCGGTCAAAAAATGTTTTTTTATTCAAAAGTTACAAACGTGTAGTGACAGCCCAAGTCTTAAGGTAGGATGGCCTTGATATCTTGGAAATGGCTGAATCTAGTCTTCGTAAGTAAGTCATTGAACGTGCTAGTCTTCGTAAGGGGCGTAAATATAATAGTGGCATTGCTAGATTAATACTTAAGCTAAAGAAGCCAATGTTTCTCGGTAACGGCTGAAGCATCAAAATCGGGATTTGCGGGAAAAATGAACGACAAATTAGTGGCGGAATATGCAATTATGAGTTAATTGATTTTTATTTTTATCATTTTTGCTTATATGCGCTTGATTCTGTATCGTTTTTTAGGATAACGATCAATTTTTGAGACATGGGATCTACGGCATCTTTGAGCGACAAATTAGCGACATAATCTAGGCCAAACCTAGTGTCGCTATCGTCAATTGCTGAGAAGATGCAATAGTGGCTTTTCCAGCTTCAGACTTATGCTATATTGTTTCCCAAATTATAACATGTGAAGTAAGCATCGTATATATATATATATATATATATGTGATATATATATATCGCGCCGGAGCCACCTTAAGGAAGTTGGCTACACAAATGAAAATGGTTACATCATTCCAAAAACTTAATATTGCTGTTCTTCGATTAATTCCCTATAAGTGTGCGAAATTTCAGATCGTTAGTCAACTCGGTTATGGAATTATTCAAGTTCAAAGTTCAACTCTTATGCACGGGTTCTTATGGAAGTAAAACCATTGTTGAGGTTTGTGGATAATTAATAGTGTTGAGGTTTGTGGTAAAGTAAGAAACCATTATTTAATAGAGAGAGATAAATATAGAGTTTATTGAGGTGGCAAAAACGCCAGTCGGCACGTCCGACTTACATCGCAGTTGAATAGCGAGAGAGTAAGAAACATTCTAAGTGCGCTACACTGCTCTCGCGTCTCACGCAACTCTCATATAGACATACTGGAGTGGGGAGACACTCATGTGTGTGTTTCGTCCGCCGTCACTTGGCAGACGCGCATACCATTGTACCTATCCTCGCGTACAGCGCGCTGCATGTTGAAGCATTCACATATTCCAACACGCCTCCTTGAATTTTCAACATTATAATTAAATGTTCATTCTTTCATTCATTCATACAGTAATTTTAAGTATCACATCGTTAATAGATTTCTTTTATTTCAAATCACTCTCAACGCTTTTCTATTTTTCAAAAACTTCGTCTTATCTAAACTCTTTGTTAACATATCAGCTAGATTAAATTCTGAGTCTATTTTTACAACATCAATTATTCCATTTTCGTAGTTTTCATTAACGTAGTGATACTGCACTTCAATGTGCTTTGAGTTTTTTGTAAAATTACCAAATTTTGCGATTGCAAATGCGCCTGAGTTATCTTCATACATTTTAATTGGTTTATCAAATTTTACGTTAAATGATTCGCATAATAAATTTTTAATGAACAAGATTTCGGTCACTGCTTCGGACATAGCAGTATTTTCTGAAAAAGTAGAACATTTTGTTACTGTACTTTGTTTATGCGTTTTCCAAAAAATTAAATTTCCATATAATCTAATTACAAACCTGTTGTAGATTTTCTATCTACATTATCTCCTGCATAGGCAGAATCTACCATATAATCTAATACTTCGCTGTTAACATTATCATAGTACGTTAGCTTTAAATCTTTAGTCTTAAATAAGTATCTCAAAATTCTCAATGCATATTTAAAGTGTCTTTGGTCATAACAACTTTGGTAACGACTTAAATAATTAACGCTATATGTTATATCTGGCCTTGTGCCTATACTGATATATAATAATTCGCCGATTAAATTTGTGTATTTTATTCTTTCATCTATTTCATTTGCTTGTTCTAATTTTAGATTACTCTCCATTGGAGTATCGTATAATTTTGCATTTTCAAGGTTGTATTTTATAGCCAAAGATTCGATATATTTCGTTTGACTTAAAGTCATTTTACTTCTGTCTTCACTATATTCAATATCGATGCCAATATATTGGTTAATTTTGCCCAAATCTTTCATTATAAATCTTTCCATTAAACTTGCTTTTACTTTGTTTATTTTATTTTTATATTTAAAACAAATTAAGAGATCATCTACAAAAACTAATATATACCGGGTGTCCCATTTTAAAACCACCAGGCAAATATCTCGAAAACTAAGGGAGATGGAAAAAAACTTTTAATACAAAAGTTGTATGGTTCAGAGGGGCCCAACTGATCGTGACCTTGGTTATGACCTTGAGGTCAATGATCAAGTTCATTTGAAGGTCAAATCGATTTTTTCAAATGGGAATCCCCACTTTTGACCTTGTAAATGGAAAGAGCGGAAAATTTTACGTTCAGATATGTCCTTGAGTCAAGGTCATGGTCATGGTCATGTTTAAAATCAAAATCAATAAACGCATCAAAACATTCCCATAATTAGGTATACGAGACAAATTGTTAAATACAAAAGTTGTATGGTTCAGAGGGGCCCAACTGATCGTAACCTTGGTTATGACCTTGAGGTCAATGATCAAGGTCATTTGAAGGTCAAATCGATTTTTTCAAATGGGAACCCCCACTTTTGACCTCGTAAATGGAAAGAGCGGAAAATTTTACGTTTAGATATGTCCTTGAGTTAAGGCCATGGTCATGGTCATGGTCATGTTTAAAATCAAAATCAATCAACGCATCCAAACATTCCTATAATTACGCATACGAGTGTTAAATACAGAAGTTGTAGTGTTTGGAGGGGCCCAACTGATCGTGACCTTGACCATGAACTTGAGGTCAAGGATGATGTCGTTTGAAGGTTAAATCAATTTTGTTTAACGGCAACCCTCACTTTTGACCTCGTAAATAGAAAAACCGAAAAATTCTGATATGACCTTGGGTCAAGGTAATGGTCAAAGTTATGGTCAGTTTCCGTGCAGTTAAGAGCAAAGTCGGAGATGACCCAGTCACCTAAGGCAAGGTCGGAGATTACCCGGCCAGTTAAGGCAAGGTCGGAGATGACCCGGCCAGTTAAGGCAAGGTCGGAGATGACCCGGTCAGTTAAGGCAAGGTCGGAGATGACCCGGCCAGTTAAGGCAAGGTCGGGGATGATCAGGCCAGCTAAAAATTCATTGGAAAATTCCACGTTCATGTGTATTTAGTCATAGGATCCAAGTGTTTCGGTCACCATTTACTGAAGAAGATGCTCAAAAGTGGCACCATTTACTTGTTGACAGCATTCTATTTTCCTTTTAAAGTTTGTAACAGTATTTAATAATACTTGACGTGGAATACTTAAGCAGATTTGTGTAATCCTTTGAATCATATCATCTCTTGTAGTTGGCCTGTTGCGGTAGACTGTATTTTTTAGGAAGCCCCATAAATAAAAATCTGGAGATGTCAGATCCATCGACCGTTAAACCTTTCATTAAGAAAATCTCTGACAATTCTGGCATAATGTGGAGGAGCACCATCTTGTTGTAGCCACATTCTGGCCCTTGTATGGAGATCAACGTTTTCTAGAAAGAGTGGCAGCTCGTCTCTCAGCAACTGTAAATAAGTATGTTGAGTTACGTGACCTTCAAAAAAATAAGGTCCAATCAGACATCCGTTAATAATACCACACCATACCGTTACATTCCAGCGATGCTGATGATCAACTTCTCGCATCCAATGAGGATTAACAGGAGACCAGTAGTGGCAATTATGGCGATTCAACATACCAGTACTCTGAAATGTAGCCTCGTCGCTAAAAAGAACATTGTTAAAGAAATTTTCATCATCAGTAATTTGTTGTGTTGCCCATTGGCAAAATGTTATTCTCCATCGATAATCTTCCACAGTTAAAGCTTGATTTAGAGTAATGTGGTAAGGATGGTAACGCGCATATCGTAAATATCTACTGGCCGTAGATCTTGAAATAGCCATTGTTAACTCGATTTCGCGTAAACTGACATGAACATTTAAATGTACCATGGCTAGAACAGCAAGAAAGCGAGGATTATTTTCATAATCGTGTTCATTCAGTGTCCTCCTTCTTCGAACGAAGTTTCCTTGTCGACCGCGCAGTTCAATGTCACGTATTACCGTATGATCAGGATGTTGTCGTTGAGGGAACCGAGCACGATACAATCTGCTTGCCTCTCGATAGTTTCGTCGACATTCTCCTAAAATAAGAAGAATGTCAACTATTTCATTAGCAGAATAGTCAGGCATTCTTTTTTAGTTGTAAATGCAATTATTTATCAAAACACACCACAAAAGAAATAATATGTTATTATACTATACAATATTTTAAAACGAAAAAGTTTAATTTTCTGTGCCAATATAAGTGTGCTCAATTTGAAAACAATTTGATGTAAAGAGTAATAATTATTGACTATTACCGATCAATGCTGAATACTACCGGTCACTATTGGATACAGGTGGTCAACACTTATTAACTTTTGTTATTATTTGATATAAGTGGTTAACCCTGGTAAATATTGATAATAGTAAAAATAGTAAAATTTTCCGCTCTTTCCATTTACGAGGTCAAAAATAGGGGTTCCCATTTGAAAAAATCGATTTGACCTTCAAATGACCTTGATCATTGATCTCAAGGTCATAACCAAGGTCACGATCAGTTGGGCCCCTCTGAACCCTACAACTTTTGTATTTAACAATTTGTCTCGTATGCCTAATTATGGGAATGTTTTGATGCGTTGATTGATTTTGATTTTAAACATGACCATGACCATGACCTTGACTCAAGGACATATCTGAACGTAAAATTTTCCGCTCTTTCCATTTACGAGGTCAAAAGTGGGGGTTCCCATTTGAAAAAATCGATTTGACCTTCAAATGACCTTGATAATTGACCTCAAGGTCATAACCAAGGTCACGATCAGTTGGGCCCCTCTGAACCCTACAACTTTTGTATTAAAAGTTTTTTTCCATCTCCCTTAGTTTTCGAGATATTTGCCTGGTGGTTTTAAAATTGGACACCCTGGTATATTGAATCTTTGCCTGTATTATTTACGAATAGGCAGTAATCATAGTTACTTCTTACAAAATTTAATTTCTCGACATATTCGCTGAAACAATCATACCATGCTCTAGGACTTTCTCTGAGACCGTACAGAGCCTTTTGCAATTTGCAAACTTTATTTTCTTCAGTTTCATAACCTTTTGGTTCATTAATGTACACTTCTGATTTTACATTGCCATTTAAAAATGCCGTTTCAACATCCATTTGTTCTATAAACAAATTATTTTTAGAACTGTAAGACAATAAAATTTTCAACGTTTGCATTTTACCTACACGTGAATAAACATTTTCAACATACTCCTTTTGTTGGAATCCTCTTACAACTAATCTCGCTTTATAAGTATCGTTATTTTTCTTTTTATAAACCCATTTAACATCAATGACCTTTTTATCTTTTGGCCTTTCGACAATTTGCCATGTGTGATTTTTCTTTAGACTGTTTATTTCGGAATCCATTGCTATTTGCCATTGTTTATATTCGCTGGAGTTTATCGCCTCCTTGAATGTATTTAGTACATTTGCATCAATATAATTTACATAAATAAAATGAGTAACTGGATTTCCGTATCTATTTACTGGACTTTTCTTTCTTTGAGATTTTCGCGGTATTGTTAGTCTATCTCTATTTTCGTTGTCTTCATTATCAGATTCGTTATGGTTTACATTATTCGCATCGATTAATTCAGTTTGCTCTCCTCTACTTTCCCCGAAGGTCGCAGTAGAGTGAGAAGGATATTCAGAACCGCTGTTGTTCGTTTCATTTAATTCTACGTTAATTTCAGAATCACTATTTTCGTTTTCTAAACAGATTAACTTTATACTATCTCCTATTACATCATCATGCCTTGCAGTAATTACTTTATTATTAACTAAGACTTTATAACCGTTTTCAACGTATCCTACTAATACACCTAGTTGTGCCTTATTATCCCACTTACTTTTCCTGAGATCTTCCGGAACTCTTACGAAGACTCTACTTCTGTCAATTTTTAAATTTTTAACATTCGGCTTTATCCCGAAAAATATTTCATAAGGAGTTTTATTCTCTGATGTGTTTGCAATTGTTAGATTTTTTAAATAAGCTACCGTTTTCATTATTTCCGGCCAATATCTTCTATGAATTTTTGCTTCCCTCATTAAGCATCTACCTATATCCATTGCTGATCTATTATATCTCTCCGCTACCCCATTTAATTCGTGGACGTAGGGTGGACATGTCAATAATTCTATCCCTTTTGATTTTACAAAATCGAAAATTTCGCGATTTAGATATTCTCTACCGTTATCACATTGCATCTTCTTAATTCTCTTATTAAATTTATTTTCTACTAAATTTACGAATTCAATAAAACAACTTGCAGTTTCTGACCTATTCTTAATGCAAAAGATTCTAGTACATTTACTATAATCACCAATAAATGTAAGAAAATATTTTTCTCCACCATAGCCAGTAGTACTATGTGGACCATTTAAATCAGTGTGTATTAACTCTAGGATTTCTTCCGTTTTTGTTCGATTATTTTCAAACGGTATATTTGCCATTTTACTTTGTATGCAATTTGCACGTTTCATATCTATTTTTTCCAATTTATCTGGTAAACCTTCAACTAATTTATTATTTACTATTTTATTCAAATAATTAAAATTTACATGACCAAGTGCTCTATGCCATTTTTCTTTATCTGATAATCTTACTGAATTTACATATTTATCTTTATTTTTATTCGTTAATGCATAACTTTTCAAAGAATACAAATTATCAATTTTATTTGCAATAGCTACTAATTCTCCCGATTTATTGTAAATTTTAGCAATACTGTCTCGTGCAGTTATTGTAGCATTTTTAGTTATTCTGGAAAAGCTTAACAAATTTTGCTTGATTCCTTCTACATAATATACATTACTCAAATCAATTTGTTTTTCATTATAATAATTTCTAACTTTAACTTTTGTATTACCGATTTTCGTCGCTTTTAACATTTTACCGTCTGGTAATTTTACATTTACCGGATCTTTTAATACTATATACTTCTCAAAATATTTATCGCTTTTAATAATATGATCTGTGGAACCAATTTATTTCGTTACCTTCGCATTCTCTATTTACGCTATAACCTGTTACGTCCTTTATTTCTGGGCCGCATACTTGTGTTGACCACGTCTCGGATGATGAACCCTGCTGCTCGTCGGTTGACTTGTTTTGATTTGAACTGCGTCCGCGTCCTCTGTCTCGATTGTAGTCTCTTTGGTTTCCACGTTGTCCTCTCGATGATTGGGCACCTCTGCCTCTGCCGCCTTGTGGCCTTTCCAACAATCCTTTTGATAATGTCCGACTTTGCCGCAAGTAAAGCACTGTCCGTTTGTCTTTGTTGAGAACGTGCTTGCATTACTCTTCTCTTCTGAATTATTTTTAACTAAATTCTTTTCTTTGATTTTTGTAGTTACGTAATCTACTGTCCTTTCTCTTTCTGGAATGACGTCGATAAAGTCACCAATATAACTGTAACTTGCTGATAATGCTTTGATTAAGTATCACATTTTCTCAGTTTCATCTATCTTTTCTCCGGCTGCTTTAAATTCGTTCACCGCTTTCTCAAATTCTACGAAGAATTCTTCAACATTTTCATAATTCTTTAATTTAATATCTTCAATTTTTCCTCGACATATTATTTGTAATGACGTGGATTTCGTCACATATAATTTATCCAAATTCGCAATCATTTCATAAGCTGATTTGCACTCATAAACATATTCTAATTGCTTATCTGAAATAGTGCTAATTAATATAAGGCAAGTATAGAAGTTTTTTCTGTATAATCTACATGTGTCAAACTCTGTACCAAGAACTTTAACGAGAGCATATATAATAAATATTTTTTTAAAACAATCACAGTAAAGCAAATATTATTGTTAATAAAACTTTCTACGGAAGTATAAAATAAGGCAAGTATCAGTTTTTTCTGTATAATCTATAAAATAATAATATTTATGAATTTGTAAAAGAAATCAAATAAATACTAGCGAAAAAGTCTTTTACTTCTTCGAGCCAATTATATGCTCAACAAATTGTATGTAAATACATTCACATTGTTCACTGCAAATTAAACAATCGAAAGTTGTGAAATCAATTATCGATACTCAAGTAATGCAAACAACTCTCCGAAATAACTATATGACTATTCTCAGAAATGTATTAAAATTTCTTTATCCTTCTATACAAATTAAACACAAGAAAGTACTGAAATCAATTTATTGTAGTCAAGTATCCGTAAGTTAACTTGACGAACATATAGGTATAATAGTAGAAGTTGGCTTCAGGGATTATTTATCAAATAAGACTGTAAAATCTTAGATCCGTCGTACAAACATTATTTTTCCTCCTCGTGAGCACAATGTATCTCCATAAAATCTTTCTTTTGCAAACACATTGTGGACCCTTTCCGAAACGATGGTACATAGTTACCATCCCTTATATTTTTCCTTATTCTTTCTCAATTTAGAACTCTCTATAGTACAATATTACGCATCTTGGGAGGACAAGAGACGTCTAGAGCTGCTCTAGCAGGGGTGGTCCTCCGTTCTCCCATACATACTTGGCGGGCCCGACGGTTTGCAGTTTACAGATGGACTATTTTTTCCATAAATGTAGAATACTAAAAGTATTAGTACTAAAAGAGTAGTAAAAGTTTGTAAAGGATTGTAGAAGTTTTTTAAAATAATTTATTAATGGTTTTTTTAAAAGATGTAGTGATGGACCATTTTTGAAGATACTTTGTAGAGAAAATGTAATAATGAATAATTTGAATAATAGTGAATAATACTACAGATAAGAAAAATGATTTTTGTAAGAAAAAGAAAACATTTTCATAGCAAATACATACAAACAAATATTGTAAATAGATAAAGACATAATTTAAAAATGAGAATAATTACTTCTAATAGCAAAAATGAGTTTTGTGAGAAATAGAAAATGTTTTTATAGGAATTATAGAAAATACTTTAAAAAATAGTTTTTAAAAGTGTTTATTATAATTGTTTCAAAAAAACATTTAAGCTTTCAGTCAAGTTCTTTGTAGAGAGTTGGACAGTTGTTGAGAGCAAGATTGTTTGGATAAAAACATTATTAAACTTTTATTAGTATGTCAACAGAGAATTTAAAGTTGTTAAAATAGATAACAATAATATATTTTTTCTTTGTAGCTATCACAAGGATAAAAGAAAAAAGCACAAGTTCTCAGAATTACAATTCAAATCTCTGTATCACCTAATTCTCTTGCTTTTATAAAATTCGAAGCTCAAAGTTGGCTGAGAAGTTGAGTTCCTATGTCAACTGCAATTTCCATAGCAGCAGGCGGTGCAAAGTTTTTTAAAAACTACTCTTTCGCATCTATTTCTCTGATATCACTTAATCTTCTAGCCTTTACAAAATGCGAAGCTCAAAGTTTGCCAAGTTAACTATCCTTACATAACAGCATCTGATACTAAGTTTTTTCACAAAACACTCTTATGCATCCATTTGCTCTTGTTTTTTTGACAAATTATTATTACATTATTAAATTTGTACTAAAATTTACCTCTAGCATTCTATTGCACATTCTAAAGCTGGAATTCGTTTCATTATTTTGGTATCCACATATTTCTTTTTCATAATATTTTTGTTTCACCATACACATAATCTTGTAAAATTAAAAGCACGACCAGTTGATGAATTAAACATTATTATTATCTGAATCTTGTATAGAAAAATATGTACTAAAAGCTTCTCTGAAACATTTTGAAATCTCCTACCGTGAGAAAATCATAAAATAGATTAACTGAGCTTTCATTCCTTGAAATTTTTGCAATAACACATCATTTTTGCTCTTTTCAATACTTCCATGTTCATTAGACATAATCTTTTCATTGGCACTTGAATAAATATGTACAGCAGCATAGCACTGATATCGACTAAGTTTTTTACAGATGACAGGTGCTTTTTAAACCAAGTCTCAGACCAATATTTCAAATAGGGATCATAAATTATATTGTATATTTATATCCTCACGTGTCACTCAGCAATATTTTCTTCTATGCCAAAGCTTATTATGAAGTGTATGAATCTCATAATGCGTAATTATTTATTACTACACACTTGTTATATTCTCAAAACATTTGAAACTGATTTTTAATAGAAGTTTTAAAATTTGATTATAAACACTTCATGTAACACGTCATACCAGTATATATTTTATTTATTATTACATAAAACACTGAAAATTATATTGTATATTTATAATAGAACCTCGCGTGTCACTCAGCAATATTTGCTTCTTTGCAAAAGCTTATTATGAAGTTTATGAATCTCATAACACATAATTATTTATTAATACACACTTGTTCTATTCTCAAAACATTTCAAACTGATTTTAAGTAGAAGTTTTAAAATTTGATATTACACTTCATGCAACACATTTTACCAATATTTTATTTTTTTTATATTACACAAAACACTGATTAGATGTAATTTTTTAATCACTATGTTATTTGTTATCAATAATATTTGATTATATATGCACTTCTTGCAACACATCATACCGGTATTTTATTTTATTTATTATACAAAACACTGATTAGATGTCATTTTTTAATAATCACAACATTTTTATTATCAATATAATTTTCAATTAGATAGACGAAATATGAAAATCACAATTTTCTTTTCTTATTTTGAAAAACTTGCTTCAAAACATAATACTTTTTTCGTACTTTGAGTCCAATACTGTCTAAATAAAGATCTTAGTTGTTGTTTGTTTTACGTGTTATTCATTGAAAGCAATGAAACTGTCATTTTCTTCTTTGACATCCAAATCCTCTATTCGTCCTGTCAAATATGAAGAAAAATTTTTAATATTCTTCTAAAATTATATCTCATGAAAAATTTTCATGTTAATGATATATAAATACATCTTGAAAAATATTGTCTCGTAAATAGTATTTGTCTGCTCTTCCATAGGTTAGTATTGGTTTGGTTTTTCTTTCTTGAGTAGTAATATATTCTTACTATCTTCTTTAATATAATTCTATTCCTAAAAGCGTCTGTTCTTGTATTAAAATAACTTTTTCTTGTCCATTAATAATAAAATAACCAGCAGGGTCATGAGGGCACTCGTTCACTTTTGCCAATTCAAAATTAGATTTTTCAGACACTACATTACATGTACAAAATAGAATGAATAAGGCTTTCAGCATTTGTCTACGTTGTACAACCATCCAAGTCAATTCAAAATTGAATTTCAATGACTGTAAAAAATCTTGTATAATCTGTAAATATAAAAAAATTCACACAAAGTATCAATTTTTAAAAAATGATTGCAGCCATTTAACATTTAGCTGTTCAATACTTATCTAATAAAAGTTATTTGCCCCTTTAAAGCACGTAGGTAAATTCTTATTAGTTGACTTTTTTATATCTTTGAATCTTTCATTATGAATTAGATCTTTCGTCATAATTATATTTTTCATGATATAGCTTCTAGTATAAAAAAAATAAAGTATAAAAAAATAATAAAAATAATAATAAAAATAGTATAAAAAAATAATACTTTATATATAAAAGTATATGATGCCATGCCATCAGCTGATTTGAATTATAAAAATACATAAGCATACCATAATTCGAGGTTATTTTAGAATTACAATTGTTGTTGTTCGTTTTATTCTCTCTCTCTCTCTCTCTCTCTCTCTCTCTCTCTCTCTCTCTCTCTCTCTCTCTCTCTCTCTCTCTCTCTCTCTCTCTCTCTCTCTCTCTCTCTCTCTCTCTCTCTCTCTCTCTCTCTCTCTCTCTCTCTCTCTCTCTCTCTCTCTCTCTCTCTCTCTCTCTCTCTCTCTCTCTCTCTCTCTCTCTCTCTCTCTCTCTCTCTCTCTCTCTCTCTCTCTCTCTCTCTCTCTCTCTCTCTCTCTCTCTCTCTCTCTCTCTCTCTCTCTCTCTCTCTCTCTCTCTCTCTCTCTCTCTCTCTCTCTCTCTCTCTCTCTCTCTCTCTCTCTCTCTCTCTCTCTCTCTCTCTCTCTCTCTCTCTCTCTCTCTCTCTCTCTCTCTCTCTCTCTCTCTCTCTCTCTCTCTCTCTCTCTCTCTCTCTCTCTCTCTCTCTCTCTCTCTCTCTCTCTCTCTCTCTCTCTCTCTCTCTCTCTCTCTCTCTCTCTCTCTCTCTCTCTCTTCGAGTCTAGTATATAAGACAATGCAACCGCATTGTATTTATACCTTGCTTCAAAGCTTTTTCATGACCAGCACTGAGCCCTGCTAACATGCTCAGAAGATTATCCATTGGTGTTTTTGGAGTATCCATCTTCTTGTATGGAATACAGCGCGCTGCATGTTGAAACATTCACATATCTCAACAACCATAACCTTAGTAAAAACGCAAACACTTAGGGTGCGATTCTTTAAAAAAGGTTACAATGAACCAAAAAACTACTGACAATATAGCAAATATACAGGAGAATGTGTATACGAAATATTAAAACGACATACAACACTGATTCTGAGTACTGCGGCAAAATGTAAACAACGGTCTAGTTCGTCGGCTGCGAGAGGGGGTACGCGGTGAGCGGAGCAGCGCGCGCGATGCGAGGAGACTCCTTTCCCTTGCCTCTCTCTCTCTCTCTCTCTCTCTCTCTCTCTCTCTCTCTCTCTCTCTCTCTCTCTCTCTCTCTCTCTCTCTCTCTCTCTCTCTCTCTCTCTTCGAGTCTAGTATATAAGACAATGCAACCGCATTGTATTTATACCTTGCTTCAAAGCTTTTTCATGACCAGCACTGAGTCCTGCTAACATGCTCAGAAGATTATCCATTGGTGTTTTTGGAGTATCCATCTTCTTGTATGGAATAGATTTCTTTGAGTGATTCCGATTACTATTTAATTCTGATAACATCATCTCTATTTTTAACAGCGAATCTTTATTTTGAGACGTCGATGGTTATATTTAAAAATTTGTGCCGTCAGTTACACATGTAGAAAGTCACATTTTTCATAAATTTTAGTTGAAAGATCTACGATGAATCGATATAATTATTTTTTCATTACAAATATCTTAATCGTGTAAATATATAAAGTTACCGATTACTGAATGTAAACAGATACTATCGGAATCGAAAAGCAGACAGCTGAGCTATTTCTTATGCTATCATCAACCTATATATACACACACACACACACACACACACACACACACACACACACACACACACACACACACACACACACACACACACACACACACACACACACACACACACACACACACACACACACACACACACACACACACACACACACACACACACACACACACACACACACACACACACACACACACACACACACACACACACACACACACACACACACACACACACACACACACCGTTGGTCGTATGGGGTCACGTGACGTTATACATATCACGTGATCGGAAGCGGATGTAGGACTGATGAAAGAAAAGGAAAAAATTTAAAGATTTGAATCGACCAGTCTGATTCTTTGATACTTAATATCTCTTAAATGAGACAATATTTTTGAATAAAACCTTTAAATTTCTCTAGTTTAATGAACATAGATTTCAACAAGTGTATAGCCAAATATTTATATTCTGTATAGATAAAATACAACGCGATCAAAGTTTTCGCGCACTCATATTAAAGAATATAGGGCATGGGCTCACTCCTTAGGCCTCTTCTGCATTGACTGTTACTTGCGTTCGGAGCGCTCCCGCGCTCCTTGATATTTCTTGCTTTTAAATCCTTTTTCTTCCATTCATCTGCTTTATCTGTCTCAGCCCGTTCTGTTTCGGCTTGCTCTTTGCACTCTTTATGTTGTAATAGAGTCATTAAGCGAAATTTCCAACTTGTATAATTTGCACCATCAAAAATGGGAATTACTATATCTTCGATTTTTGCTTGCTTAGCCATCTCGACTTCTTTTAATTTAATATCTTCGTACACTTTTATTACTTTATTTAGCGTAATTACTTTCTGCACTATTTTCACAAAACGTTTTTCAGCAATCTTTTCCTCAATTATTTCTTTGCTTTCATCTTCAAAGTTATCTCGTATTCCTTCTTCTTTGGTTTTTACTTTTCCTATAGTGTCCATTTACCACATGTATAACCTCAAATTCTGCCCCGTGCTCTATTCTTGCACCGTGCAGCGTGCTTCACACAAGAAATCTAATCTGCTCGCATCGGCTTGAATTTTCATAAATTTTTCAAAATTCTTTCTTCTATCACTTAGAGACATATTCTATTATTTATTCACACTTGTATTTTTCTTACTTTTGCACTTTTCCTTCAATAGTTTTCACAGTTAATTTTTCGCAAGCCATGTGCTTTTTTCTTGCTACGGCAAGGCTGCCCCAATACTCGCCGAGGCTTGTATTGAGTCAGAGTCTTTTTTCTTTTTTTACTTACCAACCACGCTCTCCTACCATGTTGAGGCTTGGATAATTAATAGTGTTGAGGTTTGTGGTAAATTAAGAAACCATTATTTAATAGAGAGATAAATATAGAGTTTATTGAGGTGGCAAAAACGCCAGTCGGCACGTCCGACTACATCGCAGTTGAATAGCGAGAGAGTGAGAAACATTCTAAGTGCGCTACACTGCTCTCGCGTCTCACGCAACTCTCATACAGACATACTGGAGTGGGGAGACACTCATGTGTGTGTGTCGTCCGCCGTCGTTTGGCAGACGCGCATACCATTGTACCTATCCTCGCGTACAGCGCGCTGCATGTTGAAACATTCACATATCTCAACAACCATAACCTTAGTAAAAACGCAAACACTTAGGGTGCGATTCTTTAAAAAAGGTTACAATGAACCAAAAAACTACTGACAATATAGCAAATATACAGGAGAATGTGTATACGAAATATTAAAACGACATACAACACTGATTCTGAGTACTGCGGCAAAATGTAAACAACGGTCTAGTTCGTCGGCTGCGAGAGGGGGTACGCGGTGAGCGGAGCAGCGCGCGCGATGCGAGGAGACTCCTTTCCCTTGCCCCGCACGAGCAGCGGTAGCAAAACTCCTTAAGCTACAGTTGCCATTGTTTCACGGAAATAGCTGGACCAACAAAATCGGATTTAGCGTAACAAATTAGCAAAAAATTAGCAATAAATTGATAACTAGTTCTGGAGGAGGCGTTCGAGAGTGGCCATCCTAGTTCACTAGACGTAGACTTTGAATGTTAAGGATTCTGCGATCAGAAAAAAAATTGAAAAAATGGTTTCACACAAATTAATTATCTAATTAAAATGACTATATAATATATTACTTTTCTTATTTCCCTCGTGAATCTTAACTGTAAAATATATTGTATAAGGAGCGATATTATGGCTTTTCGAAAATGTTGTTGCGATAATTGTATTACTGTTAATTTACAATGTCAAAATTTTTTAAATACACATATATACATTTTTACTTATTTTTTATTTTATATTGTACTTCTTTTGTTATATCGGATCTACATAGAGGTAAGTATTTTACCTCTGTAAGAAGACGGTCAAAAAATTGTGTTCATTTTAAACGGTTCAATGGATCGTATTTTGAACCATTTTTTATGCTATCTTTGATTGCTTATAATTTCCTGAAAAATTAATATTTTTCAAACAAATCCGAGCTTAAATTTTAGCTTTTGATGTCTATTTTTATAATCTTTTTTGCTTGTTTTTGTATCATAAATACTTGCAATGTAACAGTCAATAGAAGAGATATCATTTTGTTTAACGAAATAGAGGATATTTGAGAGTAGATTGGCCATATTTCAAGAAAAAGGGCCTGTGAGATGGAATTCGGAATACTGAGCTTCATTTCTAGATACCAGAAATCGAATCTCACGTGCCCGCTGAAATCCATTTCCCGGAGGGTGTACGCATTCGCTTTACGCATACTATGCGTAAAATTTAGCTTTACACACCCAAACAATGCGACGACGTGCTTTACTCATACTATAAAAAAAATATTGTTCGCCACGCGGGCGAAATCTTTACGACCTCGTGATCGCCCAACACTCGGGCCGGCTGCGCCGACCCTCGTGAGTGTCAATCACTCGGTGCGTAAAGTTCAACTTTACGCCCTAGTGACGAAAACTACTAATTACGTTTTTGATATATTTTAAATAATAAAGAATACAATGAACATTTTTTTGTAACCGAATATACATTGGTTCTTTTTATAGTCAATAATTATTAATCTGAGATTAATTTTTATATCTACTAATTTGATTGAAAGAGATTTACTCATGTGTTAGTACCTTTTTGAAATGCGTTCCAAGTTAATACCTTTTCAAAGCAGAATCGAAGTTGTTACATTTTTTAAATCAGATTTTTAATTTATACCATCTTTTGTCATCAATAGTCTATATCATTTTACCTTTTATTTCTATTGAGTTTAATTGTTTAAATATATTTACAGAGAAAAACGTTTGGAACAAGAGCGAGTACTTTTATCTCAACAAATGGCTAGTCTTGAAGAAGAACTATCTAAAAGAACTAATGAATTACAAAACACTCGATCAGAAGCATCTGCACGTACACTACTTATTCAAACACGATTAAGTCAGTGTGAAGAAGAGTTAAAAATTGCAAGTGAAACAATAATTAAATTACGGGAAGGGAATTCTGTGTTTCAAAATCGCTGTGAAGAATTGACACAAAAATTAGAAGAGCATCGAAACCATGAATTAGCAATGCATGCTTCTTATCGAGAAGAAGTTGTAGCACAAACTAGACTAGCAGATCTACATAAGGGTATAGCTGACGAAGCTAATGCAAAAGCTGATGATTACAGTAATGCAGTTAAAGAACTTCAAGATTTATTAGAACATGCTACTGAGCAATATGGAGATTTAGAATCAAAATATAATCAGATTATATTAGAACATAATCAAGAAATAATTGATAAGGAAAAGCAGATTGATGAACGAACAAAGGAACTTGAAATTGCTAATGAATTATTAAAGAGTATAAAGCAAGGTAATGTCAAAGTTTTGAAATTTTATTCTTATTCTTATTGAATTCAGAACAATTCGAAGTATATGATATTTTTAGACACGACCGCTTCTCGGGATAGCCTTATATTTTTGCTAGAGCGAAAATTGTAGCACTTCAAATTTTGAAAAGTGACAATATTAAAACTGTTTTCTACCCAAAACGAGTTCATTTTAAGCGTTTCCCGAGATCTATGTAAGCCTGTACGTATGTATCTGATCAAGTAACCCGATTATCTCAATGAAATTAGATTGGATTTGATCGAAAATGATATCAGACCTTCATCTTATTATACACACAGGTGTATCTATTTTGAGAAAAATTCGTTCAAAAATATAGAAATGCGAGCACAAAAAATATTTTGAAAAAATCTAGCTTTAAGTGTATAAATGTATCGAAAATTAATTTTCAGTGTATATCTAACACATGCTTCTGCTAAAACTAATTAAAACATCTTTTTTATCGGTGTGCCTTCGCACCAAATCCACATAATTTACGTTTTGCTTAAGCGAACTTTGCAGATCTCTAACTTACATTTTCCATACGTGAAGTTCAAACATGTAAAGAAATATAGACACGTGAGTTTTTCGCGGCAAGTTTCGAGGCACGTAAAAGCTTAGAGACACGTGCATTCAAAATCCCGCAGGTTTCTACTTTCTTACAGGCACGTAAAAGCTTAGAGACGTGTAAATGTTAGAAACATATTATTTCTTTAGTGAAGTGACTAAAGAAGTACTTATTCCTCTCTTTTATGTTTACTCTAGAAATAATACACCCTAGTGTGAGTATTTCTTTAGTCCGTCTTTAACCTTTAGGCTGCCGGAAAGCCTAAATATAGGCTCTACCTGTGATCGTAACATTGTATACGTTATATTTAAGATATAGTGACATGGTTTGGACATTTTTTAAGGGGATTAAAGCCCTTCAAATCCAGGCAGTCTAAAGGTTAATGTGTCTCTAACATATTACGTGACTCTGACATTTCTGTGTGTCTTTAACCTTTTTATGTGTCCCTAAGCTATTACGTGTCCGTAAGGAGTTTTTGCGTGTACGTGCCTCTAAGCTTGTACGTATAGGGGGTCGAGAGAGTTCCTAGTGTGTGAGTGTACGTGTCTCTAAACTTTAATCGTGGAAAACTTACGTCTCGTGAAACGTGAATCATGGACAATTGACGTGCCTTTAACTTCTTTACGTGTCTAAAATAGTTGATTTTCTGTCGTTACTAGACAGGATTTGATTTTACAGAAAAATATTAAATGCAAAAGTTGTAGATAGTATTAAATAATATATCGGTGCCTGGATGTAAGAATGCTCTATCTCGGCTGTTGCTTCGAGAAAGCTCTATCTCGGCGACGGTTTCACGAACGCTCTATCTCAAATGAAATTTTTATTTTACAGATTTTGTAGTGGCAGCACTGCGCAATTTTAAAATACGGCTTTTAGGCATCAGATGTCTGTCGAAAATTCTGAAAAAAATCAGTATTGCTTATTTAACACAGTTTTTGAATATGCACAATGAAATATTTTTGTTTTCAAATTCGTTGCAGTTTAAAGAACTCCTCCTTAGTTTCGATTAACTTACTTGTATAATTGTATTACCAGTACGTAAACCTTATTTAAATTTTCCAGCTTCCCAGCAGAAAGCAATACAAAAATGACGTCAGGCTATATGTACATATGAGGCGTTTCATGTCAACTGCCCCAGTGCGGCGCGCGAGCGCCAAATCGTGCTGTTTCCAGCTCATGTTTAAGATACTGACATGTACTTGAAAAAATTTTATGATAAGCATATCCAATGTATTTTTCCTCAGCTTTCCAATGGTGTAGACAGTTTTTCCGAAATTTTCCATTTTCACCTTCAAAAAGTACAAAACGTGTTATATCTCGAAAACGATATTTTTAATATTTTTTTTGACCCTCTAGATTGAAAGATGAGCATTTTTTACGTAGGAAAGGATATTTTCCAGAGTTCCCAAGATGTTTTCTGCGAGATATAGAACGCGAAAGAGTAGATGCACCGCCTTTCCTGGGTGCGGTACGACGCGGTACAGCGCGCGAACTGCGCCCGCCTCGTTGCCTATATAATAACCTTTTATAATCTTTAATTCTTTACCTATTATTCTGGATTCTTAATAATGCATGGAGTAATATTTTATTAATTATTTTAGAAAATAATAAAATTTCAAAATTAACGCAATATAGTAACTCTTGTACTAACGTTTCTTTTTCAGTGTAGATAATACTTTTTTTTTGTTTTTACGTGTTATATCTCGAAAAGTATATTTTTAATATTTTTTTTTTACCCTTTAGATCGAAAGCTGTGTATTTCAAAATAATGAACTCAAACATGTAAGCATTGCTGTAATTTCCGACAATTTAAATCATGATACCATAGCCGTTTATGAATATCAAAAAATTGTAATATCTTACCTTAAAACTAATTTTGCAGTCAAGAAAGTTTATTATTTGACTGATGGAGCAGATCAGCATTTTAAGAATAAATCAAATTTTCAAAATCTTCTTTTTCACGAGAAAGATTTTGGAGTTACTGCTGAGTGGGATTTTTATACCACAGCACATGGCAAAGGTGCGTGCGATGGTATAGGCGCGAACCTAAAACGAGATGCAAAACGAGCTAGTCTACAAGTTTCTTCTAGTAATCATATTTTAATCAAAAGAGCTGTACAACTGGGCTGAAGATTACTGCAAACAAACCAAAGTTTTTTATAGCAGTAAAGCATCGTATGAAGAAACGGTTTTGAAACTAAAACCAAGACTGGACAAGGCTAAATCTATACCAGGCACGTTACAAAACCATGCTATTATTCCGATAGATGAAAGTACATTGAAGCTCAAAAAAACCTCTCTGAGTTCAGAGTGTAAAATCGTCCCGAAAAAAATTGCGAGAACAAAAAAAAAATATTATCTACACTGAAAAAGAAACGTTAGTACAAGAGTTACTATATTGCTGTTAATTTTGAAATTTTATTATTTTATAAAATAATTAATAAAATATTACTCCATGCATTATTAAGAATCCAGAATAATAGGTAAAGAATTAAAGATTATAAAAGGTTATTATATAGGCAACGAGGCGGGCGCAGTCCGCGCGCTGTATCGCGTAGTACCGCGCGCAGGAAAGGCGGTGCGTGTACTCTTTCGCGTTCTATATCTCGCAGAAAACATCTTGGGCACTCTTTGGAAAATATCCTCTCCTACGTAAAAAATGCTCAGCTTTCGATCTAGAGGGTCAAAAAAAAATATTAAAAATATCGTTTTCGAGATATAACACGTTTTGTACTTTTTGAAGGTGAAAATGGAAAATTTCGGGAAAACTGCCTACACCATTGGAAAGCTGAGGAAAAAATGCATTGGATATGCTTATCTTAAATTTTGTTCAAGTACATTTCAGTATCCTAAACATGAGCTGGAAACAGCACGAATTGGCGTTCGCGCGCTGCGCTGGGGCAGTTGACATGAAACGGCTCATATACAGTTGCGTGCATATCTTTTTGGTCACCCTATACTAAAATCACTCAATATTAAAAGTTTTCTAGCTCCGTTAAAAATCCATGCCTTTAAAAAAATCCAACGCGGTTCTATAGAGTAATGCAACACCTTTCATATCCCGTCCGTTAAAAAAGAAAATTAAAATGGCATTTTTTACATTGAAAAATCCAAAACTGTTTTTTTCATTTTTTCTGCCCTCAAAAAAATTCTTCTAACTTTTGAAGCAGTCGGCGGATTTTCAAAAACCACATTGGAATCGACGCGTATTCGTCTTATCTTTAAAATAAGAGCACTATGGTCCATTTCTCTCGAGCCGATAAAAAGTTATGCAATTTTTTGTTTAAAAAATCCCTCTTTTTTCAAGTTCGATTATCTTTGAATATATGCACTGTAGAAAAAAACCTTTTGAGAGAAAAAAATGTTTGTTTTTGCATGTAGAATAGGTACTTAATAAAAGAAATTATTTTTGAGAATAAAATGTTTTCTTTTTTTACGGATTTTTTTATGAGAAAAACCGAGCAAATTGTACATTTTTATAACCAAATAAGTATGTGAGATGATGACTCGTACGTTCCAAAGTGTAAATTTTGAAGGAGGTTGCAATAAAACGATCAACGAGGAACCAAGAAAAATTCATTTAAAACTTAGTTTATTGGCCGACGTTTCGGTACTGATATTAATACCTTCATCAGGGCTAAGAAGGGAAAAAAAAAATACATAGTTAAAACATATACACAGAATATTTTAAGCAAAAAATTTCACCAAAAAATTGCAGTTATCTATGGCTTAGTCGACAAAGCAATTAAAATTTCACATATCTCATTCCATAAAGATAATTTAAAAATAATAAAATCCTTTCTTATTCAAAACGACTACCCTCCTACATTCATTGAAAAATATATTAACCTTTAGAGGACGGGGATTTGGGTTTACTGTTTTCTCTCACTTTTCTATAGAAATAGAGTTTTTGTGATGTCTTACATCTCAAAACTAACACATGTAAAGGGTCGATCATGGGCATGGCCCGTATAGGGGCCATCCCGTCCTCTAAAGGTTAAAAAACGTCTGCACTCTTATAATAATAGTCAATTCTTAAATTATAATAAACAAGATTACCGCAATAAGACCTTAGTCATTCCATACATAAAAGACTTAAATAAAAAATTATGCAGCACTATGAAAGATGGCAAAAACCTACAAACAATCAGTAAAAACATAAATAAGCTTAAATTTACTAGACTCGGAAAAGATAAACTAGATCCGCTCGAAACTGCATCTGTCGTTTATAAAATAAACTGCAAAGATTGCGATGCCTCTTACGTAGGCACCTCAAAAAGGAAGTTAAACAGACGTGTATACGAACACAAATATGCGGTCTCAAAATCGTTAACGACCTCCGCACTCTCAGAGCACGTTAAAAAAACTGGACATAAAATAGATTTTGAGCATACACACATAATAGACACCGAAACAAACTTCCGTAAACGCACTTTTTCAGAAATGTTGCACATACACTCGCAAAATAACAGCCTAAATCGAATGGACGACACTAAGAATCTCAAGTACATTTATAAAAAATCCGTTGAAACAACCAATAGACACTTCTGCAATAACGAAAATAACAATAAACGCTGTTAGTCGTACGATCTCCAGTACGCTACCTGTTGGCGCGCTCCCTCTCCTCTCACTCTCAGAATTTGAATTTGCGAAAATTAACGTCCCCCCTGTAGGTATATAAACCCCGGAAATTTCACATTTCTCTCAATGTCGAAAAATGGGACTCCAGAGTGCAGGATGGGTAAGAGCTCTAGCTGTTTATTGTATATTCGTATAGAATTTTAATTTTCGTTAACTTAAAATAAAATTTTCAAACTCGAATTCTTTTCAAAATGTTCTAGTTAAATAAAATCCGCTCACAGACGTTGCACTATGTGCTATATCAATACTTGATCGACGTCACCTATGTTTGTCTACGAACCATGGTGTAAACTTTCGTTAATTTATTAGGTCAGTAAATTGCCAAAAAAAAAGTGTTAATGGGTTCTTTTGCTTAAAATATTCTGTACTTAGCCCTGATGAAGGTATTAATATCAGTACCGAAACGTCCGCCAATAAACTAAGTTTTAAATGAATTTTTCTTGGTTCCCCGTTGATCGTTTTATTGCAACCTCCTTCACCAAATAATTATGAAATATATGACAACATTCAAACACATGTATTTCAAATATTTCTGGTCAAAGTTTTGGAACTCAAAACGAAAAAAAAAATTTTCTCAAAAATAATTTCTTTTATTAAATACGTATTCTACATGCAAAAACAAACATTTTTTCTCTCAGAAGTTTTTTTCTACAGTGCATATATTCAAAGATAATCGAATTTGAAAAAAAATTGCATAACTTTTTATCGGCTCGATAGAAATGAACCTTATTGCTCTTATTTTTAAGATAAGACCAATAAGTATTGTGCACGCGCGAGAGCTTCTCTGTTAATGTTAGATTAAAAATACTAATAATCAAAAGTTGAGCGCGGCTTACTCGCGACGTGTTCCCGGAAGGGATCGGTTCAGGAGTGAATTAGATTGGCGAACAAACTCAAAACTTCGATATGAACTAGAGTTGATATTTATTTTAATTTAACTCCAATAATTAAGTGAGATTGAGTGGAAGTGTATTATAAATTGGTTGAGTGTGTGAAAAAAAAGGAAGAAAAAAAGGAGAGGCACGTGTTACAATTTGTAGAAACCTTGCGTGTAGTATTGAGTAGCTGCTCCAGACAGGCGCCGCGTGCAGAGCGGAAAGAGAGCGAAGAGCGCGTGCGAGGGAGTTTTATTACCCGGGGCGGCTTTGCGCCCCCGCGACATCCCGGCGGACCCCTGCGGAGTTAATTCTCCGAATCTAGTTCGCGGGGGGGCGGACGTCTTGGCGCGAGTTTTGAATTCGCGCCGCAACACATATCGATTCCAATTTGGTTTTTGAAAATCCGTCGACTGCTTCAAAAGTTAGAAGAATTTTTTTGAGGGGGGGAAAAATGAAAAAAAAACAGTTTTGGATTTTTTAATGTAAACTAGGGGGGCAGAGCCCCCCTGCGTGTCTTCGACACGCCCCCGCCCCCCCCGCCCCCACACACACGTGCTCCTCGCTTCGCTCGTCGCCCCCTCCCCCGTTTCCCTATGTAAAAAACTTTGTTTTTACATAATAGGCACGACCGCAATACTCAGAAGAACCTTATAACTTTATTATTGCAAAAATTGTAATACTCTATTTTTATCGTTTTTATCATTAAAATAAACATAAATACATCTGCAATAAAATTTAAATAAAAATTATCCATTTACGTTTACACATTTATTTCTTTTTTTTGTAAAAGGTTTGCATTTTAATTCTATATATATATATATATATATATATATATATATATATATATATATATATATATATATATATATATATATATATATATATATATATATATATATATATATATATATATATATATATATATATATATATATATATATATATATATATATATATATATATATATATATATATATATATATATATATATATATATATATATATATATATATATATATATATATATATATATATATATATATATATATATATATATATATATATATATATATATATATATATATATATATATATATATATATATATATATATATATACACATGAAATGTAGCTTTTGAGGATCTATGTCAGCACGGATTCGATACTTTGAGGATTTTTCGGACTTTTGAGGACATCCTCAAAATTCCTTCGGTATGAAACGGTACTTTTGAGGATTTATATTAATACCTTCAACGCAGAGAGGGAGTTATTTCTTTAGTCAAGCATATACGAACTCTGGAGGAAGAAACTATAGGTCCTGAAAAGTACCGGTTTCCGAAAAAAAAAAAAAAAAATATATATATATATATATATATATATATATATATATATATATGGATCGCATGCGCTTTCTGCTACTGCTCTGAAGGCGAATAGCCATAGTGAGTAGTTAGTGCGGTCATGTATGCGCGATTGCGTCCATGGTGTGTGATGTCAACAATCGCAACGTTGGCTCCCGGCTTCCCCAGCGATGACAGCGGCTGCTATAGTACGCCGCCCTGGTGAATGTCGTCCCTTTCATCTTTTTCGCTGGTTGATGATAATTCGTCGTAGACAGGTAAGCACTGTGTCAACGGCGAGAGCAGATTTAGGAAGCCCTTTCTCATTCCTAACCTCTCTGATGGGTGAGCTAATGGTACTTTCTGTTGTTGCAGGTATACCTGTGGCAGCCAGAGGAGTATAAACGACGAGCACTGCTACAAACTTATTCTTGGGTGTGGAAGAAATGTTGCCTGGGTCATTTATTTATTAATTATATGTAGTTTTTAGGTGCTCAACTCTCCTCGCTTGTCCGCCAGAATAGGGACTGATCTGCTGTTCGTGTTCTTTGTTGCTCCCTAGGCTGAGGCAGTCCTTGCAATTGAGATACAATTGACGGTCTCTGTCATCACTTTCCTCCTAGGTGGTATGATTACTGAAGTAGTGGATCGCTTTTAGATGATTCTCAGCACACTGGCATCTATGGAGTAGTGCCAGCCTAGACCGTCCAGCCCTATTTTGCTGCTTCTGCAGCTCTAAGTGATCTTCAAATGTTAGTACTTTATAGTGTGAGGGGATAGGTAATTAGGAACTGGGGATAGCATAAAAGTGCTGCGTGTGTGATTAAATGCGATACGAGTAGGTAGTTGGTGCTAGTAATATTAGCTCGTCTGGTTAATTTCTAAGTTTAGTCAGGGTGTAAAAACTCGGTTCAGGGTATCTGCCTTATCAAAATACGTCATTATGTATTTCGTAGACTTCTATTCAGTGAGACATCTATTTAATAATTTTCTAGCACACTGTAAGACTGACAGAGTCAGCTAAAATATTGCATTCTTTATACATTGAAATTTACCATACTACAAAATTTATAGCACATACATTACACAAAAGTTTTTTTTGTAAATATAATATTACTTTAACATGTACTTATATAATATTAGACAATTTTGATTCTTTTAGTTCAATCTAGATTAATTTAGATCCTGTGAACATTGTTAACAGGTTAAGCTATGCAATCTTGTTTATCAAATTTCTTAAATTTGTTATCGAAACAGTAAGATAACATAATTGTATATTTTTACTAACCCAATTGTTATACATTTTTCTAATTTTAATTCTACTACATTCTAAGTTCTCTAGATCATTTGACAAGGAATTATAAGTTCTGACAGCTTCTATGAAACAGTTTTTGTTAGTTATTGTTTGAGTTTTTTTTTTTAATGGCATCTGTACAGTTCCATTTCTTGTGTATTAATTGTTTGTTTCTAATATATAGTTTCTCATAATGATAGAAAACGGACTCAAAACAAAATAATTATTGAATATTTAAAGGGAATCTCTCAAACAAAAGTATTTTTAAATTTAATTTAAAAAATTTTATTTTATAAATTATTTAATGGTTTTCGACTATTCATATATAAAGAACCACAAGATATTATCCCGCAATTTTTAAGACTGTTATAAAGAGCATAATGTAATGTCAATAATATTTTAGATTGCATAATATTTGTTTTTTTTTTTTTTAGAAAAAAGAGGAATAGATATTTCGTTTCTTTAATTATTTTTTACCAATGTGTTTATCAGATTGAATATTGTAATCAAATGTACTTTTGTATCTCATTATTGATAGCTATTGTATTTAATATTTCTGTGTCAAATCGAATTCTGTTAAATAATAAGCGAAAATTGACTATGTAAGGTGCATTGATTCATTAAAAATCGTGTTTATAGATACCAGGAATTGATTTTACATGAAAATGTTGTTATAATCTATTAAATTTTATTATAATCTACAATTTTTACATTTAACATATTTGTGTAAAGTTAAATCCTGTGACGTTATAGCTGACATTCATCCATCTTATGTATATTTAGGCCTTTAAAATCGTTTTTATAGGTAAAATGAGCCTATGAGGGATGAGCAACTATATACGTTACTTTCGGGCTCCGCCCTGGTAGACTATAAACGAATGAAATTATTCCGTAATATTTGTTTGTTATAAAAAAAAAAAAAAATAAACTCAAAAAGGAGCCTAGGAGGGGAGAGCAACGATATGCGTTACCTTCGTGCTCCCCCTGGTAGACTATAAACCACTGAAATTATTCCTCAAAATAAACAAATAACTCGAAATGACATCTAGATTTTATTAACTACCTAGTAAACAATCTACGTGTAGTGCCAAACTTTTTCTTGTTCTCAAAAATATAAATAAATCCAAGGAGTCTGCGCGGGGAGAGCAATGATATGCGTTACTTTCGTGTTTCCCCCTGGTAGATTATAAACCACTGAAATCATTGCGCAAAATAAATAAACCACTCGAAATGACATCTAGATTTTGTTAATTACATGATGAACAATCTACGTGGAGTGCCAAACTTTTTCTTGTTCTCAAAAATATAAATAAACCCAAAAAGGAGCCTACGAGGGGAGATCAACAATATGCGTTACTTGCGGGCTTCTCCCTGGTAGACTATAAGCCACTGGATTTATTGAGCCAAATGAATAAACCACTCGAAATGACATCTAGATATTGTTAATTACTTGATGGACAATCTACGTGGAGTGCCAAACTTTTTCTTGTTCTCAAAAATATAAATAAATCTAAAAAGGAGTCTATGAGGGGAGAGCAACGATATGCGTTACTTTCGGGCTTCTCCCTGGTATACATAAATCACTAAAATTATTTCGCAAGAAAAATAAATAACTTGAAATGACATCTAGATTTTATTAACTACTTGACAAACAATCTACGTGAAGTGCCAAACCTTTTTTATTTTATCAAAAATAAAAATAAACCCAAAAAGGAGCCTACGAGGGGGAGAGCAACGATATCTGTTACTTTCGTGCTCCCCCTGCTAGACTATAAACTACTGAAATTATTCCACAAGATGAATAAATAACTCGAAATGCCATCTAGATTTTATTATGTACCTGATAAACAATCTACGTGGTGTGCCAGACCTTTTCTTGTTATCAAAAATTAAAATATACTCAAAAAGAAGCCTACGAGGGGAGAACAACGATATGCGTTACTTTCGTGCTCTGTCCTGGTAGGCTATAAACCACTGAAATTATCCCGTAAGATTTGTTCGTTCTTAAAAATAAAAATAAATCCAGAAATGTGCCTACGAAGGGTGAGCGGCGATATGCGTTACTTTTGTGCTCTTCTTAGTAGACTATAAACTACTGAAATCATTCTGCAAGATTAATAAATAACTCGAAATGACATCTAGATTTTATGAGCTACTTGACAAGCAATCTACGTGGAGTGCCAAACCTTCCTTTATTCTCAAACCTAAAAATAAATCCAAAAATAAGCCCATGAGGGGTGAGCAACTATATGCGTTACTTTAGTGCTACCCCCTGGTAGACCATAAACCACTGAAATTATTCTACAAGATAAATAAATAACACGAAATTTCATTTATATTTTGTTAACAACTTGATAAACTATTTACGTGGAGTGCCAAACCTTCCTTTATTCTCAAACCTAAAAATAAATCCAAAAATGAGCCTATGAGTGGTGAGCACCTATATGCGTTACTTTCGGGCTCCGTCCTGAGAGACTAGAAACCAATGAATTTATCCCGTAAGATTTGTTTGTTCTTAAAAATAAAAATAAATCCGAAAATGGTCCTACGAGGGGAGAGCAACTATATACGTTACTGTCATGCTCTCCCCTGGTAGACTATAAGCCACTGAAAGTGGCTATTATTGAGCAAAATGAATAAACAAGTCGAAATGACATCTAGATTTTGTTAATTACTTGATAAACAATCTACATGGAGTGCCAATCCTTCGTCTGTTCTCAAAAATAAAAATAAACCCAAAAAGGAGCCTACGAGGGGAGAGCAACGATATGCGTTAGTTTCGTGCTCCCCCCTGGTAGACTATCAATCACTGAAGTTATTCGGCAAGATGAATAAATAACTCAAAATGACATCTAGATTTTATTAACTACCTAATTAACAATCTAGGTGGAGTGCCAAACCTTTGTTCTCAAACATAAAAATAAATTAAAAAATGAGCCTACCAGGGGTGAGCAACTGTACGCGTCACTTTCGGGCTCCCCCCTTGTAGACTATAAATCACAAAAATTATTGAGCAAGATGCATAAACAACTAGAATTGACATTTAGATTTTGTTAACAACTTCTTAAATAATCTACGTGGAGTTCCAAACCTTTTCTTGTTATCAAAAATAAAAATAAATCGAAAAATGAGCCTACGAGGGGTGAGCAACTATATGCGTTACTTTCGGGCTCCCCCCTGGTAGACTGCAAGTCACTGAAATTATCCTGCAATATAAATAAATAACTCCAAAGGATCTCCAAGTGGAGTGCCAGACCTTTGCTTTTTCTCAAAAATAAAAATTCATCCAAAAATGAGCCTACGGGAGCGAGCAACCATGTGCGAGAATTTCGTGCTTCTGCCTGGCTGTACTGATTTATAATAGTTGTCTATGTATTTTTATAGACAATACTAAATATTTTGAATTATTTTGAAATAAATGTGCGTCCTTAGATAAAAAATTCGATATTCGATTGTTTACATAATCTTCTTGATCGAAAACGAAAGTTCTCGACTAGGATTTTTAGATAAAGGAAAACTACTCGCGAGAGGCGGAGAAACTCCGTTGTCAGTTCAGGCGTGCTCATACGACAACATGAACATAGCAGCCAGCGGGGATTCGTCGAATCCCTTCGAGTGACTCCGATCCGCCGCTGTGCGCTGCCGATGCCGCAACCACGGGGCCGCAGGCGAGATTGGTAAGACTGCACTTTCATGTCAGCCCTTGTTGCGTCTGCGCTTTCCATGGTATCTCCTCTCATTCCTCTGCTCCTCGCTTGTCCTTTCTTTATGACGTGCGCTCGGCAGCCATTAAACGTGTATCGACCGGCGCTCTAACGCTCACGCGGTTCGGGGCAACGACGATTGATATACGAATTTGCGAGTGTTGTGGCTGCTACTGTTGCGTTGGAGAAGGCCTTCTGTTGCTGTCCACGATGCTTTCGATCAGATTTTGCAGAGTTTCTAGCCGTCAGTGGTCTGCAAGTACAGCTGCTCGATTTGGGTATTATGTTATCCTTGTATACTTCTATGTGAGTTCAGTGCACTCACACTTTTATATATCTTTGCTTCTGTAGTATTCTTCTTCATGTCTAGTTGTGCTGCGAGTGAGCTGTGCACAAGCTGGGGAAGTTGTTCATCTACTTTCTGCAAATCGTAGTGACTTAATATTTTCTGCATGATCCGTGCTACACGTACTTGGTGCAAGTCAAGTCCCTTTATAAGTTGGTTGCCGTCTCCTCAGCTGGTGAGTAATATTCCTATAGTTAGTAGTTTTGTATTGTTACTTTAGTCACTTTTTACTCTCCCGCTATATTGGATTTCAGGTTTTCGTAGTGAAAAGATACTAAATCTGACATGTGGCTTTATATTCTAGAAGCAGCATCAATGTTCTATTAATAAACTATTTTTTTCTGAAGCAGAAGCAGCTCAAGTAGATCGATTAACTGTGTGGCCATTGATGATGCCACGGTGGGTAAGATCCGCATGATGATCTTCTACATGACATACACCTTTCCCAGACAACATGTGCTCATGGTGTAAGTGTGTTTTATCTCTTTTGGACGTTTTCTGTTTAATCATTCCTGCTTCGCTTTATAAATACACACACACATGGATGTACACTCATAAGTTTGTCTCTTTGCCTTTTCTGCGCCTCCGATACTTTACATTCATTCAGAGGTAACGAATGTCTTGTAAAAATAACATTAGTATAATAACAATAGTATAATACAGTAACTTGTAAAAATAACAGAAATAGTAAAAATCACGTTTTAAGTCGTACTAAAACTTACATTAAATTTGATTTGGCTGTTTTCTTTTACTCACACTGCTGTCATTTCTATATGTATAGTACAAAAGTTAGTTAACCTTTAAAATACTAGGATTATAACAATAATATATATATATATATATATATATGTATATATATATATATATATATATATATATATATATATATATATATATATATATATATATATATATATATATATATATATACATATATATATATAAAATATCTAATGATAACATATATAAAAATTGGACGATAGGGAGGGTCAACCCTTCAAAAATAAACAAAAAAACACAACACTTCACATTCTGTATTCCAACGTTTCGCTGATCCTTGTTGTCAGCCTCATCAGGGAACTGTTTATTGAAAAAATTCAGATATAAATACAATTATAAATATCGTTATCACAAGCGCTTTTTAAATGAATAACATTGAAAGATAAAACTTACAAAACTAATCTCAACAACATGTCAACCAGATAATTATCAAATTATTTAGTAGTAACAACTACATTGTCAAAAAGTAGAAAGCCACATTCACTCACAGATAACTGAAATTCGGCTAAATTTATCTTCGAGTATGTAAGCATTGCTCCCTATGTTATTGTCGAGTAGTATACAAACGCAATTTTACACATATATGCGAGGATATATTGTCCAGTCGCATACAAACGCAAATTTACACATATATGCGAGGAGGACAGTACGAACGTGTGTTTGTGTGTCTATATGTATATATATGTCGTGTGTAAAGTCACGTTATGTTTTGCATTGATTGATTAGTCTACTGTATCGTGCATTCAAAAATGTTGTATCCTCATGTCTATTTATAGTACACCCATTACTTTTTATGTGTAACATTTCTAAAATCCGTCTTTTATTAAAATTATGTTCTCTGTCTAATATTACAGTATTTTCCCAATCGAAACAATGATTGGGATTTTCAAAAATATGTGTGGGTACAGGCATTAATTTGTTATTGTTAATACATGGGGCATGATCAATTTTTTCTACCGATTTTTTATGTTCTTGAATACGAGTTTTTAAGGAACGTTTACTTTCACCTATATATACGTTACTACAACTACCGCAATATATGTGTAAAATTGCTTTTGTATACTACTCGACAATAACATAGGGAGCAATGCTTACATATTCGAAGATAAATTTAGCCGAATTTCAGTTATCTGTGAGTGAATGTGGCTTTCTGATTTTTGATAATGTAGTTGTTACTACTAAATAATTTGATATTTATCTGGTTGATATGTTGTTGAGATTAGTTTTGTAAGTTTTATCATTCAATGTTATTCATTTAAAAAGCGCTTGTGATAACGATATTTATAATTGTATTTATATCTGAATTTTTTCAATAAACAGTTCCCTGATGAGGCTGACAACAAGGATCAGTGGAACGTTGGAATATAGAATGTGAAGTGTTGTGTTCTTTTGTTTATTTTTGAAGGATTGACCCTCCCTATCGTCCAATTTTTATATATGTTTCAAATAATGGAGGGTGGGCATAATACGTATATTTATCTAATGATAATTCTGTTTTTACTTTTGATAACTACTTAGCACCAATGGATGTGGCACATCATGATACATCAGGTCAACAAGACTATGACAGGTTTCGATCACTACCTTATCCACAGATGTGTTTCTTATCTTTTTCTCTGTGACAAGCCTTTCTTCATTTGAAAATGTTACCAGTAAGTGGTATCTAGAAATAAAGCATCACTATCTTGATGCTCCAATGATACTTGTGGGTACGAAAATAGCTGATGATCGAGATATGATATAATCGAGAAAGACTAACTGCTTTGCTGAAGTGGGACTCAGTGCTATTAAACGTAAACGGCCCGAAAGTAGATAAGGTAAGTATCAGAATAGATCACAAAAATAAATTAAGTCTTATTTTAGTAACAATTAAAAGATAAATGATTCTTATATTTCGAATAATTATTTTAATTGCATACTATTTTAGATTCGAGCTGTTAAGTGCGTGAAGTGCTCTGCTTTTACACAACGTATTTTGAAGTAGATGTTTGATGAACGAGGTTGAGCTTGTTATAAATGAAATAGTTGGAATCTACTCCAGTGGGAACTACTTACAAGATAGTACGAGTAAAGATATCTTCTAATTAAGAACCGCGTTCGTTCGCGAAAAAAATCAGTGCCCTGAATACACTACGCTAATTATTGAGCATAAGTCACTCTTCAGTCATGAGAGGAGACGGAGCGTTGGTGAATAGAACGAGAGAAATCAGCAGCACACCATAACACATAACGGGACATGACAACCCGGTGCTGCCAAGCAGTTGTCAAGCATAGTAGATAGCCTAGGCCGGTTCTGGACCAGCCCGGTTCTAGACCAGGCCGGTTCTTGACCAAGCCGGTTCTGGACTAAGCTGGTTCTGGACCACTTCGACTCTAGACCGCCCCCTCCTCTCTTTACCCCCCCTCACCCCCCTCCCGCCACCCCTTTTCCCTCTTGGTCGGTTCTGGACCAGAGAGCTCTAGACCAAACATGGTAGAGTATGATTTATTTAAAAATTATATTATTATTATTTATAACTAACAATTATGACTGCAAATATTTAAAATGTTTTATGAAAAAAAAAATCGCCGGAAGGTGGACTCGAACTCACGATCTTCGGATCACGGAGCACGCACCTTACCACTCGGCTATCATGACACATGTATGCTGATAGCTATATTTTGTGCCTAACGAGATCGATATTTATAATTTTAAATACTGTGTAAACGCGTTATTTTTAAAATTTTTTTACAAATTTATTAATATTTATGAGTGTAAATATTTTTTATTATAAATGTTAATGAAAAAAAAAGAAAATATCACCGGAAGGTGGATTCGAACTCACGATCTTCGGATCACTGAGCACGCACGTTACCACTCGGCTATAGTGACACATGTATGCTTATAGCTACATTTTGCACCTAACGAGACCGCCGTGCGTGCAAACAATTTAAAATTTCGAATACTGCGGTAACATTATTTAAAATTTGACTAATTTGTTAATATTTATTAAAAATGTTAACAAATTTATTTATTTATATTTAAAATGTATTTTAAACAGAAATGGAATAGGAATAGGGAATGGATAATGAAAATATATAGCCTTGAAAAGGGCTGATAAATTTATAAAACGTTTGTTCAACGTAAAAAAATATATAGAGCCCTGAAAAGGGCTGATTGGTTTTAGCCATAAAAATGGTCTATTCAACGGCGAGGCGATTAAACCGTGAAGTTTAATCGAAGACGTACTCACGGTGGTGTCACGCTGTCGTCATCTCCGCCACAAGACCTCTTCTGTACTCTACCCACCTCTTGCGAAGACATTGAACCTGAGGAGATTGTCATGCAGAGCGAAGACGATCCTAATTCGATCACCTCCGAGTCCTCCGCCTCTTCATCCCTGACAGTCGGCGCTGCTGTGAACACTGGCAAGATTGGGAAGAAATCTTGCTGCACAGTGTCATAGAGGAGCTGTGGTGGTGACTCTGGTACAGGTGATGGCAAAAACGGTGACAATCGTGGCAAAACAAGAGCTGGACAGTGCGGTTGCCGTAGATAAAAGACCGGTGACTCAGATGGCGAGCGCTGCGGTGAAAAGCACGGTGTACAGCTCAGGGCCATGTACAAATCTATCTCAAAATTTTCCTGCGTGTGCAAACGTTGCGGCGAAGAATAAGGCGTGGACGTAGCCAATGGCGGTGAAATTAGTCCTCCCAGATCACAGTCCATAGCCTGGACCAAATCCCAATCAATCATGTCTTGCGACGAAAAATGCGGTGTGGATTGATGTGGAGAAGATGTGGCCAATGGCGGTGACATCAATGCCTCTAAAACACCATCACAGTCCATGACCAGGCCCAGTTCCCAGTCGTAGTTGGTTTCTGCCTCACGCTCAATTTCTGCAAATATGTTTTCCAACTCGCTTATGGATACCAAGGAGTGCATGGTGGAAATGATGAATGTGCAGTCGCGTGCAGTTTCTTTTATAGCTGAAGCCCGGACCCTACAGACGCTCCATAGTGGGGGTAACGAAGATGTGCGGAGAGATAGGGTAACGGAGCGCTTACGTAAATACGAAACGCTCTCGCACAATTATTCAGTCACGCGATTTTGTTGGACCGGCAACGTTCTCCCTCTCTCACCCGCAAATCGGAACAACGTCGCGCATATAGTTTTCGGGCCTTTACTTGCGCGCTCACGGATTCAATCTTTCCACGCGAGTATTGGAAGGTGTGTCTGTGTGCTCGCGGACGCGGCAGTTTATTGCGGGCTACCGTGCGCACTTTACCTCTCTCCTTTTTTTTCACGGTAACTACAATTATGCGCTCTGTTTGTTTTTCTTCAAAATACTGTTGCACATGCTCCCGGCTGTTCAGCTGGATATACTCACAACAATTTTGAGGAAAAAAATGGCAGGCGCTAATCGAGGTTAATCGAAAAAGAGAGAAAGACAGATAAACGTTTTCAGACGTAGCGCATACGCGCTCGCGGATTCAACTTTTCCCACGACTCTAAGAGGTATTTTCATACGAGTGTGTGTGTATGTGTGTGTATGTGTGTGCGCGGACTCGGCGATTTATTGCGGGCTACTGTGCACACGTTATCTCTCGTTTTTTCCAGGGTAACTATAATTACGCACTCTGTTTATTTTTCCTCAAAAATACTGTTGCATATGCTTCCGGCTATTCAGCTGGATATACCCGCAACAGTTTTGAGGATAAATAAAATAGGTGCTATAGATGAAGTTACTCGAAAAAAAAGAGAGAGAGAGAGAGAGAGAGAGAGAGAGAGAGAGAGAGAGAGAGAGAGAGAGAGAGAGAGAGAGAGAGAGAGAGAGAGAGAGAGAGAGAGAGAGAGAGAGAGAGAGAGAGAGAGAGAGAGAGAGAGAGAGAGAGATAAACGTTTTTAGACATTTTCACCTGCGTGCGTGCGTGTGCTCACGGATTCAACTTTTCCACGACTACTGGAGGTATTTTTACATGAGTGTGTATGTGTGTGTGTGTGCGCGGACTCGGCGGTTTGTTGCGGGCTACTGTGCGCACGTTCTCCCCCCCCCCCCCTTTCCACAGCAACTACAATTATGCGCTCTGTTTATTTTTCCTCAAAATACTGTTGCATATGCTTCCGGCTGTTCAGCTGGATATACCCGCAACAGTTTTGAGGATAAATAAAATAGGTGCTATAGATGAAGTTACTCGAAAAAAAGAGAGAGAGACAGATAAAACGTTTTGCGATGTAGCGCGTTCGCGGATTCAACCATTCCACGGGTATTGGGAGATGTTTTCGCGCCGTGTGTGATTTCGCTCGCGGACTCAGTCGTTTGTTGCCGTCTACTGTATGTGCACTGTCTCTTCCACCTTTTTCAGAGCAACTACGATTATGCACTCTGTTCATTTTACTCAAAATACTGTTGCATACGCTTCCAGTTTTTCAGCTGGATATACCCGCAACAGTTTTGAGGGAACAAAATGAAATAGGTGCTATTTGACGTTACTCGAAAAGAGAGAGACAGATAAAACGTCTTTAGGCGTAGCGCGTACGCGCTCGCGGATTAAACCATTCCATGGGTATTGGGAGGTGTTTTCGCATGTGTGCGCGTGCTCGCGGACTCGGCCGTTTACACTCTCGCTCGATTTGACATCGCGCATATGATTCTAAGACTTTTATTCGTGCGCTCACAGATTCAACCATTCAGCGAGTATTGAGAGGTGTTTTCGCGCGTGTCTATATATGTGTGAACGCTCGCGGACTCAGCCGTTTCGAATCGTTGTGGCAGGCTAGTGTGCGCACGCTATTTCTCACCTTTTTCAGAGCAACTACAATTATGCGCTCTATTCATTTCCATCAAATACTGCATATGCTTCCAGCTATTGAGCTGGATATACTCGCAATAGTTTTGATGAAAAAAATGAAGTAGGTGTATAATTGAAGTTCCTCGAAAAATAGTGACAGCTATACATATATCGTTGCGCGCGCATCAGTTCGGTGAGGTTTGCGCTCGCTCCCTCTCTAGCTTTGTTTCCCCTCTCATCTATTGGCGAGCGCGCCTATAAAATAAGCGTGCTCGCCGCGTTGAGAATCATTCGTTTCTCTAGCGCTATGGAACGAAGTATTGCGATGAAGAAGAAGTGGAAGAGGCCGCGCTCGGAGAGGCGACGTCTCATCAGGAATCGTCGTCGCCACGCAAAGCTGCCACCACCACCAGCACCCGTCATCAAACGTTTCCTCATCTTCACTGAGGAGGAGGCTGAGGCGGCGCGGCACTGGTGGCCACAAGCCAGTCTCCCATCCAAAGACCGTGCTCAGCGGTTGGAAAGTTGGGAGCGTGAGAGTCGAGGCGAGGAGCCCGCCATTACGTGCACATCACGTATACGTTTGCCACGTCAGCGAGTTTTGCTGGAAAGGCAGGATCCTGTGAGACGTCGGCTGACTTTCCCTGTGGCGGAGGATGATTTGGGGGAGGTGGTGGTGAGGAGACGACTTCGCTCGCGCATCTCTATCACCAAGCGAGACGCTGTGAGACGTCATCTCGTTTTCGATGATGATGAGGACGATGATGACGATCGTTGCCTCTATGAATTCCTCTCAATAGAGGAATGAATATTTAGATTTACAATCATCCCTTTTCAGGGCTAATAATTAATCAAATATGTAGGAAGAAATTATTATTATGTTTATTATTATTATTATTATTATTATTATTATTATTATTATTATTATTATTATTATTATTAAGATGGCGGACGAGGGTGTGCTGCTTAATCAGACCCCTCCGCCAGAAATTTATTACAAATGTCATCCCGGGACGCCAGTGGGAGTTGTGATATGTGTAGTGTGTAACAATGTCTACCATAAAAGTGATTATAACAGAAAAAGAACACAAAACTACTTATCTGCCATAGAAATAATATGTGAAGAACATAATATAGATGACATAACCTCTAAAGACCCACGTGTTGCAGTAGTGCTACTACGGAGGGAACTAGAAAATCTGAGAAACCAAAATGATCTGATAATGACAAGGAACGAAATACTAATAAAAACCAATGCACAGACAGAACAAAAATTAAAACAAGCTGAAGAAGAATTGCTACTAATAAAAGCTAAGGAAATCAAAGGAAATCAAGAATTGACAAGTTTTCCTGAAGAAGAAAAAAATCTATTAAAACAAATAAGTACAGAAGTACATAACAATAATCTCATGCTAAACCAAATTTTAGACAAAGAAAACTATACCAAAAACAAAGAAACATTTGCAGAAGTGGTAGTAAGTGATAAGCAATTAGAAAAGAAGATACAAAAACTAATAGTGAAAAGAATACAGAATGATAATAAAGGAACAAATGTGCCAGATATAAAACCATATATAGCTCACTATATAAATAAAAATTCATCTATACAAGCAAAAAGTATAAAAATCAAGAACAAAGATGAAGCAATAATAAGCTTTATAAATGAGGAGAGTTTGATACAAACTGAGAATATACTAAAACAAAAGTATTCTGCCTACTACAAAATAACAAGAGAATCTATTAAAAATCCCAAGATGAAAATAACAGGCTTCGACAATTTTGAAGACATGGAGATTAAAGAAATAGAGCAAGATATTAACAAAAGGAACTTCAAACACCTAAACAGCAAATGCAAAGTGTTACATATATTTGAAAACATTAAAACAAAAATTAACACTATATTAATTGAAACACCAGCGGAAGTATATAATCAAATTGTGAGTAATAAATATAGAGTTCATATTGGTTATCAAAATTGCAGAGCATTCGATGACTTGAATCTAACCCCGTGTTTTAACTGTGGTCGATTTGGTCATAGTGGTAAAAAGTGTAAGAATACGAAAATCTGCCTACGTTGTGCTGGAAAACATAACACGATCAACTGTACTACCCCAAACGAACACAATTGTGTTAATTGTATGTACAGTAATCATCAATATAAAACAAATTATAATACTAAACACGTGGTAAATGATACCGAAAAATGCGAGGTTATGTTTCACAAGATAAAGAAGTTAATTGCTGAAACAGTGAGACCGCACATTCCAAAATATGTAGGTAAAGTAAATTTTCAATCACAGTTACAAAACACTGATACAGCTACCGGTAAATCACCGGTCGTAACGACACCAAGAAGACAAAGTAGAATTTTTATCAGTCCGGCAACATCAGCTGGTAATTTATCGGCCACAACCTCACCAATAAATTTAAACAGAACCATATCACAAATTTATTACCCAACAGACTCAGCAACTTCTGAACTTCTGAATTTTGAACATGGATCAACAGCAACTAAATTTTGAAGTTATTTCACAAAAAGAACAAGCTTTTGGTAATGTACAAACACTCAATAAAAGTATCGATAAAGGTAAAAATTTGATTTTATGTGTAAATATTAGAAGTATAAAACAAAACTTTGAAAAACTTGAAACTTTTATTGAATGTTTAGCCGTAAGACCAAGTGTCATTATATGTACTGAATCTTGGAATGTGCAATATACTCCATTGTACAACATATCAGGTTACAAAAGTTACTATAGTGAGAGTAAAATGAATAAAGCAGATGGAGTTATGATGTATATAAAGGATGAACTATCTGAACACACAGAAATTATAGTGGTCGACAACATACGTATCTTAAGCTCGGTTATAAAATTAATTGGCACCGAAACTGTAAGAATCTCAGCGATCTATAGATCACACAATATAAAAAAGTATGAATTTGTACATAGCCTGAAAAAATTCCTAAGAGATCAATTAAATACTAAGAACCATTGTATAATCGGGGATTTTAACATTGATATATTAGACGAAAATTTTAGTAAGACTGACTCAACAGATAACCTTATAACACAAGAATTTTTAAATGATCTCTTGGAACATAAATTTACGCCATGCTTTACTGGAATAACAAGGCCTTCATCTGATAATAAAAGAGGTACCTGCATCGACAATTTCTATATAAAAACTAAAAATATAAATATTAATTCATTTAAAATAACGAATCCATTTAATGATCACTATCCATTATTTATAACTATAGATAAATTAGAAATAAATCAGCCGAACAAATTCAATATGAAATCAATTAATTACAACAAGTTAAAACATGTTGCAAATAATTCAAACTGGTACTCAATATTGTCTATGCAGGATCCTAATCTTGCTGTTAACGCATTAATTGACATGATAAATAATTGTATTGATGCGTCCACTACCAAAAAACAATTTAAAAATAAACTTCCGAGAAAAAATTGGATTACTAGTGCTATTATAGTCTCGTGTACTACTAAAGAGACACTGTATATCTTATGGAAAAACAATCCCACTTCTGAAGCCCTAAAAAAAGAGTATACAAATTACACTAAGATATTGAACAAAGTTATTAAAGAAGCAAAATTTAAATATGAAAAGGAAATGGTAAAACGAAATAGCGGAAACTCTAGAGAATTATGGAACATAATTAAAACTAAATTAGGGAGAAATAGTGTGCATGATAATCCAATAAAATATATATACGAAAACAATCAAAAAATCGAAAATAAAACTGATATAGCAAATGCTATGAACACCTATTTTTGTAAAATAGGACCAAATTTGAGTGCTCAATTTGCTAATATAAATAATAATAACCTGAAACTTCCAGATAGGAATCCTGAATCCATTTTCTTTCGTCCGACAGATTTTGCTGAGATATACAAAATAATCAATACATTGAAAAATAAATCTGGAGGTGTAGACAATATTAACGCTAAATCATTGAAAATTCTCTCTGAATATATATGTGTGCCCTTAGAATATATCTTCAATTTATGTATTGTGAAATCTATCTGGCCTGACGCGCTCAAAAATGCTGAGGTAGTCCCTATTTACAAGGCTGGTGAAAAATCTAATATCAATAATTACAGACCAATCTCTTTAATATCGAACATTGCAAAAATTTTTGAAAAAATAATTTATAATAGATTATACCACTTTTTCGAAAAACATAACATAATATCAGAAAAACAATACGGCTTCGTTAAAAATAGGGGAACTACTGACGCATTAAATTATATATCAAATATCATATACGAAAACTTAGATAAAAGTAAACCAATAATTGTTGCTTTTCTAGACTTAGCCAAAGCATTTGACACTGTTAATCATAGAGTTCTTTTAGATAAGCTTGAACGATACGGAGTAAGGGGTAGTGCCTTAAAACTGATGACTAGCTATCTCACAGATAGGCGGCAAAGAGTAAAAATTCAAGACTGTAAAAGTGAATATAAAGAATTTACTACGGGTGTTCCCCAAGGAACTATATTAGGACCATTACTTTTTATACTTTATGTCAATGACTTACTAGGAAGTATGCAAAATGACACAATCATGTCCTATGCTGATGACACGGTTATCATATCAAGTGATAACATGTGGTCCTCAGCTCAGGAAAAAATGTGTGCTTACCTTAATCATGTGGCCAAGTGGCTTGCACAAAATAAACTGTCGCTAAATATAGATAAAACGGTCTATATGACTCTCGGAAACTACTGTGATAGTGTACCTGGCATACTGAACATCAAAATAGGAACGCAATTAATAAAAAGAGTTGAAAGTCATAAATACTTAGGGCTGTATTTCGACTACAATATGAAATGGGATAAGCATATAAGATATATCATTAAAAAAACCAAATACCTAATTTTTGTCTTTGCCAAGATAAAAAATATGATGGATACACAAACATTAATGATAATATATTATGCTTTCTTTCATAGTCTAATCAATTATGGGGTAATTGCCTGGGGTGGTGCGTACGATAATAATATGAAACTAATACAATCAACACAAAACAAAATATTGAAAATCATAAATAAAAATAAATTCTCTCAAACTAATCCACCTCTTGAAATAAAAAAATTATTCCAGTTAGAGTCAATATCCTTACATTATTCTACATTAAGAAATAAATATATAAACAGTGCGAGCAAGACCAGAAACAAAACAATTCAATTACCTAAATGTGATAAAAGAATTAGTGATAAAAATAGCTACAATGAAGCTATAAGGGTCTTTAATGGGCTATCTAAGGATCTCAAAGTTATGAATTTAAGTAGACAATTAATGAAGAAAAAATTAAAAATGTTTATAGTGAAAGATGCAATATAATTTCAAAATAATAATTAAATCTTAACCAATATATCTAACAAATTATTTAACTGTTATTTATGTACTACAATGGATTTTATCGATGTTAACAAACACTACGCACATACCATTATATAGTTTTTAAGAATTTTGTAGTTTTTAATATTTTTTTTAGTTTGTAAGTTTTTTATGTACCAGATCTACACACAGGCAATAATATTTGCCTCAGCAGGATTTACTTACTTATGTATATTTCGTATATAATAATGTAATGTAAATATTTTCTGGAAATAAATAAATAAATAAATAAATTATTATTATTATTATTATTATTATTATTATTATTTTTTATTATATTTCCTTAATATATATTATTTTATTTTTCCTTATGTCTCCTTATTTCCTTTTCCTTATAATTCTCTCAATTCCTTTAATGTGTGTATGGTGTGCGTGCGTGCGTCCACGCACAATAAAATATATATATATAACACCAATAAAATATATATATATGTGTATATGCGTGTATGTATATTTGTGTGTATATGCGTGAGTGTCTGTATATATTTGTATGTGTATATTGGTGTGTGCGTGTGTGTGTGTGTGTGTGTGTGTGTGTGTGTGTGTGTGTGTGTGTGTGTGTGTACACGTGAGTGTCTGGTATATATTTTTGTGTATGTATATCTATATATATGTGTGTGTCTGCATAAAAAATATGTGTGTGTGTGTGTGTGCGCGCGCGCACGCATTAAAAAACTAACAAGCAATAGCTATGGATTTTACAGAGTTTTTATTGAAAAAAAAATACACATACATAAATTTATATATACATAGCACGAAATGATTCATTCAGATCATTCAGATAGTGGTGTTGCTGAAGCATCCACGTTTTGATTGCCAATGCATTTCGTAGAGTACATATAGTAGTAATATGTCTATGATTAGTGCATAAGACATGTTCCACCGGCAGTTTTCTCAGCGACGGACATCCCATCTCCTCGGCGTTAAATACTAACCTAAAAAATACATGAATTTTCTCAGTTTAACTTTGAAAAATAAACATTATTATTATTTTTTGTAAAATTTACTCTTACTGATCAGGAAAAAATCTTTTTAGCCATTTTGATTTTTCCAATCCTTTCACATATGTCTCTGCTCCGTGAAGTATACCGCTCAGGGTGCTACTGAGTTCGTCATATGAGATGTTGCCTGCTCTCCACATAATTCCATGGAAATTATCCTCGAACCAACGATTTTCAGGTTTACTCCTGTCCAACAATTTGTCTCATGCATAGGGTGGTTTGAACATGAAAACTGATGGTGTAGGATCCTCTTCGAGGGGGATAACGGCCACTTCCTTGAAAATGAATTCATTCAAGGTAATTTTGAAACCTTGAACATCGACGATGTACTTCATCTTGCTGACTCGACGAACGCAATGAAGCGAATGAGTTTTCAGATTGCGAATCGCTTCTTATATACCCGCTAGCTGACTCTCACGGTTTTACCCCTTAATTATTTAGACCAATCAGAAAGAGTCTATCCGCTCTGATATTGTATAAAAGAAGCGGTGTTGCTGACGGAGGCTCAGTTCACTGCTTGGTCCAGTACCAGCAGCATCATGGCTCAGTACATCAAGGATACGGCGCATATGCTATGGAAGGCATGTTCCAACGACGGTGCTGAATACGATGACATCATTAGATGGTTGGAACTCAGTCGTATAACTCAAGAGTCTGCACGCAACTTACTATGTTCATACGAGGTATCCGTGGCCGATCGACAGAAGCTACAAGCTGCTGCGTCTCTGCTGTACAGTGTTGTACATTTTTTACAAGAGTGTCGTCGTCGAGTTGGTGCTGGACTAATTCCAGTAGCTATTCCTGAACCAACTGCTCTGGAGGCTATTCCTGAACCAGCAGCTCTGGAGGCTATTCCTAAACCAACAGCTCTAGAGGCTATTCCTGAATCAGAGGCCGTTGCTGAATCAGTAAGCATTGTCGACGTTCCCACAGGTAGCTGGGATGAGGTCGAGGTGGCATTTGATAATCGAATCAGGACTGGTGTAATTACAAATCATAGACATTTGGACTTTTCACACTTCATGGATGATGTAAGTGAACAATTTATCGTACAAGTGCAATAAGCTATTGAAGAGCATACCTCAGTAAAAGTGAATGCAGTGCTGGCAGCAGAGTATATGATTATCAAAGATGATCAGGAGACTACAAACATTAAATATTTCCATACAACAACAGTTCCCATATACTCCACAACAGATTTGAATGAGTGGTTTGTGACAAATGTTGTGCAATCGATTGACGCAGCCATGGAAGAGTTTCAGGAGCGAGACTCGGGTTGGTCACTACGTTCGATTCTGAATTTATCTATAAACATTAACAAGTTCAACCCCATGAGAGGAAGTTCTTACATCGAACTGCCCGAGTTCATCAAGAGGAAAAAAGATTGTGTTAATGTGAAAAACAATGACGACCAATGTTTCAAATGGGCTATTGTATCAGCACTACACCCTGCTACACATCACGTGGATCGATTATCAGCTTGCAAACAATACGCTGATGAGTATAATTTCAAAGGTATTAAATTTCCCGCGAATCCTCGTCAAGTGGTTAAGTTTGAGAAACAAACGGTATGTCGGTGAACGTGTACTTTTTGAAGAAGAAGGGTAAAGTGTACACTCTTCTACCACGGTATATAACTGCGCAAAAGAAAGAGAAACATGTGAATCTGCTTCTTGTAGAGAGTTACTATGTCGATGAAGAAGAAGAAGAAAACGAAGCAGTGCAGGTTAATGAGTTCGATGACTTTCCGCACAGCTTCCAGTATGTGTGGATTAAAGACTTATCGCGATTGGTGTCCAGTCAATTAAGTGCTCATGATAAAAAAACATTTATATGTGATCGTTGTCTTCATTATTTTCGCACGTCTGAAAAACTTGTAATGCACACAGTTGACTGTGAAAAAATTAACCAATGCAAAATTCTACTTCCAACTAACAAACGAGACAGTGTATTGGAGTTTAAAAACCATAACCACAAAAACCGAGTGCCATATGTAGTATACGCTGACTTTGAGTGTTTACTGTAGCCAGTGAAAGATAATGAGCAGCGAGCCTATCAACATCACAAAGTATTCAGTGTCGGCTTCTTCGTCAAGTGTAGCTATGGTGCCACTCAATCAGAGTACAGATGCTACAGGCAAGATAGTGACCAAGATGAAGCTCCAGCCAAGTGGTTTGTGAGGAAGCTCAAAAATTTTGCTTTACACCTACAAGATTTGTATAAGAATCCGAAACCTATGAGAGACTTAACATCTGGAGAAAAGGCTGCGTTTATAAAAGCTCACTTTTGTCATATTTGCAATAAAGTCTTCATTCAACTAACAAAAAGGTTCGAGATTACTGCCACCTTACTGGAGAGTAAGTATATTAATTATACATCCCTTTATACACACACACACACACACACATACACACATACTAACATATTTTTTTATTTTAGCTATCGTGGTCCTGCACATGCCTCGTGTAATGTGAATTATCAAGACTCGAGGACATTACCCGTGGTCTTTCACAACCTAAGCGGTTATGATGCGCATTTATTCATCCGAGAGATTGCAACATGCTTCCCCGGAAGAGTTAGCCTTTTTCCACTGACGAAGAAGAAATACATATCCTTCAGCAAGTATGTGGAAGGCGCAGAGATAAATCTACGATTCATAGATTCGTTTAGATTTATGGCTTCTTCATTGGATAAGCTATCATCATACTTGGAGCGGCTTGACGTCCTCAAACGAGTCTTTATGCAAGATGAAAACAATACAATTGAGCAAATAGCTCTCTTGAAAAGGAAGGGAGTTTATCCCTATGACTACTGCTCCTCATATGATACGCTGAAGGAGGTGAATCTTCCATCACAGGATGACTTCTACAGCAGTCTGTACGAGGTTCACATCACGGATGAAGAATATGAGCACGCCAAGACTGTTTGGCATGCGTTTAACATCTAAACCTTAGGACAATACTCAGACTTATATCTCAAGACAGATGTGTTGCTTCTAGCCGAAGTCTTTGAGAATTTTAGAAGCAACTGTTTTGAAGCTTATGGCTTGGATACTGCTCATTACTATACGACAGCCGGCTTGACGTGGGATGCCATGCTCAAATACACACAGGTAATATATTAATTGAATATATTTATAAGATACTAAATTATTTATAAAATACTATCTATTATCATTATTATAGGTGAAACTGGAGCTTCTGACCGATATTGATATGCTGATGTTCATCGAACGCGGTATACGTCGAGGTATAAGTCAGTGCTGCAATCGCTATGCGAAAGCCAATAATCCTTAAATGGGAGAGCAGTATCAGCCTGATGAGGACAAGTACCTTATGTACTTTGATGTCAATAACTTGTATGGATGGGCAATGGCAGAGCCCCTACCCTCTGGTGGCTTCAAGTGGGTAGATGACGTCGGGCAACCCGACTTCTTCAATGTTCCCGATGATCACCCCTATGGATACATTCTCGAAGTTGATTTGGAATACCCTGAGACCCTCCACGATGAGCATAAGGATCTTCCTTTTTGCTCTGAGCATATGGCACCTCCAGGCTCAAAGCAGAAGAAGCTGATGACAACTCTACACGACAAAGAGCGCTATGTTCTCCATCACCGAGCTCTCAAGCAAGCGTTGGCGAATGGACTAATTCTCCGAAAGTTCATCGCGCTTTGCGATTCGACCAAAGTCGATGGCTACAGAAGTACATAGACTTGAACAGCGAGAAGCGTAAGAACGCTAAAAATGAATTCGAGAAAATGCTGTTCAAGTTATTCAACAACGCTGTCTACGGGAAAACAATGGAGAACGAGCGCAAACATGTCGATGTCAAGCTCGTCAATAAATGGACTGGACAATATGGCGCTGAAGCTCTCATCGCCAAACCAAACTACCATAGTTGTACCATCTTCGAGGAGAACCTCGTGGCGGTACAGTTGTTGCGTAGTGAAATCTTCATCAGAAAGCCGATATACGTTGGACTAACTGTTTTGGACTTGTTCAAAACTCCCATATATCGGTTCCACTACGAATACATGAAAAGTCGTGTCAACTGTAAACTCCTCTACACTGACACCGACAGTTTCGTATATGAAGTGACTAACGCCAACATGTACAACATCATACGCGAAGACATCCATGACTTCGACACATCTGACTACGCAGCAAACAATCCATTCAACATGCCTCGGGCCAACAAGAAAATCGTTGGTTTGATGAAGGACGAGTGTAATGGCGAAATCATGCTAGAGTTTGTCGGACTACGGAGCAAAATGTATAGCATAAGAATTCAAAATCAGAAGCCCATAAAGAAGGCGAAGGGTGTGAAGAGCTCCGTAGTCAAGGTCACGATCAACTTTGACGACTATATCAAGTGCCTACGCGAAAACGTGACTATGAGACGAGAGCAGCACATCAGATCTCGTCGTCACGTGCTGCATACTGAGAGGGAAATAAAGGTAGCTCTAATTGCCCGTGATGATAAGCGCCATCTATTGTCTGGTCAAACAGACACCCTACCATGGGGGCACTACATGGTGGGGAAGCTGCTCTCATTGGCGGATGGTGTTGGAGCAGGGGAACCGCTCGAGCCGCCACTGTCGCCAAGAGTGCTCGAGCTATCGTCAAGAGCGTTCGACCCGCCGCCGCAACCAGCACTATATGAGCAGCAGCTTCAGAGCCAGGAGCTCATTCTCAACAGCAGTGAGGAAACGCTCGAGCAGCAGCAAGCAAGAAAGAGAGTAGCGATATCGTTGGACAACGACGTACAGAGCAAGAAGTTTAAAACTTGAACTTATATAAAGGTTAGTATTTACTATTTTTTTCTCTTCAACTGTAAATATTAAAGTGTTAAAATTTATGAATTTTCTGTTTCTGTTACAGATGGATCTAACGAAGTTGAACGCCATTGCTCGTGGAGAGCAACTTCCAACGAAGAAAGTCAGTGAGTTGATTAATGGCCACCACTTCTTGATCACTCGATTCAAGGAGGTATCGACTAAATACGGCATGAAGATCATGGCAGTGCTAGACGACGAATTCCAGATTTTCCTGCCAAATAGAGTATGTAAGGCGTTGCAAGAAAACGAGGAATTCTTCTTCTCTTTACAAGATGCTGCCAATAAATATGAACTGACTATAACATACAATGGTACCACTGTTCAATTTGGTGGTAAATAATGTACATATAGTTTTTAAGATTGTTTTTGAATAAAAAATTATTTATTTTTTTCCTTAATAATGCTTATTTATTTATTTAACCTTTGCATGTTACAAAAAAAACTTTACATATCATTTTTATTAGTCCAACTGTTATGGGAATTATCAAATCCAAGCCATTTTACAAAAATTTTACTTCCTTTTTTCTTAATTACTTTTTCTACAAGATAAATATCTGGATACTTGGTTTTTAACAATTCTTGCTCGTAGAAGCCATCTGAGACGGGGTGATCTTGATAATCCTTCAGATGGTAAGTCGAGGGACTTGTAGCAGCTACCGGTGTAATAGTAAATATCTCCGTTGACCAATTGGGAGTGTATCCTTTGTCAAAAACTGCTTTTGTCTTGCTCACGCGGACTTTATCACCAATTTTAAATTTTGCCTTAATCTTTTTAGTTAATTTATGGACAAATTTCCGTTTGTCTGTTTCGTTGCTGGTTGTTACATCTTTGGATTTTGCACCAGTAGTGCGATGTTTGTGATTATTATATGCTGTGAGTAAATCAGTTAAAATATCTAATCACTTGTAGTTGCCTCTTAAACTGAATTTTTTCCACATTGCATTTTTTAGCGTGCGATTGAAGCGTTCACATATCGCTGCTTTTAGATTACATAGGTTGAGTACAATTTAATTTTGTATATGTCCATAAGTTTTTGAAAATCTGCATTATAGAATTCTTTGCCTCTGTCGGTCTGGAGATTTTTCGGTACTCTACCTTTAATCAACACAGATTTCATAGCTTCTGAGACAGCTTTCCCAGTCTTTCTCTTTACAGGAACAGATCATGCATATTTTGAGAAAATGTTGATTATAGTGAGCAGGTATCTATAGCCCTTATTATCTCAAGCATAAGGAATCATTTCGACGAGATCTGCTTGCCAAGTTTCATCCAAACCACGAATGTCAAAGTTTCGACATGAATAGTTGCGCCTTGCAGGTTTGTGAAGTTCTTCAACTAGTCTTTCGTGTTCCATGCTTGTGGAATTAATGATTAATTAGCTGTGCCATAGCCTCTTTTACAGTCAAAATGTCAGATTTTATTTGAGATATCTGAACATCAAGTTCATCTCTATGATTATCAAGTGTTACATCTAAATCATCCAGACTAGTTCTTAGTCTTGTAGTTATGTCAGTCATTCCTCGAATTTCTATTTGAATAAGGTTTCGTAGAGTCTCTAAATTAACAACATCGCTCGGTTGTTGAGGATCGCAACATTACATAATTTTTTATTTTCTATGTCGTAGTGGCCGTCAGTCGTGACTTCAAAGCTAATGCCTGGTGGCCCTCGGCTACCTTCGATTTATCCAAGGTTACGTCCAAACACGTCAACGTTCATTTTAAGAATGATTCGTTTATTCGTGTGCGCTTTATATATATAGCCTGCTTCGCGCAGTTCTTCGATTATAGAGTGTATCTCGTTTACGTGACTTGGATTTTCTGCAGATCTTTCAGCTGTTAATAATTGAAGACGGTCAACGAGCTCGTTTGGATCGTCCCAGTAGACGTAATCTAAAGCAGTACGCTTTTTTGCAATTTTATAACGATGCAATGAGACACCTTTAATCGGTTCTCCAGTAATTGTTTTCGAGGTAATATTGAACATTGGAGCAATAATATTATTAAATTTATTACTATTATGAACACGAATCCTTTTGTTCTTGTCATATATCGCCTTTTATGAGCAGACGATAGTTTTAAAATTTTGCGATAATTTATCAAATCATCTGAACTTATATTATTTTTATTTGGTTGTTTCGCTATGATTAACTCGAGTAATCCTGTAGTTTTCGGGTATCCTACTCCATTAACTTTAATTTTATTATTATAAAAGCTAATCGGTAAATTACCAATAAAAAATTCACCCTTTTCATTTCGTACTCCATAAATTTTATCAAGATACTGGGATTGATTGAGCTTCAGGGCCTTGATGTATAAATCAGAGTCATCATCGTTATCACTACCTGCGGTCCGAAAGATGTCTCGTGGGCATTCTGTATCGTATCATTAAACTCACTGTCAAAACTTTCATTTTGTTTAACGCTACTTTGTTTAACGGTGTTATCTTCGATACTACTTTGTTCAATAGTCTTATTTTTCTGAGTTACAAGCTTTTGCAGAGGATCAACTATTGGTTTAAAAGTTTCATTTAAAATATTTTCGGCATTGTCTTTTCCAAATTTTAATATTCTATATTGGCGTTTAATTGCAGCTCGTGCCTTAACGAGTTGACGAAGCACGTTTTTTTTCTCGTTGTAAGTCAGCCATGTTGTCGTTTCAACGTTCAGTCAGAAACTGGTGATTGTTACCTATGTACATGTTATATTTATAGCAAAATTGTCGAAGCCCTTGTGAAATCTGCCATCATTTATACCTCTATCTTTATCGATTACTAGAAAACCATGCCTATCATCTCTCCAACACTTATAACACAATTCTTTAAATTCTTTAGATTTATTTCATCTTGTCTAAAAATAGCAAGTAAGTTTACATTATCTCTGACGAGATGTTTGGGAATGTGAGCATAAGTTTGGCATAGATAAAAACAATCAACTTTTTTATGTCTGCCCATGCAAAAGAAAGCTCTAACATTATCCTGTTTTTCGCAAGCAATATCGTCAAATATTATGATAGAGTTTGGAAGTGCGTGATCAGGATCGACAACTGAATCGTGCTCGCTGAACGGAAAATATTGTACACCTTCTATAGGTTCTAAGATTTCATTTAAAAATTTATATTTTGGCTGATTGAGAGACTTAGAGGAGACGTATACGTTTTCAAATCTAACCCCATTAGGATGTGTTATGAGAGCAAGTAAACTATTTGTTTTTCCACAGTTTGACGGGCCGCAGAAGACGGCTCGTATACTATCAGGAAGTAAATCGCCATGTCGCTTTGCTCTTTTATCATGTTCTACAAGCGTGTCAAAATTTTTTATTGGTAGCTTTACTGTTTGCTCTTTAAAGTTCATGATCTTTACTCTATATGAAAACTGAATCACGACTGATTGCTATGGGTATAAATAGCGGCCTTATATAGCTTTCATCATCAGTTGTCTGTTGTCTTTTGAAGAGTGATGATCATTCACAAACGCGGACGCGGTTTAGTTAACAAAATTATCAATAAACTTCCATTTGAGCTTCATATACCCGGTTATCAGTACTGCGGTCCAGGCACTAAGTTGGCAAAACGTTTAGCAAGAGGAGATCTGGGAATTAATCCCTTAGACGTTGCTTGTAAAGAACACGATATAGCTTATTATAAAACCCGTGAAAACGTTCAAGCGAGGAACGCCGCGGATAAAATTTTAGCTGAGAAAGCTTGGAATCGAGTTAAATCAAAAGACGCAAATTTTGGTGAAAAAGCGACTGCATACGCGATGACTAATACTATGAAATTAAAATCTAGATTTGGCATGGGTTTGAAGAAGAGAAAGCAAAATAGCTCTAAAAAACCTAAATTGGGAATGGGTTTCAGAAAAAAGAAGAGAAACCATGTTCCCTTGAAAAAAATTATTAAAGCTGGTGCCTTTAAATCAACGCCAAGTAACTACGCTCTAACAGTCATACGATCAGCTTTGAAAAAAGCTCCGAGCGCTGTTAAAGACGCTGAAGGTAAAAAGAATATTAAAATTCCTCGCATTTTACCAGTGCCCTCGAAAACAGGTGGTATGTTGCCATTTCTCATACCTCTATTTGCAGGTTTGAGTGCAACTGGCGCTCTAGCTGGTGGGGCTGCTGGAATAGTAAAAGCCGTAAACGATGCAAAAGCCGCTAAGCAGCAGTTGGAAGAAAATAAAAGACATAACAAAACTATGGAAAGTGTAGTGTTGGGCAATGGTTTGTATCTTAAACCACACAAAGTTGGATTAGGTCTTCATTAAAAAAAAAAAAAAACGTTCGACCAAATAAAATTACCTCAGCGCGCACTTACCAATGTTGACATATTAAAATATGCAAAACTTTTAAAAATACCTAATTTTCGGGGAGTATTTATGAGAAATGCATTACCTGCTTCTGGACCGCGCTATAGTGAATCCGCTATAGTTAATCTAGATGATGCTAGAGGCTCTGGCACACACTGGGTTGCGTATAGAAAAAGAGGCAAAAATGTTATATATTTCGATAGTTTTGGTGATCTCCGCCCTCCGTTAGATTTAATGTTATATCTCGGGGTTGATGAAGTTAAATATAATCATGAAAGATATCAAGATTTTGACACATACGATTGCGGACACCTCTGTCTAAAATTCTTATGTGGGGCTATATAAGGAGAGGTAGGGTAAACATTGCCTCGTTCTGATTTAAGCTGTCATGGAAGATTCATTAACTCTGACATTTTCAGGTACGTCTTCTACACTAGAAGCACAGTATTTTCCACCAATCGAGCTATCGCCAAACAAAAATTACATTTTAGGACTTGTAGAACTTTTAACATTTAATTCAATCCCCAATATAGACAATAACAATAATAAGTTTTACGTAGGTGAAAACTTTTATACTTTACCAGTAGGAAGTTACGAAATTGAGGATATTGATAAATTCCTTCGTAAAAAATTAGCGCACGACGACATTACTTTCAATTTAAAGCCAAATAATAATACTCTTCGCTGTACAATAAAGTGTAGCTTACCTACAGATTTTCAACCCGAAAATTGTCTCGGTCGTCTACTGGGTTTCACCAGACGTGTTCTCGAACCGAACGTTGTTCATAATTCTGACTTTTCTGTTACAATTCTCAAAATCAACGCTTTGATCGAAAAGTACACACCGTACACGAGTTTTTTCCTGCAGTACCTCCGAGGTATAAAATCATCGAAGTTCCCTCACACGTCATTTACCTGCCGATTGCCGTAAAGCGTATAGATCATTTACAAGTACGCATCGTCGATCAAGACGGGGATTTAGTAAATTTCCGCGGAGGAGTTATAACTATAAGATTGCATATTCGACAATCATAATGGGAATCATTTACAACAAAAATTATATAAGTAGAGAAACATGCCCACCGCGTATCAGTCATCAACGAACTGTGAAGGCGCTAACACGTCAGAGCATACAAAAACTAAAAAGTCTAGGCTTAAAAGTAGTACTTGGTGGAAAATAACTTGTATCATCTTTTGCTGCTTTCAACGAAATGGAAGAAATTCTAAGAATACAAATACCTGTATCTTTCGATGAATCCGTAGGGCACTACGAGGTTCATGCTCACCAACCATATACAGCAACTATCAATAACAGCGATGAAATACGCATATCTATTCAACATCAAGATTTATGTCTCTTACCATCCCGCAGTGCGTTACATATATGTGGGCGATTGGTTAAAACTAATAATACTGCCACTACAAATGCAAAACTTGTGTATAATGCCATTTGCCACTTGTTTGAAGAAATCAGCTATGAGTGGAACGCCATTGATATAGACAAGTGCTAAAATGTTGGCTTAACCACTCTCATGAAAGGCTGGATGTCACTCAATCCGACTCAGAGTTTTATCATTGAAAATGCGGGATGGATCGATGTAGAAGAATCACAAAAGATAATCGATGATGCAGGTTACTTTAATGTATCGATTCCATTGAGCCTAATTTTTCGCTTCGCAGAGGACTATCGTAAAATTGTAGTAAATGCAAAGCATGAACTCGTTCTCTCATGAGATCGAGAAACGACTTAAACGCCATTAAACAACTATAAGAGTAGACAATGCAGAGGGTTACGAGGACTTTAATACTGAATTATCTAAAATCGAATGGCTAATGCCATATGTAGTTGCATCTAACAGTAGTAAAATTCGGTTACTCGATTTCGTGGGGACAGATCGCTCCATTGCCATGAGTTTTCGTACGTGGGAATTGTACGAGTACCCACTACTGCCGATTACGTCGAGACAAGTATGGAGTATTAAAACATCAAATCAACTTGAAAAACCACGCTTTGTCATCTTAGGTTTTCAAACTAATCGAAAAGATCGAAGAGCTGCAAATGCTAGCCATTTCGATCATTGCAATTTTACAAATGTAAAACTCTTTCTCAATTCTCAGTCATATCCGTATGGTAATCTTAACCTCGATGTGAATCGTAATCAATTTTCCATGCTATACGATATGTACGCTAATTTTCAGAATTCTTACTATTAGTCGAGGCATTCTGTCACAGCCCAATGTTAAATTAACAAGAATTCCCAATAGAGTAAAAAAAATATGAGCGTATAGGAAGTTAAATTTACAAATGAGTTTCTTTTTCATTAAATTCGATCCTAAGTAGCGAACATAACCAAAAAAATTGGCAAAGTGTCCAAAAACGGTTTTTCGTAAATAACTAAAAAACTATAGCTCCTACCGAAGAAAGTTAAATGAGAAGATTGTAGGTATTAAAAGTATCTATCATAATGCTCTATTATAATTTATCGATATTTATCGTATTTTTCGAGTTATATCGAAAAAACCGATAAAAATCGGGTTCTCTAGATCTCATTAACTATAGCGTTTCTATACTTGTTACTTGCGGTTAATATAGCTCATGGTAAGATAAAAAAATGCTTTTTTGAAAAATTAAAAGATATTGATTATTTATCGAGTTATCTGGATTTATTGAAAAAAAAGGTGCTCTCATAAGTTCGTTAGATCTTCTCAGGGAATGGTGCTAGAGCAACGATTCAGGGCTTATTTTGTTCTTAAAGAGTTGTACTATCATGCTATTGAAAATTTGTATCGATTTTGTTTATTTAAGGGCTCAAAAAGTCAATTTGAAAATATTGCACTTTTTTAGACATGTTTTTATTTGAATAATTTTCTTAATTTTTATTTTGTGGAAATGACAGTTACGGGAATAGATTCCTGGTATTTTTTCACGAATTTTGAAAAAAAAAAATTTCTACGACTATCAGGAGCCGAGATAATTTTTTTATTTCAAAAAATCTGGAAGGCGAAATAAACGTCGTAGAGCACTGAGCTTAACGCATGTTAACGTTGAATGTCTATATTTTCAATAAAAAAATACTAGGATATGTTTCATTGGTTTGTAGTATTCGAAATTTAATAATAAAGTGCGAAGTGTGCGGACGCGGAGAGCGGCAGCTCTGGAGCTGCCGGTGAAGTGGGGGGAAGTGCTGCGCGCATTTCGTGCATTCAAAATGACTCGTGCTTGCTAAACCTTAATATCTCATAATTCATATCATATTTATTCTTACCTTAGAAGCTAAATAGACCCGGGAACACCTCATTTTTATTTACTTTCCCATATTTTCTTTACTTTATTCGTCATTTAAATTATCTTTTACTATAACTACAATATGTTTCGTGCAATACCTCAATTTTTGCCTTATTAATCATATTAATATTATATATTTGTTTGTTGGATTTTCCAATAATTTTTTCCATTTATTTTAAAATATATATGCACAATTATTTATTGCATTTATAACTGGATATTTGGAAAGGACGCAGGTATAAGTATGACGGTTATGAAAGAGCAGCTGCGTATAGCGTTGGTCTCTCAGTATTCTGTAATGTATATCTATATATACTGTATATATAGATATACAATCCTTACTGTCAGAATACTGCGGGGCAAACGCTGGCTGCGTAGCTGTAGCATTTCTGTCATCTAGGGGGGAATTTATACAACTGTCTGATGACTAATACGACGACGGTTAGGTTAGTATCCGATACGCTCTCATGTAGCGTCCTTTTATTTCATACGCTTCTTCGTAGAAGACAACTATTTTAAATTTGTATCCTCCACTATGTGACACTGGTTTTACCTGGAGAGGGTACATGCAGTGAATAATTTAAAAGCAGCCCCAGACGAGGAGTGGGGTAAAGGGACCAGAGCAGGTAGATGAACCTTGAAAATCATACGGAGCAGTTTGTCTTAGTTATTCGAGCAGAGCAGACGGTTAACAGCAGCACATCGTACTTCAAGTCTGTATACATTTAAAGTAACTCTGTATACATTGAAAGTGTAGTCCAGAAGTCTAGAAATCAATTTTTTTTTTTAATATTTTAGTGAATAGTGACCAGTGCAATATACAACTTGCGTATTCGAACAGAGCAGACGGTTAACAGCAGCACATCGTACTTCAAGTCTGTATACATTTAAAGTAACTCTGTATACATTGAAAGTGTAGTCCAGAAATCAATTTTTTTTTTAATATTTTAGTGAATAATGACCAGTGCAATATACAACGTACGTGACCTACAATGGAAGAGACAATGGAAGAGACAATGGAAGAGACTGATCACGAAATATGCATTTTATGTAATAAGCAAATGGAGGAGAAAGATAAAATTCGCATCGGTGAGAAGGCTATAAATACTATTATAAAAGCAAGTAAATAGATTGGAGATAGGAAACACTTAAAAATGAAAGACGTAGCATTTCTCAATGTTCATAAGAACTGTCAAATTTTATACAGTAGACCGTCTCACATTAAAAGTGAGAAGAAAGCTATTTCAGATAAATTGACACAATTAAAAAGAGATAACAAAGAGCTCGCAAATTTAACTTTAGTTCATTGTGCATTTTCTGTGGTTCTGATGCAATAACAGATACTCATAAGAAACCAATACAATTAGTTACCAGTGATGACACTAAAGCCAACATTTTAAAAGCATTGGAATCACGATCAGATGATGATGATTTTAATAAAAAGTTAAAACTACGGTTAAATTTTGCTGATGATGTACAAATTAAAAAGGCTCGTTATCATGCTAAATGTATGCAGGTATTTTACAAATAGAATCCTACGAAAATAGTTGGACGACCAATGGATGAAAATATGTCTGCGGTGGTGCATCACGTTATAAATCATATACTTGAGAATTCTGATGACTCGCAGTTTTCTCTAAAAGAAATGATAGAAGGTTTCCGTGATAATTTACCGCGCATTAGTCTCATAAAAAATCATTTGAACAATTATTTTGAAGATGACATAATTATGCATAGAGTTCCTAACGATACAATAATATGTTTTATGAGTAGACAAGGAAAAATACTTGACAATGAATGGTATAAAAAAAAGCCTCTACGGATGAAGAAGAGCGCCTTAGAATAGTGGAAATGGCTGCCAATATTATTCGTCAAGATATAAGAATTAGATACTATGATACACATTGTTATAACGCTCCAAGCTCCTTCTTAGATGATGTTGAAAAAGATGTTCCAAAAAGTTTGCAGGTATTTTTAAATACTGTTATTAAAAGCAACAAGCGTTGCTCGGAACGCACATTGGAAAATAAATGGTCCAAACGAGTTTCTACAATTGCGCACATTTTAATATCTTGCGTCAGACCTCGAACATTTTTGTCATCAATTTTATTAGGCTTGTCATCTTTTATACACAAAAAATTCGCTGCAAGAGGTCTATTAGATACTTTATCTTATTTGGGACTGTGTGCATCTTATCGTGAAACGCTGCAATTTGAATCATCTATATTAAATGATCCTGAACAAATTAAAATTTCTGACGATGCCTTCATTCAGTTTTCTTTTGATAACGTGGACCACAATACAAATACGATTGATGGCTTTAAAACTTTCCATGCTATGGGCGGCATAATGTGTGTCACTCCTTCTTCTGCTGTCACATCAGAAAATGCAATAAAAAGATTAAGCTCTGTACCAACATCAACAGAAATTGGAAAATTTGGATTTCTTCCTTTCAAGTTATTTGATAGAGGCACAGCAATAGGATTACATAATATAACTGTACAGAATTTTGATCACCTTCGTGATGAATTCGATATTTCCACTGCAGATTTTGTTTGGTTACATCAAAAAAATACATGTCCGCTTGAAACGAAAGGATGGAGTGGTTTTCAAGAAAAATGCCATGAAAATATTCATTACAATACATCAAGAATAATACCGATTCCATTCGTAAATCATTCTCCTACTGACTACAATACAATATTTACAGTTCTTGTCGAAGCAGCGCAAAGATGCAAATCGAAGGCTCAGGAGCGCTGTTTTGTTACTTTCGATCAGCCTTTATACTTGAAAGCGTGCGAAATAGTTTCTTGTATAGATTCTGCAAATGATCCTTATAATTTAAAATCAATTACAGTACGACTTGGAGGCTTCCACATGCTTATGAGTTTCTAGGATCTATTGGATTTATTATGAAAGGTTCTGGACTTCAAGAAGCATTTTGCGTCTTATTTGCTGAAAAATCTGCTGAAAAAGAACTTCAAGGTCATGCTTATTCCAGAGCGATAAGAGGACATACATTAATTCAAGCATCACTTGCTGCTCAAATATTTCAAGAAATTCCTTTAAGTGAAGAAGAAATTTCTTGCTTGTCTCAATTTACAAAGAACAATAAGAAATCAGATGAAGACACGAGTGCTTGCTATGATGAAGTAATTCTTATTAAAAAAAGGTTTATTGAACAATTACGGAAAATTGAAGGAAGAGGCCCAACTTGTAAATTATGGATACAATATTTCATTATGATAAACATTGTAAAGCGTTTCATTGAAGCTGAACGTAGTGGGAATTGGGCATTGCACTTGCAATGTGTGAAAAGTATGTTGCCGTACTTCCACGCTAGTGGACATCACTTGTATTCTAAATGTAGTCATATGTACCTTCAAGATATGATAGCATTAGAATCCACAATGGATATTTTTGAATACGATAAATTTGCAAAGAGCGAGTTTTTTACGATCAGAAGGTCTGAAAAATCATGGTCTGGTATTTTTGCAGATATGACTATCGAACAGGTTTTGATGAAGTCGATGAAAACTAGTGGTGGATTGACCCATGGGCGTGGAATTTCCGATAGTGTTATTGCAAAGTGGATTTTATCTACCATAGCGTTGACTGAGGTATGTAATGAAATGGAAAAATTTTATAACGTTTTGTTCGATACGTCACAGCAACATATAGACACTTGTGTCACAAGAATAAAAAGAGACACGTCAGATTTGGAGAAAATGAATGAATTTTTCGAAAAGTACAATCCATTCGTACAATCAAAATTTGTAATGTCTATTTACTCTAGAATAGTCGGTAATGAAAGCATAAACTATTATAATGCGTATGAAGAAGGAATAAAAGTATTGCAGAGCCATATTGGAAAATCTTTTGGAAGTATAAAATCTTCATCAAAAAATAATTTCTGTCCCTTCTCTCCATGACATCCAGTATAAAAATTGGAGGTGACGTCGTCACAATAAATCCGCTGTTAATTTTTCAGCGAATTTCCTTGAATTTAAAAAATCAAGAAGATATGAAAAAGTATCTGCCATATCAACTCGCACCATTCCCACTTTCTCTGTTTGATGAGAATGGAATGCCCAAAACGTCAAAATCCAGTTTTTATGACAATTTTAAGTGTTTACCTCAGCCTCCAGTAATAAATGCAAACGACATTTTTGTTCTTGAAGGCAGCAGTCTACTGCACCATGTTGTTTGGCAACGTAACCTCCTTATCAAAGAAATTATTGATAAATATGTTATATAGTAGTATTTGATGGATATCCCGAGGATGCAAGCAGTAATCTGAAAACGTGGGAGCGATTGAGACGGCAACGTAACAATGTATCTCGAGAAATTCATTTTGATGAGAACACAAAAATCACTGAGAAGCAGGCGAATTTTTTTGTCAAATAATAGCAATAAGAAAAGGCTTATTAGTATGCTTTCTGTTGAATTACAAAATGCTGGATTTGAAACTAAGATAGCTGAAGAAGATGCAGATTCATTAATTATCGAAACAGCGGCAAATCTGACTGCAGTAAATAACATTATTATAGTTGGGGACGATGTAGATTTAATTGTACTCCTAACGCAATTGATTCCCAGTACAAAGAATATTTTCTTATTGAAAAAAGGAAAAGGACGAGATGTAGATCAATGGTACTCCAATAACAGCTTTAAATATCCAGAGTTATCAAAATATGTAGCTTTTTTTTACGCTGTATCGGCCTGTGATACAGTCTCTTCATTTTATAAACAAGGGAAGAATAAATTATTAAAAATATTTCATTCTAATTCTGATTATCTGAAATTAATAGATATTTTTTATAACAAAAATGCTCTTCATGAACAAATTACGAAGAATATGTATCAAATTATTTCTTTGCTATATTGCAATAAAACAGAAGGCACGCTCAACGAACATCGCTTTCACTATTTTAAGCGATCTACATCTCGAGCTTCATTTCAATTAGAAAATCTTCCTCCAACTGAAGGAGCTGCCAAACAACATGCCTTCAGAGTTTATTTACAATTGCAAAAATGGTTGGGCAACGACGACTTCGATGTGACTCAGTGGGGCTGGAAAGTCTCAGATAATATGCTAATGCCAGTGTATACTACGGAACCCTTGATACCAGAGGAAATTATAAAAAAAATATCTTGTAGCTGTGCAGGTGCTTGCAAGTCTAAAGTATATGACTGTAGAAAAAATTTCCTCAAATGCACGAGCGTTTGCCAACACTGTGACTCAACTCACTGTGAAAATTTCGAAACTCCTGCTAAAATCGAAATAGATGAATACTATCTTGATGATTTCGAGAAATTTCTTGACGAACATATTGATCAGTCAGAATTTGAAAATGTTGATGAAGATTCTTCTGATGCTTTTAACATACTTCTTCACGAAAGTGTGGGAGAAATAGACCAAGAAAGTGAATCAGAATACAATCGAACGAAGAGAAGGAGAATTTCATTGAATAAATAATTTGTACATATTTCACACACTTGTGATTTTTTAAATAAATGAATTTATTTTTAGATCCTTCTTTATATCTTTTAAAAGCGTCATACTTATACCTGCGTCCCTTCCAAATATACCGTTACATTTCAAAATTTTGAAAAGTAATTCAGTGCTTTGAATTTTCGATTTATAATTTAATATTATAAACACGTGCAGTTATAAATGCAATAAATAATTGTGCATATATATTTTAAAATAAATGGAAAAAATTATTGGAAAATCCAGCAACAAATATATAATATTAATATGATTAATAAAGCAAAAATTGAGGTATTGCACGACAAATATTGTAGTTATAGTAAAAGATAATTTAAATGTCGAATAAAGTAAAGAAAATATGGGAAAGTAAATAAAAATGAGGTGTTCCCGGGTTTATTTAGCTTCTAAGGCAAGAATAAATATGATATGAATTATGAGATATTTAAGATTTAGCAAGCGCGAGTCATTTTGAATGCACGAAATGCGCGCAGCACTTCCCTCCACTCCGTCGGCAGCTCCAGAGCTGCCGCTCTCCGCGTCCGCACGCTTCGCACTTTATTATTAAATTTCGAATACTACAAACCAATGAAACATATCCTAGTATTTTTTTATTGAAAATATAGACATTCAATGGGTAGCATGACAGTTCCTCGTCTGCCACTTTCCCGTCCCCCATTTCCTCGTCTGCCATATGCCCGTCCGGACATTTCCTCGTCTGGGTCACTTCCTCGTCTAGACGCTTCACCGTCTGGGACACTTCTCCGTCCAGGACGTTTCCCCGTCTAGACACTTCCCCGTCCAGGACACTTCCCCGTCCTGGACACTTCCCCGTCCAGGACTACACTTCCCCATCCAAGGCACTTTCCATCTGGGACGCAACACCGTCGAGGACACTGTGTACGAGTATGTCTGTGTGTGTGTTCACACACACAAATTATAAAAATAAGATAATGAACGTTCGTAGTTTAAGAATTATTAATAAATGGAGGGAATCGAATACCCACTTTTATCGATTTGGAAATAGGCATTTACGACAAACTCATAACAGGTTTGTTCGTTAGCGATCGATTCCCTTCATTTCTTAATAACACACAAATTATCTTTAGAATCGGTTTATGAAGCCTTCTCTGAATCATGGAACCCGGGCTTCATAGCGCTATAGAGCCTTTCTCGTATATTAGGGTTTACGGCACCCCCACTTAGAGGACTATTATTTCTTTAGTCACTTGTATACAAACTTTGTATAATAGGTACTAATATAGGGAAAAAATGTTTTGTAGAAATAATACTTTTTTAGAAAAGGAGAATAAAGTACGTGCTGCATAGCGCTATGGAGCCTTTCTCATATATCAGGGTTTACGGCACCTCCGCTAGAGTTTCGGCACTTAGAGGGATATTATTTCTTTAGTCACTTGTATACAGACTTTGTTTAATAGGTACCAATATATGGAAAATATGAACACAAGAAATTTGAAAGACTGTATATCATTATAGAACAGTTTTTCCATTACAGTTCGACCATTTTGCAGTCGTTTACAGTTATTACTATTTATTTTTCCCGATACAATCTTGAATTATTATCAAAATGACACATTGTTCGATTTCAAATTTACAAATTATATATACAAGTTTCTTATAAATTATTTGAAATTATTAATTTAATCTGGAAAGCATTACAAAGATAGACAAAAGGATTTATACAAAAAAACAATCAATTATCGAGTGAGATGTTACTTTTCAATATTATCATGTGTAATATATTTTAAATAATATTACTTTTTTAGATATTTTGAGTGCTATTTTTTCTTTTATCTGAGATTGAGAATATTCGGATAGAAAGGGAAAATTTTATTAAGTGTAAAGAAATATAAAGCTGGTCTATATAAATGCAAATAAAAGTAGTAATTGTAATATCATACACAGTAATTTATTTTTAAATGCATTTTTATATAGAGAATTCAGAAGATATTTAATTCTTTTAATCTGAATTATATTTGCATAAAATTATTGAAATCTGAAAATATTCTTCCTTATAAAAAAATGTATATATTTCTACTAATATTGAAGCATGTATGAACATATATACGAATGTAAATGTATATTTAAGTAATGCTGTTATAGTATTATTTCAATATTTCTTTCTCAAAGAGAAAGTTTTTTTTATTGGTATCAGATTATCTCTGATAGTTATTATTTATACGGAAATGTGAAATATATTTTTCTTTTTTAAACAGAAATATGAAAGTATTTTTCGCTTTCTAAATTAGAATTGAGAATAAATTTTTTTCCCTTTAAATAAAATATAGACTATAATATATATGAACATATGTTACACAAAAAATACAATTTTTTTGCCAATTTTGAAGCCATTTCATCGATTGCATTTGAAATTATCCTTGAAACTACTGTTAAAATAATGTTAAGAAACTTTTGGACTTTTTTACAGTATTTTACATCATAACCATGTAAATTACTTACAATAAAAATTTGAACTGTAAAAATTTGACTGATTTTTCTAAAACAAATTGATTTCGCGCCGTGCTAGTAAATCGTGGATTTATTGGATTGATAGCAAGTGGTACACTTTATTACTTGTAAAAATATAAAACAATTCAAAAAAAGCGGGAAAAAAAATTAATAAATACAATTATCGAATAATATAAAAGAAAATATATTATTAAATTTACGTATGGACATCGTTTTTTCTGAAAATAAGAGTTATAGATTAGAGTCACACACGCGCGCGCCGCGCACCCCCCCCCCCCCCCCACACATACACACACTTAGTGTCCTCGACGAGGTTGCGTCTCAGATGGAAAGTGTCTTGGATGGGGAAGTGTAGTACCTTTTGGGGGGTGTCCTTGCCGGGGAAGTGTCCTAGACGGGGAAGTGCCCTGGACGGAGAAGTGTCCTGGACGGAGAAGTGTCTAGACGGGAAAACGTCCAGGACGGGGAAGTGTCCTGGACGGGGAAGTATCTAGACGGGGAAACGTCCTGGACGGAGAAGTGTCCCAGACGGTGAAGCGTCTAGACGAGGAAGTAACCCAGACGAGGAAATGTCCAAACGGGCAAATGGCAGACGAGGAAATGGGGGACGGGAAAGTGGCAGACGAGGAACTGTTCATGAACCCATTCAACGTTAACATGCATTAAGCTGAGTGCTCTGCGACGTTTATTTCGCCTTCCAGATTTTCTTGAAATAAAAAAATTATCTCGGCTCCTGATAGTCGTAGAAAATTTTTTTTTTTTTTCAAAATTCGTGAAAAAATGCCAGGAATCTATTCCCGTAACTGTCATTTTCACAAAATAAAAATTAAGAAAATTATTCAAATAAAAACATGTCTAAAAAAGTGCAATATTTTCAAATTGACTTTTCGACCCTTTAAATAAACAAAATCGATACAATTTTTCAATAGCATGATAGTACAACTCTTTAAGAACAAAATAAGCCCTGAATCGTTGCTCTAGCGCCATTCCCTGAGAAGATCTAACGAACATATGAGAGCACCTTTTTTCCATAAATCCAGATAACTCGATAAATAATCAATATTTTTTAATTTTTCAGAAAAGCATTTTTTTTATCTTACCATGAGCTATATTTACCGCAAGTAACAAGTGTGGAAACGTTATAGTTAATGAGATCTAGAAGACCCGATTTTTATCGGTTTTTTCGATATAACTCGAAAAATACGATAAATATCGATAAATTATAATAGAGCATTTTGATAGATATTTTTAATACCTACAATTTTCTCATGTGTTTGAAGTTCTGAACGTTCATCATGAACGAAAAATCGAATATTCCCAAAATCGGTTTTTTTTATATTATCTGTTAGATATATGCATAAAACCAATAGAAACAGCGATATAAGTTATTTCCGAAGTGATCATCCCCCAAAATCAGCCCCCAAACCACCCTCACAAGACAATACATGATAAAAAAATTTATATTTTAACAGCTTATGAATTTCCTAAAAATTTTAACACGGGAATTTCTTCAAGAGCTTACCAAATACTAATAAAAAAATTGCCGAGACCAAAATCGATCGGGAACCCTTCCTCCGGGGGATGCAAGTGGGGCAAAACGGCTAAAAACACATAAAAAATACCTTTAAAAAATTCTATCTCTAGCGACTACGCGATTCCTAAAAATTTTATCACGGGAATTTCTTCAAGAGCTTATCAAATACTTATAAAAAAATTGTCGAGACCAAAATCGATCCGGAACCCTTCCATCAGGGGGATGCAAGCGGGGCAAAACGGCTAAAAAGACATGAAAAATACATTTAAAAAAAATTCTGTCTCCTGCGACTATGCGATTCCTAAAAATTTGATAACGGTAATTTCTTCTAGAGCTAACGAAATACTTATAAAAAAATTGCCGAGACCAAAATCGATCCGGAACCCTTCCTTCAGGGGGATGCAAGTGGGGCAAAACGGCTAAAAACACATGAAAAATAACTTTAAAAAATTCTGCCTCCAGCGACTATGCGATTCCTAAAAATTTGATAACGGTAATTTCTTCTAGAGCTAATGAAATACTTATAAAAAAATTGCCGAGACCAAAATCGATCCGGAACCCTTCCTTCAGGGGGATGCAAGTGGGGCAAAACGGCTAAAAACACATGAAAAATAACTTTCAAAAATTCTGTCTCTAGCGACTATGCGATTCCTAAAAATTTGATAACGGTAATTTCTTCTAGAGCTAACGAAATACTTATAAAAAAATTGCCGAGACCAAAATCGATCCGGAACCCTTCCATCAGGGGGATGCAAGCGGGGCAAAACGGCTAAAAACACATGAGAAAAATACATTTAAAAAATTCTGTCTCTAGCGACTATGCGATTCCTAAAAATTTGATAACGGGAATTTCTTCAAGAGCTTATCAAATACTTATAAAAAAATTGCCGAGACCAAAATCGATCCGGAACCCTTCCTTCAGGGGGATGCAAGCGGGGCAAAACGGCTAGAAAGACATGAAAAATAACTTTAAAAAATTCTGTCTCTAGCGACTCTGCGATTCCTAAAAATTTGATAACGGTAATTTCTTCTAGAGCTAACGAAATACTTATAAAAAAATTGCCGAGACCAAAATCGATCCGGAACCCTTCCTTCAGGGGGATGCAAGTGGGGCAAAACGGCTAAAAACACATGAAAAATAACTTTAAAAATTCTGTCTCTAGCGACTCTGCGATTCCTAAAAATTTGATAACGGTAATTTCTTCTAGAGCTAACGAAATACTTATAAAAAAATTGCCGAGACCAAAATCGATCCGGAACCCTTCCATCAGGGGGATGCAAGCGGGGCAAAACGGCTAGAAAGACATGAAAAATAACTTTCAAAAATTCTGTCTCTAGCGACTATGCGATTCCTAAAAATTTGATAACGGTAATTTCTTCTAGAGCTAACGAAATACTTATAAAAAAATTGCCGAGACCAAAATCGATCCGGAACCCTTCCTTCAGGGGGATGAAAGTGGGGCAAAACGGCTAAAAAGACATGAAAAATACATTTAAAAATTCTTTCTCTGGCGACTATGCGATTCCTAAAAATTTGATCACGGAAATTTCTTCGAGAGCTTACGAAATACTTATAAAAAAATTGCCGAGACCAAAATCGATCCGGAACCCTTCCTTCAGGGGGATGCAAGTGGGGCAAAACGGCTAAAAACACCTGAAAATGTCTCTGGCGACTATGCGATTCCTAAAAATTTTATCACGGGAATTTCTTCTAGAGCTTACCAAATACTCATAAAAAAATTGCCGAGACCAAAATCGATCCGGAACCCTTCCTTCAGGGGGATGCAAGTGGGGCAAAACGGCTAAAAACACATAAAAAATACCTTTAAAAAATTCTGCCTCTAGCGACTACGCGATTCCTAAAAATTTTATCACGGAAATTTCTTCAAGAGCTTACCAAATACTCATAAAAAAATTGCCGAGACCAAAATCGATCCGGAACCCTTCCTTCGGGGGATGCAAGTGGGGCAAAACTGCTAAAAACACATGAAAAATACGTTTAAAAAATTCTATCTCTGGCGACTATGCGATTCCTAAAAATTTGATCACGGGAATTTCTTCAAGAGCTTATCAAATACTTATAAAAAAATTGTCGAGACCAAAATCGATCCGGAACCCTTCCATCAGGGGGATGCAAGCGGGGCAAAACGGCTAAAAAGACATGAAAAATACATTTAAAAAAAATTCTGTCTCCTGCGACTATGCGATTCCTAAAAATTTGATAACGGTAATTTCTTCTAGAGCTAACGAAATACTTATAAAAAAATTGCCGAGACCAAAATCGATCCGGAACCCTTCCTTCAGGGGGATGCAAGTAGGGCAAAACGGCTAAAAACACATGAAAAATAACTTTAAAAAATTCTGCCTCTAGCGACTATGCGATTCCTAAAAATTTGATAACGGTAATTTCTTCTAGAGCTAACGAAATACTTATAAAAAAATTGCCGAGACCAAAATCGATCCGGAACCCTTCCTTCAGGGGGATGAAAGTGGGGCAAAACGGCTAAAAAAACATGAAAAATACATTTAAAAAATTCTGTCCCTGGCGACTATGCGATTCCTAAAAATTTGATCACGGAAATTTCTTCGAGAGCTAACGAAATACTTATAAAAAAATTGCCGAGACCAAAATCGATCCGGAACCCTTCCTTCAGGGGGATGCAAGTGGGGCAAAACGGCTAAAAACACATGAAAAATAACTTTAAAAAATTCTGCCTCCAGCGACTATGCGATTCCTAAAAATTTGATAACGGTAATTTCTTCTAGAGCTAATGAAATACTTATAAAAAAATTGCCGAGACCAAAATCGATCCGGAACCCTTCCTTCAGGGGGATGCAAGTGGGGCAAAACGGCTAAAAACACATGAAAAATAACTTTCAAAAATTCTGTCTCTAGCGACTATGCGATTCCTAAAAATTTGATAACGGTAATTTCTTCTAGAGCTAACGAAATACTTATAAAAAAATTGCCGAGACCAAAATCGATCCGGAACCCTTCCATCAGGGGATGCAAGCGGGGCAAAACGGCTAAAAACACATGAGAAAAATACATTTAAAAAATTCTGTCTCTAGCGACTATGCGATTCCTAAAAATTTGATAACGGGAATTTCTTCAAGAGCTTATCAAATACTTATAAAAAAATTGCCGAGACCAAAATCGATCCGGAACCCTTCCTTCAGGGGGATGCAAGCGGGGCAAAACGGCTAGAAAGACATGAAAAATAACTTTAAAAAATTCTGTCTCTAGCGACTCTGCGATTCCTAAAAATTTGATAACGGTAATTTCTTCTAGAGCTAACGAAATACTTATAAAAAAATTGCCGAGACCAAAATCGATCCGGAACCCTTCCTTCAGGGGGATGCAAGTGGGGCAAAACGGCTAAAAACACATGAAAAATAACTTTAAAAAATTCTGTCTCTAGCGACTCTGCGATTCCTAAAAATTTGATAACGGTAATTTCTTCTAGAGCTAACGAAATACTTATAAAAAAATTGCCGAGACCAAAATCGATCCGGAACCCTTCCATCAGGGGATGCAAGCGGGGCAAAACGGCTAGAAAGACATGAAAAATAACTTTCAAAAATTCTGTCTCTAGCGACTATGCGATTCCTAAAAATTTGATAACGGTAATTTCTTCTAGAGCTAACGAAATACTTATAAAAAAATTGCCGAGACCAAAATCGATCCGGAACCCTTCCTTCAGGGGGATGAAAGTGGGGCAAAACGGCTAAAAAGACATGAAAAATACATTTAAAAAATTCTTTCTCTGGCGACTATGCGATTCCTAAAAATTTGATCACGGAAATTTCTTCGAGAGCTTACGAAATACTTATAAAAAAATTGCCGAGACCAAAATCGATCCGGAACCCTTCCTTCAGGGGGATGCAAGTGGGGCAAAACGGCTAAAAACACCTGAAAATGTCTCTGGCGACTATGCGATTCCTAAAAATTTTATCACGGGAATTTCTTCTAGAGCTTACCAAATACTCATAAAAAAATTGCCGAGACCAAAATCGATCCGGAACCCTTCCTTCAGGGGGATGCAAGTGGGGCAAAACGGCTAAAAACACATAAAAAATACCTTTAAAAAATTCTGCCTCTAGCGACTACGCGATTCCTAAAAATTTTATCACGGAAATTTCTTCAAGAGCTTACCAAATACTCATAAAAAAATTGCCGAGACCAAAATCGATCCGGAACCCTTCCTTCGGGGGATGCAAGTGGGGCAAAACTGCTAAAAACACATGAAAAATACGTTTAAAAAATTCTATCTCTGGCGACTATGCGATTCCTAAAAATTTGATCACGGGAATTTCTTCAAGAGCTTATCAAATACTTATAAAAAAATTGTCGAGACCAAAATCGATCCGGAACCCTTCCATCAGGGGATGCAAGCGGGGCAAAACGGCTAAAAAGACATGAAAAATACATTTAAAAAATTCTGTCTCCTGCGACTATGCGATTCCTAAAAATTTGATAACGGTAATTTCTTCTAGAGCTAACGAAATACTTATAAAAAAATTGCCGAGACCAAAATCGATCCGGAACCCTTCCTTCAGGGGGATGCAAGTAGGGCAAAACGGCTAAAAACACATGAAAAATAACTTTAAAAAATTCTGCCTCTAGCGACTATGCGATTCCTAAAAATTTGATAACGGTAATTTCTTCTAGAGCTAACGAAATACTTATAAAAAAATTGCCGAGACCAAAATCGATCCGGAACCCTTCCTTCAGGGGGATGAAAGTGGGGCAAAACGGCTAAAAAACATGAAAAATACATTTAAAAATTCTGTCCCTGGCGACTATGCGATTCCTAAAAATTTGATCACGGAAATTTCTTCGAGAGCTAACGAAATACTTATAAAAAAATTGCCGAGACCAAAATCGATCCGGAACCCTTCCTTCAGGGGGATGCAAGTGGGGCAAAACGGCTAAAAACACATGAAAAATAACTTTAAAAAATTCTGCCTCCAGCGACTATGCGATTCCTAAAAATTTGATAACGGTAATTTCTTCTAGAGCTAATGAAATACTTATAAAAAAATTGCCGAGACCAAAATCGATCCCGAACCCTTCCTTCAGGGGATGCAAGTGGGGCAAAACGGCTAAAAACACATGAAAAATAACTTTCAAAAATTCTGTCTCTAGCGACTATGCGATTCCTAAAAATTTGATAACGGTAATTTCTTCTAGAGCTAACGAAATACTTATAAAAAAATTGCCGAGACCAAAATCGATCCGGAACCCTTCCATCAGGGGGATGCAAGCGGGGCAAAACGGCTAAAAACACATGAGAAAAATACATTTAAAAAATTCTGTCTCTAGCGACTATGCGATTCCTAAAAATTTGATAACGGGAATTTCTTCAAGAGCTTATCAAATACTTATAAAAAAATTGCCGAGACCAAAATCGATCCGGAACCCTTCCTTCAGGGGATGGATGCAAGCGGGGCAAAACGGCTAGAAAGACATGAAAAATAACTTTAAAAAATTCTGTCTCTAGCGACTCTGCGATTCCTAAAAATTTGATAACGGTAATTTCTTCTAGAGCTAACGAAATACTTATAAAAAAATTGCCGAGACCAAAATCGATCCGGAACCCTTCCTTCAGGGGGATGCAAGTGGGGCAAAACGGCTAAAAACACATGAAAAATAACTTTAAAAAATTCTGTCTCTAGCGACTCTGCGATTCCTAAAAATTTGATAACGGTAATTTCTTCTAGAGCTAACGAAATACTTATAAAAAAATTGCCGAGACCAAAATCGATCCGGAACCCTTCCATCAGGGGGATGCAAGCGGGGCAAAACGGCTAGAAAGACATGAAAAATAACTTTCAAAAATTCTGTCTCTAGCGACTATGCGATTCCTAAAAATTTGATAACGGTAATTTCTTCTAGAGCTAACGAAATACTTATAAAAAAATTGCCGAGACCAAAATCGATCCGGAACCCTTCCTTCAGGGGGATGAAAGTGGGGCAAAACGGCTAAAAAGACATGAAAAATACATTTAAAAAATTCTTTCTCTGGCGACTATGCGATTCCTAAAAATTTGATCACGGAAATTTCTTCGAGAGCTTACGAAATACTTATAAAAAAATTGCCGAGACCAAAATCGATCCGGAACCCTTCCTTCAGGGGGATGCAAGTGGGGCAAAACGGCTAAAAACACCTGAAAATGTCTCTGGCGACTATGCGATTCCTAAAAATTTTATCACGGGAATTTCTTCTAGAGCTTACCAAATACTCATAAAAAAATTGACGAGACTAAAATCGATTCGGAACCCTTCCTTCAGGGGATGCAAGTGGGGCAAAACGGCTAAAAACACATAAAAAATACCTTTAAAAATTCTACCTCTAGCGACTACGCGATTCCTAAAAATTTTATCACGGAAATTTCTTCAAGAGCTTACCAAATACTCATAAAAAAATTGCCGAGACCAAAATCGATCCGGAACCCTTCCTTCGGGGGATGCAAGTGGGGCAAAACTGCTAAAAACACATGAAAAATACGTTTAAAAAATTCTATCTCTGGCGACTATGCGATTCCTAAAAATTTGATCACGGGAATTTCTTCGAGAGCTTATCAAATACTTATAAAAAATTGTCGAGACCAAAATCGATCCGGAACCCTTCCATCAGGGGGATGCAAGCGGGGCAAAACGGCTAAAAAGACATGAAAAATACATTTAAAAAAAATTCTGTCTCCTGCGACTATGCGATTCCTAAAAATTTGATAACGGTAATTTCTTCTAGAGCTAACGAAATACTTATAAAAAAATTGCCGAGACCAAAATCGATCCGGAACCCTTCCTTCAGGGGGATGCAAGTAGGGCAAAACGGCTAAAAACACATGAAAAATAACTTTAAAAAATTCTGCCTCTAGCGACTATGCGATTCCTAAAAATTTGATAACGGTAATTTCTTCTAGAGCTAACGAAATACTTATAAAAAAATTGCCGAGACCAAAATCGATCCGGAACCCTTCCTTCAGGGGGATGAAAGTGGGGCAAAACGGCTAAAAAAACATGAAAAATACATTTAAAAAATTCTGTCCCTGGCGACTATGCGATTCCTAAAAATTTGATCACGGAAATTTCTTCGAGAGCTAACGAAATACTTATAAAAAAATTGCCGAGACCAAAATCGATCCGGAACCCTTCCATCAGGGGGATGCAAGCGGGGCAAAACGGCTAAAAACACATGAGAAAAATACATTTAAAAAATTCTGTCTCTACCGACTATGCGATTCCTAAAAATTTGATAACGGGAATTTCTTCAAGAGCTTATCAAATACTTATAAAAAAATTGCCGAGACCAAAATCGATCCGGAACCCTTCCTTCAGGGGGATGCAAGCGGGGCAAAACGGCTAGAAAGACATGAAAAATAACTTTAAAAAATTCTGTCTCTAGCGACTCTGCGATTCCTAAAAATTTGATAACGGTAATTTCTTCTAGAGCTAACGAAATACTTATAAAAAAATTGCCGAGACCAAAATCGATCCGGAACCCTTCCTTCAGGGGGATGCAAGTGGGGCAAAACGGCTAAAAACACATGAAAAATAACTTTAAAAAATTCTGTCTCTAGCGACTATGCGATTCCTAAAAATTTGATAACGGTAATTTCTTCTAGAGCTAACGAAATACTTATAAAAAATTGCCGAGACCAAAATCGATCCGGAACCCTTCCTTCAGGGGGATGAAAGTGGGGCAAAACGGCTAAAAAGACATGAAAAATACATTTAAAAAATTCTTTCTCTGGCGACTATGCGATTCCTAAAAATTTGATCACGGAAATTTCTTCGAGAGCTTACGAAATACTTATAAAAAAATTGCCGAGACCAAAATCGATCCGGAACCCTTCCTTCAGGGGGATGCAAGTGGGGCAAAACGGCTAAAAACACCTGAAAATGTCTCTGGCGACTATGCGATTCCTAAAAATTTTATCACGGGAATTTCTTCTAGAGCTTACCAAATACTCATAAAAAAATTGCCGAGACCAAAATCGATCCGGAACCCTTCCTTCAGGGGGATGCAAGTGGGGCAAAACGGCTAAAAACACATAAAAATACCTTTAAAAATTCTGCCTCTAGCGACTACGCGATTCCTAAAAATTTTATCACGGAAATTTCTTCAAGAGCTTACCAAATACTCATAAAAAAATTGCCGAGACCAAAATCGATCCGGAACCCTTCCTTCGGGGGATGCAAGTGGGGCAAAACGGCTAAAAACACATGAAAAATACGTTTAAAAAATTCTATCTCTGGCGACTATGCGATTCCTAAAAATTTGATCACGGGAATTTCTTCAAGAGCTTATCAAATACTTATAAAAAAATTGTCGAGACCAAAATCGATCCGGAACCCTTCCATCAGGGGATGCAAGCGGGGCAAATCGGCTAAAAAGACATGAAAAATACATTTAAAAAAAATTCTGTCTCCTGCGACTATGCGATTCCTAAAAATTTGATAACGGTAATTTCTTCTAGAGCTAACGAAATACTTATAAAAAAATTGCCGAGACCAAAATCGATCCGGAACCCTTCCTTCAGGGGGATGCAAGTGGGGCAAAACGGCTAAAAACACATGAAAAATAACTTTAAAAAACTCTGCCTCTAGCGACTATGCGATTCCTAAAAATTTGATAACGGTAATTTCTTCTAGAGCTAACGAAATACTTATAAAAAAATTGCCGAGACCAAAATCGATCCGGAACCCTTCCTTCAGGGGGATGAAAGTGGGGCAAAACGGCTAAAAAGACATGAAAAATACATTTAAAAATTCTGTCCCTGGCGACTATGCGATTCCTAAAAATTTGATCACGGAAATTTCTTCGAGAGCTAACGAAATACTTATAAAAAAATTGCCGAGACCAAAATCGATCCGGAACCCTTCCTTCAGGGGGATGCAAGTGGGGCAAAACGGCTAAAAACACATGAAAAATAACTTTAAAAATTCTGTCTCTAGCGACTATGCGATTCCTAAAAATTTGATAACGGTAATTTCTTCTAGAGCTAACGAAATACTTATAAAAAAATTGCCGAGACCAAAATCGATCCGGAATCCTTCCACCAGGGGGATGCAAGCGGGGCAAAACGGCTAAAAACACATGAGAAAAATACATTTAAAAAATTCTGTCTCTGGCGACTATGCGATTCCTAAAAATTTTATCACGGGAATTTCTTCTAGAGCTTACCAAATACTCATAAAAAAATTGCCGAGACCAAAATCGATCCGGAACCCTTCCTTCAGGGGGATGCAAGTGGGGCAAACGGCTAAAAACACATAAAAATACCTTTAAAAAATTCTGCCTCTAGCGACTACGCGATTCCTAAAAATTTTATCACGGAAATTTCTTCAAGAGCTTACCAAATACTCATAAAAAAATTGCCGAGACCAAAATCGATCCGGAACCCTTCCTTCGGGGGATGCAAGTGGGGCAAAACGGCTAAAAACACATGAAAAATACGTTTAAAAAATTCTATCTCTGGCGACTATGCGATTCCTAAAAATTTGATCACGGGAATTTCTTCAAGAGCTTATCAAATACTTATAAAAAAATTGTCGAGACCAAAATCGATCCGGAACCCTTCCATCAGGGGGATGCAAGCGGGGCAAATCGGCTAAAAAGACATGAAAAATACATTTAAAAAAAATTCTGTCTCCTGCGACTATGCGATTCCTAAAAATTTGATAACGGTAATTTCTTCTAGAGCTAACGAAATACTTATAAAAAAATTGCCGAGACCAAAATCGATCCGGAACCCTTCCTTCAGGGGGATGCAAGTGGGGCAAAACGGCTAAAAACACATGAAAAATAACTTTAAAAAATTCTGTCTCCTGCGACTATGCGATTCCTAAAAATTTGATAACGGTAATTTCTTCTAGAGCTAACGAAATACTTATAAAAAAATTGCCGAGACCAAAATCGATCCGGAACCTTCCTTCAGGGGGATGCAAGTAGGGCAAAACGGCTAAAAACACATGAAAAATAACTTTAAAAAATTCTGCCTCTAGCGACTATGCGATTCCTAAAAATTTGATAACGGTAATTTCTTCTAGAGCTAACGAAATACTTATAAAAAAATTGCCGAGACCAAAATCGATCCGGAACCCTTCCTTCAGGGGGATGAAAGTGGGGCAAAACGGCTAAAAAACATGAAAAATACATTTAAAAAATTCTGTCCCTGGCGACTATGCGATTCCTAAAAATTTGATCACGGAAATTTCTTCGAGAGCTAACGAAATACTTATAAAAAAATTGCCGAGACCAAAATCGATCCGGAACCCTTCCATCAGGGGATGCAAGCGGGGCAAAACGGCTAAAAACACATGAGAAAAATACATTTAAAAAATTCTGTCTCTACCGACTATGCGATTCCTAAAAATTTGATAACGGGAATTTCTTCAAGAGCTTATCAAATACTTATAAAAAAATTGCCGAGACCAAAATCGATCCGGAACCCTTCCTTCAGGGGGATGCAAGCGGGGCAAAACGGCTAGAAAGACATGAAAAATAACTTTAAAAAATTCTGTCTCTAGCGACTCTGCGATTCCTAAAAATTTGATAACGGTAATTTCTTCTAGAGCTAACGAAATACTTATAAAAAAATTGCCGAGACCAAAATCGATCCGGAACCCTTCCTTCAGGGGGATGCAAGTGGGGCAAAACGGCTAAAAACACATGAAAAATAACTTTAAAAAATTCTGTCTCTAGCGACTATGCGATTCCTAAAAATTTGATAACGGTAATTTCTTCTAGAGCTAACGAAATACTTATAAAAAAATTGCCGAGACCAAAATCGATCCGGAACCCTTCCTTCAGGGGGATGAAAGTGGGGCAAAACGGCTAAAAAGACATGAAAAATACATTTAAAAAATTCTTTCTCTGGCGACTATGCGATTCCTAAAAATTTGATCACGGGAATTTCTTCAAGAGCTTATCAAATACTTATAAAAAAATTGTCGAGACCAAAATCGATCCGGAACCCTTCCATCAGGGGGATGCAAGCGGGGCAAATCGGCTAAAAAGACATGAAAAATACATTTAAAAAAAATTCTGTCTCCTGCGACTATGCGATTCCTAAAAATTTGATAACGGTAATTTCTTCTAGAGCTAACGAAATACTTATAAAAAAATTGCCGAGACCAAAATCGATCCGGAACCCTTCCTTCAGGGGGATGCAAGTGGGGCAAAACGGCTAAAAACACATGAAAAATAACTTTAAAAAATTCTGTCTCCTGCGACTATGCGATTCCTAAAAATTTGATAACGGTAATTTCTTCTAGAGCTAACGAAATACTTATAAAAAAATTGCCGAGACCAAAATCGATCCGGAACCCTTCCTTCAGGGGGATGCAAGTAGGGCAAAACGGCTAAAAACACATGAAAAATAACTTTAAAAAATTCTGCCTCTAGCGACTATGCGATTCCTAAAAATTTGATAACGGTAATTTCTTCTAGAGCTAACGAAATACTTATAAAAAAATTGCCGAGACCAAAATCGATCCGGAACCCTTCCTTCAGGGGGATGAAAGTGGGGCAAAACGGCTAAAAAAACATGAAAAATACATTTAAAAAATTCTGTCCCTGGCGACTATGCGATTCCTAAAAATTTGATCACGGAAATTTCTTCGAGAGCTAACGAAATACTTATAAAAAAATTGCCGAGACCAAAATCGATCCGGAACCCTTCCATCAGGGGGATGCAAGCGGGGCAAAACGGCTAAAAACACATGAGAAAAATACATTTAAAAAATTCTGTCTCTACCGACTATGCGATTCCTAAAAATTTGATAACGGGAATTTCTTCAAGAGCTTATCAAATACTTATAAAAAAATTGCCGAGACCAAAATCGATCCGGAACCCTTCCTTCAGGGGGATGCAAGCGGGGCAAAACGGCTAGAAAGACATGAAAAATAACTTTAAAAAATTCTGTCTCTAGCGACTCTGCGATTCCTAAAAATTTGATAACGGTAATTTCTTCTAGAGCTAACGAAATACTTATAAAAAAATTGCCGAGACCAAAATCGATCCGGAACCCTTCCTTCAGGGGGATGCAAGTGGGGCAAAACGGCTAAAAACACATGAAAAATAACTTTAAAAAATTCTGTCTCTAGCGACTATGCGATTCCTAAAAATTTGATAACGGTAATTTCTTCTAGAGCTAACGAAATACTTATAAAAAAATTGCCGAGACCAAAATCGATCCGGAACCCTTCCTTCAGGGGGATGAAAGTGGGGCAAAACGGCTAAAAAGACATGAAAAATACATTTAAAAAATTCTTTCTCTGGCGACTATGCGATTCCTAAAAATTTGATCACGGAAATTTCTTCGAGAGCTTACGAAATACTTATAAAAAAATTGCCGAGACCAAAATCGATCCGGAACCCTTCCTTCAGGGGGATGCAAGTGGGGCAAAACGGCTAAAAACACCTGAAAATGTCTCTGGCGACTATGCGATTCCTAAAAATTTTATCACGGGAATTTCTTCTAGAGCTTACCAAATACTCATAAAAAAATTGCCGAGACCAAAATCGATCCGGAACCCTTCCTTCAGGGGGATGCAAGTGGGGCAAAACGGCTAAAAACACATAAAAAATACCTTTAAAAAATTCTGCCTCTAGCGACTACGCGATTCCTAAAAATTTTATCACGGAAATTTCTTCAAGAGCTTACCAAATACTCATAAAAAAATTGCCGAGACCAAAATCGATCCGGAACCCTTCCTTCGGGGGATGCAAGTGGGGCAAAACGGCTAAAAACACATGAAAAATACGTTTAAAAAATTCTATCTCTGGCGACTATGCGATTCCTAAAAATTTGATCACGGGAATTTCTTCAAGAGCTTATCAAATACTTATAAAAAAATTGTCGAGACCAAAATCGATCCGGAACCCTTCCATCAGGGGGATGCAAGCGGGGCAAATCGGCTAAAAAGACATGAAAAATACATTTAAAAAAAATTCTGTCTCCTGCGACTATGCGATTCCTAAAAATTTGATAACGGTAATTTCTTCTAGAGCTAACGAAATACTTATAAAAAAATTGCCGAGACCAAAATCGATCCGGAACCCTTCCTTCAGGGGGATGCAAGTGGGGCAAAACGGCTAAAAACACATGAAAAATACATTTAAAAAATTCTGTCCCTGGCGACTATGCGATTCCTAAAAATTTGATCACGGAAATTTCTTCGAGAGCTAACGAAATACTTATAAAAAAATTGCCGAGACCAAAATCGATCCGGAACCCTTCCTTCAGGGGGATGCAAGTGGGGCAAAACGGCTAAAAACACATGAAAAATAACTTTAAAAAATTCTGTCTCTAGCGACTATGCGATTCCTAAAAATTTGATAACGGTAATTTCTTCTAGAGCTAACGAAATACTTATAAAAAAATTGCCGAGACCAAAATCGATCCGGAATCCTTCCACCAGGGGGATGCAAGCGGGGCAAAACGGCTAAAAACACATGAGAAAAATACATTTAAAAAATTCTGTCTCTGGCGACTATGCGATTCCTAAAAATTTTATCACGGGAATTTCTTCTAGAGCTTACCAAATACTCATAAAAAAATTGCCGAGACCAAAATCGATCCGGAACCCTTCCTTCAGGGGGATGCAAGTGGGGCAAAACGGCTAAAAACACATAAAAAATACCTTTAAAAAATTCTGCCTCTAGCGACTACGCGATTCCTAAAAATTTTATCACGGAAATTTCTTCAAGAGCTTACCAAATACTCATAAAAAAATTGCCGAGACCAAAATCGATCCGGAACCCTTCCTTCGGGGGATGCAAGTGGGGCAAAACGGCTAAAAACACATGAAAAATACGTTTAAAAAATTCTATCTCTGGCGACTATGCGATTCCTAAAAATTTGATCACGGGAATTTCTTCAAGAGCTTATCAAATACTTATAAAAAAATTGTCGAGACCAAAATCGATCCGGAACCCTTCCATCAGGGGGATGCAAGCGGGGCAAATCGGCTAAAAAGACATGAAAAATACATTTAAAAAAAATTCTGTCTCCTGCGACTATGCGATTCCTAAAAATTTGATAACGGTAATTTCTTCTAGAGCTAACGAAATACTTATAAAAAAATTGCCGAGACCAAAATCGATCCGGAACCCTTCCTTCAGGGGGATGCAAGTGGGGCAAAACGGCTAAAAACACATGAAAAATAACTTTAAAAAATTCTGCCTCTAGCGACTATGCGATTCCTAAAAATTTGATAACGGTAATTTCTTCTAGAGCTAACGAAATACTTATAAAAAAATTGCCGAGACCAAAATCGATCCGGAACCCTTCCTTCAGGGGGATGAAAGTGGGGCAAAACGGCTAAAAAGACATGAAAAATACATTTAAAAAATTCTGTCCCTGGCGACTATGCGATTCCTAAAAATTTGATCACGGAAATTTCTTCGAGAGCTAACGAAATACTTATAAAAAAATTGCCGAGACCAAAATCGATCCGGAACCCTTCCTTCAGGGGGATGCAAGTGGGGCAAAACGGCTAAAAACACATGAAAAATAACTTTAAAAAATTCTGTCTCTAGCGACTATGCGATTCCTAAAAATTTGATAACGGTAATTTCTTCTAGAGCTAACGAAATACTTATAAAAAAATTGCCGAGACCAAAATCGATCCGGAATCCTTCCACCAGGGGGATGCAAGCGGGGCAAAACGGCTAAAAACACATGAGAAAAATACATTTAAAAAATTCTGTCTCTAGCGACTATGCGATTCCTAAAAATTTGATCACGGGAATTTCTTCGAGAGCTAACGAGATACTTATAAAAAAATTGCCGAGACCAAAATCGATCCGGAACCCTTCCTTCAGGGGGATGCAAGTGGGGCAAAACGGCTAAAAACACATGAAAAATAACTTTAAAAAATTCTGTCTCTAGCGACTATGCGATTCCTAAAAATTTGATAACGGTAATTTCTTCTAGAGCTAACGAAATACTTATAAAAAAATTGCCGAGACCAAAATCGATCCGGAACCCTTCCATCAGGGGGATGCAAGCGGGGCAAAACGGCTAAAAACACATGAGAAAAATACATTTAAAAAATTCTGTCTCTAGCGACTATGCGATTCCTAAAAATTTGATCACGGGAATTTCTTCGAGAGCTAACGAAATACTTATAAAAAAATTGCCGAGACCAAAATCGATCCGGAACAATACCTTCGGGGGATGCAAGTGAGGCAAAACGGCTATAAACACATGAAAAATACCTTTAAAAAATTCTATCTCTAGCGACTATGCGATTCCTAAAAATTTGATCACGGGAATTTCTTCAAGAGCTTACCAGATACTCATAAAAAAATTGGGCGGGAATGTGGCACTTTCGGCCACTCGCTTTAAAACAATAACTAATCTTACACGGAGAGAAATTTTAGAGTAAAAATTACCAAGGTGCCTTGGTAGCGCATGGATAGACTGTCAAAAGCCGTGATATTCCCAGGTTTCTAATACAATTTATAAGTTTCCCAGGAAAAACTACCATAACTACTTAAAAAAAATACCAAATTATCGGAATAAAAATTACCAGACACACTGGTAAAAATTGAGATCTAGTCATTTGTACAAGGTAACCTAAGAATTTTTACTAAGAAAACTGATAAATTTTACCAAATAACCTGGTATTTGTGTACTCGCGCATGCGCACTGCGCATTATTGTGTTTCAGAAGATTGATACTAGAGGCGTGCGCGATGTTAAAATGAAAACAATACACATATTTTGAGTAAGTAATAACGGCGATTCAAATGACTGTTGGTAACAGCTTCCGTGGCGCAGTCGGTAGAACGTCGGACTCTCAACCCAAAGATCGTCGGATCGAATCCCGCTTCCGTAAAAATTTTTTTTCAGTTTAATGTTTTTTCATCCTTGTTTCTGTTTCTATTTCTATATTAAAATACTATATATCCATCAATATGGATAAAAAAAGTTAATTTTTTAAATTTAAATTAACTAAAAAAAAATTTTACCCAGGCACTTTGGTAAAAAGTTTGAAATTGTCAGTCTGTCCATCCATTACCATAGAAACTGGTAATTTTGTCTCGAATATTTGTAATTTTCACTACAAAATTTCTCTCCGTGTAATGTTATTTGTAAAACACGTTAATCACAAAAGTAAATCTTATTTTTAAGATAGAATGAAATGAACTGAAGCTATGGCAGTTTCATATTTAATACAGTTGTAATACTTTACAAATACATTGTCAATTAAAATAAAGTTATAATGGATAAAATCAAATACCAGATTACTTAATATCTAGTAAATATCTATACTAGTAAAAATCTTTAAATTCATTATTTTTAAATAACGTTTAATGATGATTCGTTAAGATTTCTATTATTAAAAATGACAAACAACAGCGGCACAAGTCTGTCATGAAAGTAAGCGGGGTTACGCGACATAAAAAGAGAGATGTTAAAAGAAAGTTTAAAAATTGAGAATATTAAATACTGATATTTTATAACCATCAGAAGAATAAAGCAGTCAGACGGACAAAGAACTAAAATGATGAAAACGCCATTCTCTTTAAATAACTGCATATGACTGAGAAATACAAGAATAAATATTTTAAAATAGTTTAAACCTTATTGAAGTAGATACCAGCAGCTTCAAAAAATAATTTAACATTTATCATTATTTTAATGTAAATAATAGTGAAAGTAAGCTTCTTCTAACACAGTACAAGTTTAACACAAATGTACTAAGTTCTTGATGAATATACTTAAAAATATAATAATTTATTCATTAAAAAGAATAATAGTCTCTAATTTAGATTCAGATATCATACCGGAAAAGGAAGAAAAAACAAAAAGAAACTTCATTAACGTACAGGTAAGATTACAATACTATTTTAATATTTAAAATACAAAAAGTATATAAAACATATTAATTAAACTTATGAGCAATAAACCAGTTAAACATCTGCACAACCTGCCCCAAAAAAGATTTTCTATAAAAACATCTTGTATGTAATCTGGTAAGTTCATTTTATGCTACCATTAAAATCTAAAATAAAGCGAAGATGTAAAGCTATTTTTGTACCGAAAGCACGATTTTCGCATTTTTTTTGAACCTATTAATAGAGCCAAAAGCGACCGCTTGTCGACCAGCGGGCGGTAAAAACTGAAAAGCGCTCGCTGTTCGCCGTAGAGGGTAAAAATCGAAAAGCGCCCGCTGTCGTTTTCGAATGGAGTTTTCAAGATTGTTTAAGAAAATCATCGATATTTTAAAAAAACACAAAAATCTATACTTGCGGTAAAAAATATGGTGTGCACCAAGGGCTAAGTGGGTTTTTTTGACCTCGCGTGGTTGCAGTACTCGTCTTCGGTTCGCAAACGCACTTGCCTTCGGCTCGTGCTAGCTCACCTTCGACTCGTACTGCAACCCTACATTCGGTCTAAAAGACCCACCTCCATGTTACTGCCATCGCTTGGATCGTAGAAAAACGACCATAGGCGTCGTCGTTTGTAGGTGTTACGTTGTGACGCTTTCAATCCCCAAATGACGGATTAAACACAAAAACTTTCGACCGAATATACAATGTACAATTCCATACGGGAGCCATAAGGGCAACTGACATGGTGAAAGGGCTGAAGACTCCCCGGGGGTCAATGGCATACTTTTCTCTCTTAGTACCATATAATATAGAAACCCAGAATGGATAGAGACCCACAATGAAACTATGACGAACTATAGTGGTTTTAACGACCTTCTTAGACAGTTTTGTCCATCACCAGGCTGCGGCCTACGTTGCAGACTAATATGGATTACAGGACTGATTTTCAAGGTTAAACTGAAGATACATCCAGTCTCATTTATGTACACCGCAGGCCATGAGAATAGCAGCAATAAATAATTTAAAAAAAATATTGCACAAATAGTGAAAAGTATTATGGATTTGCGCGCGCGCATATACACACACATACTCACACACATACATATATACTCCGCATACTCCATTTTGGCGCCATCAGTCCCTATATGCATAGCCTCTATACTGTTATCTAGATATTGTCTGCCTGCCCCCACCCGCATTATTCTACAAAATTTTTCATATATTACGTAGGGAGTTTGAAGAAGTGAAAAGGATCAAATTTATACAAAAATATAAATATTTCTTTCACATATGTAAATTTGGCTGCCGCAACACAATTTTTATTAAATTCATAAAATCTCGAGCTTTCTAAAATGGGGGGGGTTAAGAATCACAATGGTCAAAAATTCCGATGGCGAAAATACCGATAGGTAATTTAACGATAGCTAAATCATCGGAATAAGGTTTTAATCGAATAGGAAAAATTCCTACGAGAAAATTACAAATGGTCAAAAGTTCCGAAAATAATTTTGACAATGTTCAAAAGTTTCGAAAATAATTTTGACAGTGATTCATAGTAACGAAAATCAAATGTCGGAAAAGTCGAATAGTTAAAATAAAACCTATCAACGGTTGTATCACAAATGGGTACAAATTCCGTTACAGGACGAAATTCCGAAAACTAATAAAACACTCCTTAAGAGGATGTGCAACCCTAATTTCAATATTTTTTTAAATCAACATTCAAACATTTATTTGGAAAAAGACGGCTGTAAAGCGCTCCGTACACGCAAACACTATATGCAGATATTTTTCTGGAAAATTCTATTGATATTTGCGTGAGTTATGCTCGTTTGAAAAGTAGGTCAATTGTAGATTCTTACTTACCGACAGTACGGTTTTTATTTAATTCAATAAATTCTCATCTCTTTTTGGAAAAAGACGACTGTCAAGCGCTCCGTACACGCAAACACTATATGCAGATTTTTTTCTGGATAATTCACTTGCATCCCCCTGAAGGAAAGGTTCCGAATCGATTTTGGATTCGGCAATTTTTTTATAAGTATTTGGTTAGCTCTCGAAGAAATTCCCGTGATCAAATTTTTAGGAATCGCATAGTCGCTAGAGACAGAATTTTTTAAAGGTATTTTTCATGTGTATTTAGCCGTTTTACCCCACTTGCATCCCCCGAAGGAAGGGTTCCGGATCGATTTTGGTCTCGGCAATTATTTTATGAGTATTTGGTAAGCTCTAGAAGAAATTCCCGTGATAAAATTTTTAGGAATCGCATAGTCGCCAGAGACAGAATTTTTGAAAGGTATTTTTCATGTGTTTTTAGCCGTTTTGCCCCGCTTGCATCCCCCTGATGGAAGGGTTCCGGATCGATTTTGGTCTCGGCAATTTTTAAATAAGTATTTCGTAAGCTCTCGAAGGAATTACCGCTATAACATTTTTAGGAATCGCATATTCGCGAGAGACAGAATTTTTTAAAGTTATTTTTCATGTGTTTTTAGCCGTTTTGCCCCACTTTCATCCCCCTGGAGGAAGGGTTCCGGATCGATTTTGGTCTCGGCAATTTTTTTATAAGTATTTCGTTAGCTCTAGAAGAAATTACCGTTATCAAATTTTTAGGAATCGCATAGTCGCTAGAGACAGAATTTTTGAAAGTTATTTTTCATGTCTTACTAGCCGTTTTGCCCCGCTTGCATCCCCCTGAAGGAAGGGTTCCGGATCGATTTTGGTCTCGGCAATTTTTTTATAAGTATTTCGTTAGCTCTAGAAGAAATTACCGTTATCAAATTTTTAGGAATCGCATAGTCGCTAGAGACAGAATTTTTTATATGTATTTTTCATGTCTTTTTAGCCGTTTTGCCCCGCTTGCATCCCCCGAAGGAAGGGTTCCGGATCGATTTTGGTCTCGGCAATTTTTTTATGAGTATTTGATAAGCTCTGGAAGAAATTTCCGTGATCAAATTTTTAGGAATCGCATAGTCGCTAGAGACAGAATTTTTTAAAGGTATTTTTCATGTGTTTTTAGCCGTTTTGCCCCACTTGCATCCCCCGAAGGTATTGTTCCGGATCGATTTTGGTCTCGGCAATTTTTTTATAAGTATTTCGTTAGCTCTCGAAGAAATTCCCGTGATCAAATTTTTAGGAATCGCATAGTCGCTAGAGACAGAATTTTTTAAATGTATTTTTCTCATGTGTTTTTAGCCGTTTTGCCCCGCTTGCATCCCCCTGATGGAAGGGTTCCGGATCGATTTTGGTCTCGGCAATTTTTTTATAAGTATTTCGTTAGCTCTAGAAGAAATTACCGTTATCAAATTTTTAGGAATCGCATAGTCGCTAGAGACAGAATTTTTGAAAGTTATTTTTCATGTGTTTTTAGCCGTTTTGCCCTACTTGCATCCCCCTGAAGGAAGGGTTCCGGATCGATTTTGGTCTCGGCAATTTTTTTATAAGTATTTCGTTAGCTCTCGAAGAAATTCCCGTGATCAAATTTTTAGGAATCGCATATTCGCGAGAGACAGAATTTTTTAATGTTATTTTTCAGGTGTTTTTAGCCGTTTTGCCCCGCTTGCATCCCCCTGAAGGAAGGGTTCCGGATCGATTTTGGTCTCGGCAATTTTTTTATAAGTATTTCGTTAGCTCTCGAAGAAATTTCCGTGATCAAATTTTTAGGAATCGCATAGTCGCCAGGGACAGAATTTTTTAAATGTATTTTTCATGTCTTTTTAGCCGTTTTGCCCCACTTTCATCCCCCTGAAGGAAGGGTTCCGGATCGATTTTGGTCTCGGCAATTTTTTTATAAGTATTTCGTTAGCTCTAGAAGAAATTACCGTTATCAAATTTTTAGGGATCGCATAGTCGCTAGAGGCAGAATTTTTTAAAGTTATTTTTCATGTGTTTTTAGCCGTTTTGCCCCACTTGCATCCCCCTGAAGGAAGGGTTCCGGATCGATTTTGGTCTCGGCAATTTTTTTATAAGTATTTCGTTAGCTCTAGAAGAAATTACCGTTATCAAATTTTTAGGAATCGCATAGTCGCAGGAGACAGAATTTTTTTTAAATGTATTTTTCATGTCTTTTTAGCCGTTTTGCCCCGCTTGCATCCCCCTGATGGAAGGGTTCCGGATCGATTTTGGTCTCGACAATTTTTTTATAAGTATTTGATAAGCTCTTGAAGAAATTCCCGTGATCAAATTTTTAGGAATCGCATAGTCGCCAGAGATAGAATTTTTTAAAGTTATTTTTCAGGTGTTTTTAGCCGTTTTGCCCCGCTTGCATCCCCCTTAAGGAAGGGTTCCGGATCGATTTTGGTCTCGGCAATTTTTTTATAAGTATTTCGTTAGCTCTAGAAGAAATTACCGTTATCAAATTTTTAGGAATCGCATAGTCGCTAGAGACAGAATTTTTTTTAAATGTATTTTTCATGTCTTTTTAGCCGTTTTGCCCCGCTTGCATCCCCCTGATGGAAGGGTTCCGGATCGATTTTGGTCTCGGCAATTTTTTTATAAGTATTTCGTTAGCTCTAGAAGAAATTACCGTTATCAAATTTTTAGGAATCGCATAGTCGCTAGAGACAGAATTTTTGAAAGTTATTTTTCATGTGTTTTTAGCCGTTTTGCCCTACTTGCATCCCCCTGAAGGAAGGGTTCCGGATCGATTTTGGTCTCGGCAATTTTTTTATAAGTATTTCGTTAGCTCTCGAAGAAATTCCCGTGATCAAATTTTTAGGAATCGCATATTCGCGAGAGACAGAATTTTTTAATGTTATTTTTCAGGTGTTTTTAGCCGTTTTGCCCCGCTTGCATCCCCCTGAAGGAAGGGTTCCGGATCGATTTTGGTCTCGGCAATTTTTTTATAAGTATTTCGTTAGCTCTCGAAGAAATTTCCGTGATCAAATTTTTAGGAATCGCATAGTCGCCAGGGACAGAATTTTTTAAATGTATTTTTCATGTCTTTTTAGCCGTTTTGCCCCACTTTCATCCCCCTGAAGGAAGGGTTCCGGATCGATTTTGGTCTCGGCAATTTTTTTATAAGTATTTCGTTAGCTCTAGAAGAAATTACCGTTATCAAATTTTTAGGGATCGCATAGTCGCTAGAGGCAGAATTTTTTAAAGTTATTTTTCATGTGTTTTTAGCCGTTTTGCCCCACTTGCATCCCCCTGAAGGAAGGGTTCCGGATCGATTTTGGTCTCGGCAATTTTTTTATAAGTATTTCGTTAGCTCTAGAAGAAATTACCGTTATCAAATTTTTAGGAATCGCATAGTCGCAGGAGACAGAATTTTTTTTAAATGTATTTTTCATGTCTTTTTAGCCGTTTTGCCCCGCTTGCATCCCCCTGATGGAAGGGTTCCGGATCGATTTTGGTCTCGACAATTTTTTTATAAGTATTTGATAAGCTCTTGAAGAAATTCCCGTGATCAAATTTTTAGGAATCGCATAGTCGCCAGAGATAGAATTTTTTAAAGTTATTTTTCAGGTGTTTTTAGCCGTTTTGCCCCGCTTGCATCCCCCTTAAGGAAGGGTTCCGGATCGATTTTGGTCTCGGCAATTTTTTTATAAGTATTTCGTTAGCTCTAGAAGAAATTACCGTTATCAAATTTTTAGGAATCGCATAGTCGCTAGAGACAGAATTTTTTTTAAATGTATTTTTCATGTCTTTTTAGCCGTTTTGCCCCGCTTGCATCCCCCTGATGGAAGGGTTCCGGATCGATTTTGGTCTCGGCAATTTTTTTATAAGTATTTGATAAGCTCTTGAAGAAATTCCCGTGATCAAATTTTTAGGAATCGCATAGTCGCTAGAGATAGAATTTTTTAAACGTATTTTTCATGTGTTTTTAGCCGTTTTGCCCCACTTGCATCCCCCGAAGGAAGGGTTCCGGATCTATTTTGGTCTCGGCAATTTTTTTATGAGTATTTGGTAAGCTCTTGAAGAAATTCCCGTGATAAAATTTTTAGGAATCGCGTAGTCGCTAGAGATAGAATTTTTTAAAGGTATTTTTTATGTGTTTTTAGCCGTTTTGCCCCACTTTCATCCCCCTGGAGGAAGGGTTCCGGATCGATTTTGGTCTCGGCAATTTTTTTATAAGTATTTCGTTAGCTCTAGAAGAAATTACCGTTATCAAATTTTTAGGAATCGCATAGTCGCTAGAGACAGAATTTTTGAAAGTTATTTTTCATGTCTTACTAGCCGTTTTGCCCCGCTTGCATCCCCCTGAAGGAAGGGTTCCGGATCGATTTTGGTCTCGGCAATTTTTTTATAAGTATTTCGTTAGCTCTAGAAGAAATTACCGTTATCAAATTTTTAGGAATCGCATAGTCGCTAGAGACAGAATTTTTTATATGTATTTTTCATGTCTTTTTAGCCGTTTTGCCCCGCTTGCATCCCCCGAAGGAAGGGTTCCGGATCGATTTTGGTCTCGGCAATTTTTTTATGAGTATTTGATAAGCTCTGGAAGAAATTTCCGTGATCAAATTTTTAGGAATCGCATAGTCGCTAGAGACAGAATTTTTTAAAGGTATTTTTCATGTGTTTTTAGCCGTTTTGCCCCACTTGCATCCCCCGAAGGTATTGTTCCGGATCGATTTTGGTCTCGGCAATTTTTTTATAAGTATTTCGTTAGCTCTCGAAGAAATTCCCGTGATCAAATTTTTAGGAATCGCATAGTCGCTAGAGACAGAATTTTTTAAATGTATTTTTCTCATGTGTTTTTAGCCGTTTTGCCCCGCTTGCATCCCCTGATGGAAGGGTTCCGGATCGATTTTGGTCTCGGCAATTTTTTTATAAGTATTTCGTTAGCTCTAGAAGAAATTACCGTTATCAAATTTTTAGGAATCGCATAGTCGCTAGAGACAGAATTTTTGAAAGTTATTTTTCATGTGTTTTTAGCCGTTTTGCCCTACTTGCATCCCCCTGAAGGAAGGGTTCCGGATCGATTTTGGTCTCGGCAATTTTTTTATAAGTATTTCGTTAGCTCTCGAAGAAATTCCCGTGATCAAATTTTTAGGAATCGCATATTCGCGAGAGACAGAATTTTTTAATGTTATTTTTCAGGTGTTTTTAGCCGTTTTGCCCCGCTTGCATCCCCCTGAAGGAAGGGTTCCGGATCGATTTTGGTCTCGGCAATTTTTTTATAAGTATTTCGTTAGCTCTCGAAGAAATTTCCGTGATCAAATTTTTAGGAATCGCATAGTCGCCAGGGACAGAATTTTTTAAATGTATTTTTCATGTCTTTTTAGCCGTTTTGCCCCACTTTCATCCCCCTGAAGGAAGGGTTCCGGATCGATTTTGGTCTCGGCAATTTTTTTATAAGTATTTCGTTAGCTCTAGAAGAAATTACCGTTATCAAATTTTTAGGGATCGCATAGTCGCTAGAGGCAGAATTTTTTAAAGTTATTTTTCATGTGTTTTTAGCCGTTTTGCCCCACTTGCATCCCCCTGAAGGAAGGGTTCCGGATCGATTTTGGTCTCGGCAATTTTTTTATAAGTATTTCGTTAGCTCTAGAAGAAATTACCGTTATCAAATTTTTAGGAATCGCATAGTCGCAGGAGACAGAATTTTTTTTAAATGTATTTTTCATGTCTTTTTAGCCGTTTTGCCCCGCTTGCATCCCCCTGATGGAAGGGTTCCGGATCGATTTTGGTCTCGACAATTTTTTTATAAGTATTTGATAAGCTCTTGAAGAAATTCCCGTGATCAAATTTTTAGGAATCGCATAGTCGCCAGAGATAGAATTTTTTAAAGTTATTTTTCAGGTGTTTTTAGCCGTTTTGCCCCGCTTGCATCCCCCTTAAGGAAGGGTTCCGGATCGATTTTGGTCTCGGCAATTTTTTTATAAGTATTTCGTTAGCTCTAGTAGAAATTACCGTTATCAAATTTTTAGGAATCGCATAGTCGCTAGAGACAGAATTTTTTTTAAATGTATTTTTCATGTCTTTTTAGCCGTTTTGCCCCGCTTGCATCCCCCTGATGGAAGGGTTCCGGATCGATTTTGGTCTCGACAATTTTTTTATAAGTATTTGATAAGCTCTTGAAGAAATTCCCGTGATCAAATTTTTAGGAATCGCATAGTCGCTAGAGATAGAATTTTTTAAACGTATTTTTCATGTGTTTTTAGCCGTTTTGCCCCACTTGCATCCCCCGAAGGAAGGGTTCCGGATCTATTTTGGTCTCGGCAATTTTTTTATGAGTATTTGGTAAGCTCTTGAAGAAATTCCCGTGATAAAATTTTTAGGAATCGCGTAGTCGCTAGAGATAGAATTTTTTAAAGGTATTTTTTATGTGTTTTTAGCCGTTTTGCCCCACTTGCATCCCCCGGAGGAAGGGTTCCCGATCGATTTTGGTCTCGGCAATTTTTTTATTAGTATTTGGTAAGCTCTTGAAGAAATTTCCGTGTTAAAATTTTTAGGAAATTCATAAGCTGTTAAAATATAAATTTTTTTATCATGTATTGTCTTGTGAGGGTGGTTTGGGGGCTGATTTTGGGGGATGATCACTTCGGAAATAACTTATATCGCTGTTTCTATTGGTTTTATGCATATATCTAACAGATAATATAAAAAAAACCGATTTTGGGAATATTCGATTTTTCGTTCATGATGAACGTTCAGAACTTCAAACACATATTTTCTCGTTCAACTTTCTTCGATAAGAGCTATAGTTTTTTAGTTATTTACGAAAAACCGTTTTTGGACAATTTGCCAATTTTTTTGGTTATGTTCGCTACTTAGGATCGAATTTAATAAAAAAGAAACTCATTTTTAAATTTAATTTCCTATACGCTCATATTATTTTTACTATATTGGGAATTCCTGTCATCAGTTGTCTATAAGGCCTGGACTATATGGTAAAGATCCAGAACCTATGTTGAAAAAGTCGCAATATCTCACTTACATGCCCCTGATAGTAATAGACTGCTCAAAACAAAACGAATCCTTAAAGAGCGCCCCTGTAGACATTCGTCTAGAATTTGAAGCAAAGGAAAATTTTCCTGCTGGAACTTCAGCCTACTGCTTGATTTTGCACGATCGCATAGTTCAATATAGTCCCGTAAGCGGCGACGTGCAGAAACTTTAAGGAGTATATAAGGCGAGTAAGTCTCCAGCTCCTTGTCATTCGTCATTTGGAAATCGAAGCGAAATTTTGTACAGCATGGACTACGCAGTGGATATGCAGGGCTTTAAATGGCCTGGCAATGATTTCGTTCTGAAAGAGTTCGCTTTGGTGTCTCTCAACGATGACAATGTGCTTGTAGTGCTACTCTTCAAACCACCGCTTCCTTGGCGAAGACTAACAGACAAGTACAAACGTGAAAATTTGTGGTTAGAACTTTGCTATCATGGACTATCTTGGAATGACGGTGATTATGATTATACTGAAATTGGAAAAATTCTACAAGCTGCATTCAAAGATGCTAAAAGAATTTTCGTGATTAGCGAAATAGTAAAAGTTGTGGTTAGAACGTTTAAATTTTAATGTTACTGATATCAACGAAATGAACAATCCATCTTTCGACTATCCAAGATCAGCGACTATATGTACTAACCATAATATAGCGTGCAAAACTACTTGTGCCCTGTACAACGTAAAGCGCATGAAGCAATTTTACTGCAACGATCCCAACATGGAGTGGGAAGACGTTATGGAGTGGGAAGATATGGAAGAATAAAATTTGAGGGGTAATGGAGGGGTTGATGGACAAGTACACGGAAAAAAATTAAGGACTGGAAAAGCACTTATGATACAAGACTGCTTCGTTAAATAAGAATTAGTGACACGACAGCTCTGAATTTTGAGCGCGTAAAGCTTGTTGTCAAAAGTGCCGAAAAAGATAGAAGACCATCGCTGTTTTAGCACTCGCTCCGAACAGAACAAGCTCGTTGTGTTTAATGCCGGATGGGATATTTCGAGAGAGCGCGTCCAGCTCGAAACAAGTACCGACAGAGTTTGTCACCGCGGCGAGGTATACGAGCTCAGCGTACTAGTCGAATAGACTTGCGGGGCTGGCCGGGAGAGCACAGGGCATTTCGAGCGACATGCCGTCGGGCGGCAGAGCGCGCTCAGCACGAGACGAGTAGGGGAGAGCGCTCCCCACTCCAACTAATCCAGGAGCCTACCGAAAAGTGGCCGCTCGCCACTTGCGACTATTTGGAAGACCTCGCGGCGCTCGGAGCCCCATACGATCGTCTAGCCGAGCGCGTTCAGTACGGTAAGAGTGGCGACAGCCCTCCGCACTACAGCTACCTTTGTCAGCTCGATCAACTTGTGCATTTGTCTACCGCGGCAGACATCGTTTATTAAATCGGTTACGCAGAGAAGAAATTCGTTTATTAAATCGGTTTAATTTATTATATTTATTGCTTTTACATTTATGAATATGTTAGGTAATAAAAAAAACAAAATTTTCAGAAAATGCTTTTATTGGACAAATAAGTCAAAATTATAATTTTTGAAAAACCTTATTACAAATATATTGAAATGAAAGAAAAACAATTTATCTCGATTGATTTATATTTTCAATATTTTCAATAATAATGCATAACTACTATATTTCTTCAATTCATTTCAAAATGCAGCGCAATCATTACACTCACATTTTGTTATCTTTCCTATAAAATAAAATTAGGAAGTAGTTTTTCTATTACTGATCTAGGGAATATGCAAATAATGTTCGAAAAAGGGTTTCATCGTGCTATTAATTAGACAGTTTTACTATCTATTTTCTAACTTATTAGCCTTTTCATATAAATAAATTTCTACTTGGATAATGTGGCTTCAGCTATACCTGTATTAAAATGAATAAACAAGGTATCAATTCAGAAATTTTATTTCCGTGATTCTAGTAATCAATTATAATAGTTTATTGTTGATCGCTGCATAATATCCACTTACAAAATTGTATACGTTTCTATTACAATCTACGTAATTCCCACAAATACACAATTTTTTTGCGAAAGAGCGAAAATTTAAAATTGATTTCAAATCCTCGCTAAAGAGCACGCCCAGCGCGCTTGAACTGGCTAATCTTTTTAAACATAATATGAACTGCATCGCATTCTCTTATCCCCATCGACAGATTCAGATATTTCTTTAAAATAAGTGTTTTAAACTTATTTTTATTACATTATTATAAAGTATTTCCTTGATTACATTCATATTGTAAATATTATCTTCTATATTTTCGAGAAGTATAATTTAAATGGAAGACTTTATTATATATAAGTATTTTTATACCACTCTAATCTTAACATCATAACTTTAATCATTATTCGGCTCTCGTGGTATAAAATACGGTCCGAAACTGCGGTGCTTAAGAGAATTTTTACTTCATGCGACTTTTCGCACGAAAAATTTGTCTTCATCTTGAGTGATTAAATGGATTGTATTTTTAACCCTTTTCTTACGTTACCTTTGATTGCTTATATTTTCCTGAAAAATCAATATTTTTTAACGAATCAGAGCTTAAATTTTAGCTCTTACTATCCACTTTTATAATTTTTTTCTCGTTTTCGTATCTTAAATACTTGCAATGTGACAGTCAATACAAGAGACACCATTTTTTTAACTAAATAGAGGATATTTGAGATGAGATTGCCCATATCTCAAGAAAAAGAGCCTATGAGATGGAATTTATCAGACTGGGCTTCATTTTTAGATACCAGAAATCGACTCTCCAATGCTCGCGAAAATCTGTTTCCCGGAGGGTGTGCACTCTCCTTGTAAGATCTCAAAACGTTTTCACAAAAGGCATTTTTTTAATAGTTTAAAGAAATAAAAAATTCATCCAAGTGCGCACAGAAATAATGGAAAATTGATGTTTGTTTTTAGTTTCATGAAAGTGCGTTCGTTCATAATTACCTTTATGATAGAAGGACATGTTCATACAACCATAATTTAGTAAAATTTCTTTTTCTTCATCCCCTAGCTGAAAGTACGGTCTTCCCGGCTCTATTTCGCGCCGGGAAGAGCGACTTTTGTGGCCGCTCTTTGTTGATCGTTGCGTGGCAAAGTCCGCGACAGCGCACGTGTTGTAACCCTTCCAAATGTGATGACAAGAAAATCAATTGTAAAATCGGAAAATTGAAAAGATATAGGGGTATTTAATTAATTTTTTGTTATTATTAATATATTGAACAATATATTTATAACTCTGATAATCAATTATGTTCTTATATTGCATACACGTTGTCAGAAAACTTCTATACATATATAGACATGATGTTTACATTTTGAGTTTTAAGACATGGTGTAGCTATATACTTAAATGTGAAAGTTTTTTGAGTCTCATTCTATAATGTATGGCTTATTGGATAGAAAAAGACAAACAGAGGAACCATTGAGAGGTTGTTCTGTAGTTGAAATGAGTATCAATTAAGTATGTACATATTGTTGGTCCATCATCTTCTTTAAGTATCTTTTGGTAGTGCTTTTGATGCCCGCCCCGACCAGCAAAACCTCGGTTTCGCCTCGGTTTTGCAAAAGTCGGGCGGGCATCAAAAAAAGCAGAAGTCGAGCCTTACGCTCCGCGATATGTAAAGTGGCGCTGAAGCAGGCCTTTTATACATATGGCCGAGCCGTAGTTAGCAACCAACAACGCTATTTTATTAATTAATATCAAAATTATATGGGCGTACTTTCGGCGGGGGATGAAGAAAAATAGTATACGACACTTGGCCAGAATGTTGGATGCCCTGGACGGCGCGCATCGACGCCCTCGGCTTCGCCTCGGGCGTCAAAATGCCTTGAGTCGTAATATACTATTGGTCTGCAAATGTATGCAATCACTTCTTTAATTAGAAACTATGCAACGGTAACACGAATATTAAAACTTTCATAGATTTGCCCAAGGGAGTCATGTAATCAACGAACGCGGGAGCGCTCCGAAGGAAAATTATAGAAGAAGCCTAAAAGGAGCGACCCGTGCTACATATACATTGAAATGGGTGTAAGAAAAATTCAATGCGCTTTTACGTATATTGCGTTAGTTTTTACTATATAACATATCCCTCTTAATCGAAAGCCATTTCATTGCTATACTCGAATCAAAAGATTTTATTTAAAAAGATTATCTCGTTCAACAGATATAGATGGCTGAATTTTTGTATGTGCAGTTTCTTTTCCGAATTTTTCTTCTCCTTATTTCGATATCCGGTTTGCAGCTCTTACGACACTTCCGGTTGTCGTCTATCTTACGCTTATATATCTATATATATATATATATATATAGTTATAGCATATCGTATAGTAAATAAATCTCACTCGACTCGAAAAGAAAGAGAGAGAGAGAGAGTATATAAGAACAACAAAATTTTGTGACTACAAATGACTACAATAACCTCAAAATATCGTATGGTATTTTTATTCTCTTATATAGAATCGAAAAGAAAGAGAGAGAGAGAGAGAGAGAGAGAGAGAGAAGATATAATAAAACGAACAACTGTAATTCTAAAATAACTTCGAAATATGGTATGATTATATATATTTTTATAATTACAATCAGCTGATGGTATGGCATCATATACTTTTATATATAGATAAGTATTCTTTTTATACTAGAAGATATATCATGTAAAATATAATACAATAAAAAATCGAAACTTTGTGTAAACTTTTTCATTTTCAGATTATACAATTCTCAGTCTTTGGTGAATTTTACATATCATGTTATATTATAACTAATGATATTGAAAATCCCTAAAATAACACTTTTTAAAAAAAGTAAAACTTTGGCGAGTATAAGTGTATTTGTAATCTCTCTCTCTCTCTCTCCCTCTCTCTCTCTCTCCTCTCTTTCTCTCCCTCTTTCTCTCCATCTTTCTCTTTTTCCCCCTCTCTCCCCCAAAAGAATATCATAGTTTAAAACAAACACATGAAAGAAGTGGAATCAATTATTATTTTATATAGACAAGTACATTTTTGTAACATAGAAATATGGAATTATTTTTATAACAAAAAATTGTAAGTACTACTAAAAATAAACTCATGAAACCAGTGGAATCAATTAAGTGCAGGCAAGTCAATTATTATAATAAAGAGAATTTTTAAAATAAAATTTATTTAATATATATTTACTATAAATATTTGTATAAAAAGTAATTACGTCTAACAAAAAATATTACAAAAATACTAACATAATAACTGTAATTGAAACACAAAAAGTTAAAAAATTTTTGCGTAAACATTTTCGAAGTATAGATCATAGAAGTCACCACCCTGTAAAATAGTTTAACCATGAGCTGTTATACATCATAAATTCATGTAAGTTTTTCTTACACAAGTCAATCTACCTATTATCTGCAAATATGAATTTTAATTAAACATCTTCTTAAACTGTTAATGTAATTTTCAAAATTTTCGGAAATTTTCTTTTAAAGACAGAAGATACTTGCCGGACGCATCGTTTTGTAGTATTTAGGTAATCTATCAAATATTTATTTTTATATCATTATTTTTTGGAATAAGATTTATATATTATATTTTATAAAAACTCTTCAATTATATTATATCTATCTATCTATTTATTATATCTACTAATTTTACAAAAATTTTATATTAGTCTTTATAATTTCTATAATTATAATTTCATTGTAATATCTTCATTATACAAATTCATTATACAAATTGAATTATTATTAATTCTATAGTAAGATAATAACATTTTTTTACATTGCGTATGTACATCTATATATTACGTATGCTTGTTCCTAACATTATATAACGAACAAGTTTTGTGTAAGTTTTGCTCTATTCAAATATCGAAATATACTTATTTTCTTGAACTGTTATCACCATTTTATTATAATTATTTACATACTACGTGATCAATAACTAAATACATAGAAGGTTGCGATTCCCGTCCTACGCACCTTGAACTACAAAACGATGCGTCCGGCAAGTGTCTTCTGTCTTTAAAAGAAAATTTCCCAAAATTTTAAAAATTACGTTAACTGTTTAAGAAGATGTTTAATTAAAATTCATATTTGCAGATAATAGGTAGATTGACTTGTGTAAGAAAAACTTACATGAATTTATGATGTATAACAGCTCATGGTTAATAGTACATTTCGACACGGGTGGGGAAGTCGATTATTTAGCTGGTGTGACTTTTTGCACGAGCGAAGCGAGTGCGAAAATCACACCACCTAAATAATCGACTTACGCACTAGTTTCGAACGGTATTTTATACCACGAGCGCCGAAAAATCATATCGAAGTTGTGATTTTGAGGTTAGAGTGGTATAAACTATTTTATAGCACGGTGTGACCTAAGTCCGCACTTAGGTCACGCCTATCTGTGACTTAAGTAGTCGATTATTGCACCGTGTTTATCGCGCTCGCTGCGCTGCGCTCGCGCGCTAATCTCACGGTGCAAAAATGGACTGCTTAAGGGACGAATAGGCGTGACAGCCGACTTGGGTAAACGTGCTATAAAATAATATACGATACTTATGACTTGAGTGGCCCATCACACGACTTGAATTATCGCCCTCGCTACGCTCGGGCGCTAACCTCACGCCGTGCCATAATGGGCCACTTAAGTCACATGTATCGTAATGTACTATTACAGGGTGGTGACTTCTATGATCTATACTTCGAAAATGTTTACGCAAAAATTTTTTAACTTTTTGTGTTTCAATTACAGTTATTATGTTAGTATTTTTGTAATATTTTTTGTTAGACGTAATTACTTTTTATACAAATTTTTATAGTAAATATATATTAAACAAATTTTATTTTAAAAATTCTCTTTATTATAATAATTGACTTGCCTGCACTTAATTGATTCCACCGGTTTCATGAGTTTATTTTTAGTAGTACTTACGATTTTTTGTTATAAAAATAATTCCATATTTCTATGTTACAAAAATGTACTTGTCTATATAAAATAATAATTGATTCCACTTCTTTCATGTGTTTGTTTTAAACTATGATATTCTTTTGGGGTGAGAGGAGAGAAAGAGAGAGATTGTGAGAAAGGGAGAGAAGAGAGAGGAGAGAGAGGAGAGAGAGAGAGAGAGAGAGAGAGTTACAAAAAATAAACTTAACTCGCCAAAGTTTTACTTTTTTTAAAGTGTTATTTTAGAGAGATTTCACGAGTTTTTAAGAGCTTCAATAACAATTACCTAAAGTTTTATAACAGTAAAGGATGATGATACCATATTTCATATATTTAATTTTCGTGTGGGTACATGATGATAATTGCATCGTGTGAGGCTGCTGTATTTGTAAAAAAAAGTGAATAACACTTTCATTGTATCAAGAAATCCCTTTTGCTATATATAATAATAGTATATATACTCTTCTTTTTATAGACAAATTAATTTATTGTATAGAACCGGTAAGATAAAATTGTCAGAAGAAAATAATTATGTATTATTAGAATTCCTTTTCATAGATTTTTTTATTCATATTTTTATATATTACAGAAACACCTTATACTTGCCTTACATTATACTTTCGTAGAAAGTTTTGTTATAAAAATAAACATTGCTATCTTCATAATTGTAAGTATAATAAAATAATTTGAATTTTTTTTTCATATCCGTTGTAATGACTACTTTTTAACAAATGACTTATGGAAATAATTCATTCCAGTACAACTTTTCGAATCTATGATTAAAATGAAGAACTATAAAGAACTATATGATTAAAATAAAGGACTACTTGTTTCCATTTTTAAATAGTGTATTATTATATATTTACCTCAATCAGTAATGCAAACTGTTATACTTATTAACAGTTTGGATTTTACATCCCTCACCCAATTAGTTATATAACAAAAGCCATATATTGAAAATACCTTACGGATACATTATATAGTTTTAAGAATTAACATCTATAGCTGTTATATTAACAGCTTTGGATTTTACATCAGATATCCCCTTCAAGAATGAAGAAAATATATAGTTAGAATTAATTGCAAGTAATTTGTCACATTTGACATTATCTCTCATAATGTAAGCTAAGTGAGAAGCTCCAAAACCTATTTCATTGATCGTAAAGGATTTTCAATGTTTTATTTATGCAACATGACCAGTCGGGTGAAGGCTTTTCTTGAGATAAAGTTTATATTCTTTGTATAAATGGTTTATAATTATGATTTGAAAAGTTAGAAAATATAAAAATTTATTGTGAAATGGCATTGTGAAATAACTTGTTTTTAAAAATAATTAAAAAATTTTTATGTTTGATACTTTTTAAATCATAACTATAAACCATTTATACAAAGAATATAAACTTTGTCTCAAGAAAAGCCTTCGCCCGACTGGTCATGTTGCAAACATAAAACATTGAAAATCCTTTACGATGAATGAAATAGGTTTTGGGGCTTCTCGCTTAGCCTACATTATCAGAGATAATGTCAAATGTGACAAATTACTTGAAAATTATACTTATCTTAACTCTTGTATTGTAGTAGCCGTATAGTTGGGATAGACTCAATTTCTAAGATCTGATCTGACAGTACTTAAAAAAATAAAAACAGAACTACATCTTGATCACTCATTTTACCCAACATTCAAAATGCAAAGATAAAGTTGCGTACTGGACTCTTGCCAGTATTTTCAACGATTACCAGTTTGTTTGGTGATCTTGGTTATATTTGTGAATGCAATTAAATCAATGGTTCTGTCGACGTTCTTGAACAAAAATAACATAAATAAAAATATTTTTGGTTGACAGACAACATAACGCTCTCTCTCTCTCCGCAATCACACACTGACACAGACTCTCTCTCTCTCTCTCTCTCTCTCTCTCTCTCTCTCTCTCTCTCTCTCTCTCTCTCTCTCTCTCTCTCTCTCTCTCTCTCTCTCGCTCTCTCTCTCTCTCTCTCTCTCTCTCTCTCTCTCTCTCTCTCTCTCTCTCTCTCTCTCTCTCTCTCTCTCTCTCTCTCTCTCTCTCTTTCTCTCTCTCTCTCTCTCTCTCTCTCTCTCTCTCTCTCTCTCTCTCTCTCTCTCTGTCTCTCTCTCTCTCTCTCTATCTCTCTCTATCTCTCTCTCTCTCTCTCTCTCTCTCTCTCTCTCTCTCTCTCTCTCTCTCTCCCCCATGATCAAGAATCAAGCGTAGTAGCGCCGCGCTTCGTACGCCGTTAGTACTGAAATATAACTATATTCTGATACGATTTGACATCAACTACAGCCAGGCTGTCTTTCCCATTTTCACTAGAGGCTGAAGGAAAAAAATATTTTGATTTCGCGGCGACAAAAACTTTATAGCTTGATAGCTTCAATACGAAAGCATCTTTCACGAAGAAACTTCACAAGTACAGGGAAAAAAATAAACAGTAGTTCTTACTGTTTCGCACAAGTAAAATCTACTTTCTTAAGAAAAAGTAAAAATTGCTTTATAAAATCAGTAAAATCAACATTTCATACAGTAGAAACTACAGTTTATTTGAAAAGTAGAATCTACTTTTTAAAAAAGTGGAATATACTTTTTAAAAAATAGAATCTACTTTTAAAAAAGGAGAATCTACTGTTTAGATGAATTAAGTTCTAGATGCTCATTGTTAATGAATTTGCAATGGTTTTATAAAAAATTATAAATAAATAAAAATTATAAAAAATTACATGCTAACACATACTGCGTGAATATGAAATGTTTTTATTGGTACATGAGCAAATCTTTGAAACCGTCACAGTTTTTGTGTCATAGAACTCGAAAAAAATTTTTTTTGGAGCACATCTTTCGGACAAGTTTTTTCTCAATCTCTATACCATATATTATAAGAAAAAATAGTTGAACAAGCGAAAGCGGATTTGTGACAAAGTTTTAAATGCATATGAATTTTTGTTTGGGAATTTAACATGGGAAAAATTGACGAAAAGTGGTCATTGATAATTAACCAATAACAAGCTATTCATTAAGCCAAACCAAATTCCACACAGAAGCGATTCAAGTTGAACAATAGAGCTTTAATTTAAGTTGTGAATCGCTAAAATCGATCGATTCTGTGCAAAACTATGTGAAATTGAAAATGGCGAAAAATGACAAAAATTTGGAAAATTACGCGGACTTAGAAAAAATCGCTCATTCCGAAATTCCATTTTAGAAAAAGTAGAAACTACTTTTCAGAAAAAGTAGAAACTACTTTTTACTCCAGAAAGCAGATCTTATTTTACTGAAAAGTAAATTCTACTTTTCTATAAAGCTGTTTCTACTGATACTTATGAAAGTAAAATTAACTTGCTATTTTACAGTAAAATTTACTGTGTAAAAAGTAGAATTTACTGTTTATTTTTTCCGTGTAGAATGTAAATGAAAAATGCTTTCTAATTGAGTACCTCATGCGCGGTATCTCCGTGTATAAAAAATGATAAGGTAAATATGACAAAAAAAAGTAGGGTTAGAACATCACACCAAAGAATAAAGGGTGCGCCGACGCCCCGCTTGCTCGTCTGTCACTTCGTTCCTTATACTTGCCAAGCAGGGCGCTGCCGCGCCCTTTGATAATGAAATAAAAGAAACTGAGTCAAAATTGAGTTTAGCTGGGAGAATTACTATATATGGAGACTCAAATTGTATTGATGATAGTCATTTCCAGAAATTTTTTATCACCATCCAAATTTTTATAAATTTTATTGTTGGTGGTATAGCATGCTTCTAGATGTTCGATGCAATTTTGGAATATACTACTACTGGACGAATTCCATCAGTCTTCATAGAGGAAGAAAATAGGATTAAAAACAAAAGAAATATTATGGCATTAGGCGCAACAGCCTTTCCCAGACGCATGGAAGATAGTCACCTCAACCGTCATAGTAAAGTGTTAGAACCACCAGATTCAGACAAGGTTTATCGAATACTCCCTTTGTGTACAATTTCAACTTTGGCCACACCAGAACCAGTTAACGAAACTACACCAGTGTAAATATATTATTTAAATAATCAAAGATCTCAGGAAGTTGACTGATTAAAATAATTTTTATCTATGAGCATCAACGGGGAAAATCAATTTTTTTAGATAAGTATATTAAATGGCTAAATGTTAAAGGCTAAAATTATTTTAAAACATAAAAGAGTTGATACTTTGTGAGAATTTTTTATTATTTTTTACAGATATATACCTACAAGAAGATTTTTTTTAATCATTAAAATCTCACTAGTGTATTGGAAAAAGAATCTATAAAAAATCTTTGAATAAATATCAATGGGCAATATCGATCATGTGTCTTATAATATTATTAAATAATGTGGGATGATAATATGCATTTTTTTTTTTGCTAAGTTTTCTTTATTGCAAAGTTTTGTGTCAAGTGAAGTACATCTGTGAGCTTTTCTGTCAACGGAATATAGTGCAGTTCATCTTTGTTTTTTACTTAAAGTAATAGTAATATTTGATCTTATCACGCTAATTTTGATTTCATGCTGATGCTGTTTGCCCATATGGAGGAAATGGAAAAAATTTGGATTTCATGCTAATGCTGTTTGTCCATATGGAAGAAATGGAAATCTACAAGCGACGTACAAGAAAATAACTTAGAAATATCCTGATTTGATTCTCCAATATGTAACAAGATCTAATAGATTCTCAAAATGTGAGAAGAGCTATTAGAAAGCAAGTACAGAAAGTACTTACAGAAAGTAAGAAATAAAAAGTATTATGAAAATGGTAGAATTTGAATTAGAATACAAGTTTTGAAAAGTTATAAGTTTTCAAAATAAAAAAGGAAATATAAAGCTGTTGAAGTTTTTGAAGACTTATGGAACAAACTCAGCCTGTACTTTTCTTGGGGATTTTGAAAACTCACTGATAACAAAAATAGTGTAGTGACCTGCCCAATACAAATATATTATTGTGTTCATAAATATAATATAATTAAAGTGAAGTGTCAGTGCGAGTTCCCAGATATAATAAAATGTTTTGTGTAATAAATAAATTATTTTTATTTTATACATCAAGATGGGAGTTGCTAAAAAGCATGGAATTCCATGAAAATTTCAATGGTGGCAGGCAGTTATCAATGATTCCATTACCACTTGATGGTAGAGCAAACTCAATTCTGGCAGTTTTAACATCAGATTGTACATTAAATTAAAAAATTAATAATTTTAGCTACATCTAATATTGAAAATTGTTGTGAATTAGGAAATGGAATGAAAAAAGTTATTATTTCCCAAAAAGGCCATTATGTATATATTAGTAAACATGGCTTTTTAGATATTATTCTTTTGGACACAATACTAAAAGTAAAACTTAGGTCGAGTACGGAAAAACCAAGAGAACAAAAAAGAATACATACTCAAAAACTTGTGTATTATTGTCCATGCTTTTCCAATAATCGAAAAAACAAGCAGCAATGGTTACTCGTAAAATATTTGCAGCTGGGACTTACTCTAACCAAATGCCTGCGTTAAGAGCTTTTTGGATTTGGTAAAATTAAAGAACAAAAAACTATTTGTATCAGCTGCTGCTTTGAAAATGGTAGTTGGCATGAGAACTCAACTTCTTCATCAACTTTTAGATTCAAGCCTTGTAAAAGCTAGAGTGTCGAATGATATTTTGTTTATAACTATAAATAAATCTTGAAAATAGATCCATGGCTTGTGTAACATCGAGGCTGATCATTATCTTGTAAATATTGATAGAATCACTACTCACACAAATTATATATTCTTAACATATAAAATATAATTGAATATATGTCATATTTCATTAATCAAATTAAAATTATTTATAAAAAATACAAATGTAATTGAAAATAATCTCTATATTTATTATTAATAAAATTTCATATTATATATTTTGAATTACAAAAGTTAAAAGTACATAAAAAATATTTTTTACAAAAGTAAAAACTTAGCAAGAATAAGTTTGGTTTAGTATTTCATACATGTACTTAATTCCTTACTAACAAACACCTTAACTTTTGCCAACTAGGTCTATAAAAATCTTTTCAAAAATTTTGTATGAAAACAAATGATTTCTTAACAATAATTATTATGAAAGATCTACAGAATCTATGAAAAATGTTTCCTTCAAAATAAAGCATTAACATCTTTTTCTCTAAAATATATTTAATTTATTTGTTTATCATTTATCTAAAATTAATTTGTAGAAATCAGAAAACTTTCTACGAAAGTATAAAATAAGGCAAGTATAAGTTTTACCAGGAATCTATAAGAATTAAAACAATTATTTTCATATGACTTTACAACTTCCCTGCCTTTCTCCCACCCTCTCTCTCTCACTCTCTCTCTTGCTCCCCTCTCTTTCCCTTCCTCTCCCTCTTTCTCTCCCTCAACATGTGTCAAACTCTGTACTAAGAACTTTAATGTGGGCCTAAATATTTTTTTAAAACAATCAGTAAAACAAATAGTATTGTTAATAAAACTTTCTACAAAAGTATAAACTAATGCAAGTACAAGTTTTCTCTGTATAATTAATACTTTTACTCTTAAAAAGTTGTGAAATCTCTCTAAAAGAATTTTTTAACAAAAGTAAAAACTTAAACAATTATACACAATGTAATTATCACCCCTCCCTCTCCCCCTCTCTCTCTCGATCGCTTGCTCCCTCGATCTCACTCTCCCTCAACATATGTCACACTCTGATCCAAGAACTTTAATGAGAATCTAAATATTTTTTTAAAACAATCAGTAAAACAAATAGTATTATTAACCTCTCTCTCTCTCTCTCTCTCTCTCTCTCTCTCTCAACATCCGTGAAACTGAGTACCAACAAACTTTAATGAGAGCTTAAATATTTTTTTTAAACAATCAACATGTTTTTTAAAAACTAATTTTTTAAGTACGTTCTATAACAACATAATTTGTCCAATCCTTTTAATTCTTCTACTCTCTTCTATTCAATAAGTACTCTTTACAAATGGTAATAATTTTTTTCAAGACTATAATAATATTGCTAGAATATAAAACTTTCTACGAAAGTATAAAATAAGGCAAGTATAGACGTTTTTTCTGGATAATCTATAACAAACAACACAATTTGTCTAGTCCTTTTATTTCTTCGAATCTTATCTATTCAATAAGCACTCTCTACAAATGGTAATAATTTTTTTCGTGACTGTACAAATAATCTATAAAATAATAATATTTATGATTTTGTAAAAGAAATCAAATAAATACGAATGAAAAAGTCTTTTAATTCTTTGAGTCATTGTATGCTGAACAAATTATATGTAAGTAAGTACATTCAAATTGTTCACTGCAAATCAAACAAACGAAAGTTGTGAAATGAATTATCGATAGTCAAGTAATGCAAATAACTCCCGGAAACTACTGTAGGACTGTTCTCAGAAATGTATTCAAATTTGTTCATCTTGGGAGATCGGAGGACCACCCCTGCTAGAGCAGCTCTAGACTTCTCTTTTCCTCCCAAGGTGCATAATATTATAGAAAGTTCAAAATTGAGTAAGAATAATGAAAAATAGTGATGTGTTGGTAACTATGCGATTTTTTTATATAGGCTTTGACTTCTCGTAAATATCTGAACAAATTCTTATGAATTTTAGAAATAAAGAGAAGGCATTATAGTTATATAATTAAAATAATTTTCACCCACAGGTTCTATAAAGTTAACCCACAAGTCTATAGGTTCTATAAAGTTTTGTAAGAGTATGTGAGCTATTGGGCCTCTTAGGCAGTAAGTAGTATTTTATGCCCGCTGGCTGAATAATTTTGAAGTTACAACGTGGGCGTAAAATGTAATTTTACACGCTAGATACGAAAAGTTCTATTATGTCAGTCAAGTTAAAGGTCTGCTACTCATGTCCTCTATTTTACGGGCAGAACACGGTAAATTCTATATTATTAAAATAAATATATCGAATTACGTCTTATAAACAGATAGTTGCCCCGAGCAATGTAATAATCTACCAGCCTACCCAGCTTTCACCTCAAATGTCAACGGCACCTAAAAAATTTTGCGAAAAAAATAACCGAAATTTCGTTCGCAAAATTTTTTAGGGTGTCCTTCATATTTGGGCTCAAAACTGCGCAGGCTGGTAGATTATTACATTGCACAGGGCAACTATCTCTTTATAAGATGTAATTCGATATATTTATTTTAATAATATAGAATTTGCCGAGTTCTGCCGGTAAAACAGAGTGCATGAGTACCAAACCCCTTAACTTATGGCCGGTACTTGACTACAATAAATTGATTTCAGTACTTTCTTGTGTTTAATTTGTATAGCTCAGAAAGATGAACAAATTTGAATACATTTCTGAGAACAGTCCTACAGTAGTTTCCGGGAGTTGTTTGCATTACTTGACTATCGATAATTCATTTCACAACTTTCGTTTGTTTGATTTGCAGTGAACAATTTGAATGTACTTACTTACATATAATTTGTTCAGCATACAATGACTCAAAGAATTAAAAGACTTTTTCATTCGTATTTATTTGATTTCTTTTACAAAATCATAAATATTATTATTTTATAGATTATTTGTACAGTCACGAAAAAAATTATTACCATTTGTAGAGAGTGCTTATTGAATAGATAAGATTCGAAGAAATAAAAGGACTAGACAAATTGTGTTGTTTTTTATAGATTATCCAGAAAAAACGTCTATACTTGCCTTATTTTATACTTTCGTAGAAAGTTTTATATTCTAGCAATATTATTATAGTCTTGAAAAAATTATTACCATTTGTAAAGAGTACTTATTGAATAGAAGAGAGTAGAAGAATTAAAAGGATTAGACAAATTATGTTGTTATAGAACGTACTTAAAAAATTAGTTTTTAAAAAACGTGTTGATTGTTTAAAAAAAATATTTAAGCTCTCATTAAAGTTTGTTGGTACTCAGTTTCACGGATGTTGAGAGAGAGAGAGAGGTTAATAATACTATTTGTTTTACTGATTGTTTTAAAAAAATATTTAGGTTCTCATTAAAGTTCTTGGATCAGAGTGTGACATATGTTGAGGAGAGTGAGATGGAGGAGCAAACGATCGAGAGAGAGAGGGCAGGAGAGGGAGGGATGATAATTACATTGTGTATAATTTTTTAAGTTTTTACTTTTGTTAAAAAATTCTTTTAGAGAGATTTCACAACTTTTTAAGAGTAAAAGTATAAATTATACAGAGAAAACTCGTACTTGCATTAGTTTATACTTTTGTAGAAAGTTTTATTAACAATACTATTTGTTTTACTGATTGTTTTAAAATAGTATATTACGATACGTGTGACTAAAGTGGCTCTTTTTGGCACGCCGTGAGGTTAGTGCCCGAGCGCAGCGAGGGCGCTAAACGCCGTGCAATAAAGAGCCACTAAGTCACGAGTATCGTATACTATTTTATAGCACTGCCTGCTCAAAGTCCGCTGTCACGCCTATCCGTGGCTAAAGTCGTCCTTTTTTGTATTTAGCGCACGAGCGTAGCGAGTGTGATAAACACGGTGCAAAAAAGGACTATTTTAGCCACGGATGACGTGACTAAAGTGCGGGCTTTGGTCACACCGTGCTATAAAAATATTTTATACCACTCTAACCTCAAAATCACAACTTTGATATGATTTTTCGGCGCCCGTGGTATAAAATACCGTTCGAAATTAGTGCGTAAGTCGATTATTTAGGTGGTGTGACTTTTTCGCACTCGCTTCGCTCGTGCAAAAAGTCACACCAGCTAAATAATCGACTTCCTCACCCGTGTCGAAATGTACTATAGGCCCACATTAAAGTTCTTAGTACAGAGTTTGACACATGTTGAGGGAGAGAAAGAGGGAGAGGGAAGGAAGAGAGGGGAGCGACAGAGAGAGCGACAGAGAGAGAGAGAGAGGGTGGGAGAAAGGGAGGAAGTTGTAAAGTCATATGAAAATAATTCTTTTAATTCTTGAATAGATTCCTGGTAAAACTTATACTTGCCTTATTTTATACTTTCGTAGAAAGTTTTCTGATTTCTACAAATTAATTTTAGATAAATGATAAACAAATAAATTAAATATAATTTAATGAATCGTACTTACTACCGCACATCTATATGTAATTCCCTTACATACGTAGACCCGCGTACCCTGGCGACGTGGGAAAAAATTATTAAAAAATCATGTTGCACGTCTACGTAATTCCCTTATATACGTGTACCTCGCAACCCCCATCTACTCGGGTTTAAAAATTATTTGAATAATCGTATTGCTTACTATTACATGTCTACATGACTTATTCCTTATATGCGTGGACCTCGTGTTCTCCGTCTATTTAGATTTAATTAATTTTGAAAATTTCAAAAAATTTCTGAGGCTGGGGGGAGGTGGCGATTACTCTCTCCGCCTCCCGCTGGATCTGCCACTAATTTTAATATAAATGTTTAGTAATATAAAGTGATATTAACTACGCATATCTCTTTTTAGATGGTGTATGATATACTACTGTGCTTGATGTTTAATTTTGTGACTATTTCTTGTGAAATCTTTCAAATATTAAAAGTTATAATATTTTTAAAATGTATAACTCTTTGAATATTGATTTTTCGTGCATGTTTTATAGAATATTTAAAAACCACTATTATTTTGTGAAATTGGGTTTTGTTTAAAGAAATGCATTAAAATTAAGATGAAAATTTTTGCACTTTTCTGCAATTCAATCCTTGATATACGTCGGAACATAAGCAAACATTTTTCCGGTGTTTGGGCTAGCCTGAATCGCTGTAAGTATAGAAACCGAAAAACGACTGGCGAGATTAGGTAAAGAAACTCAGTCCATGTATAACAACATAGTAGCCAGCAGTGACTCGGGAATCCCTCCACTGCCAATAGTTCAGTCGGATTAGACTTTAAAAAAAATATCGTTAAAAGGCAATTTTTTTTCTTGGAGGTGCTTTGGAAAGGTGTCAGGATAATAGGAAAAATGTTTGCGGTCAGTTGCAGGTGGTGGAACATTGTTTAAATAATTTATGAATGTGCGAAAACCCGTTTTTTGCTTATAGCTTTTGAACCGTTGCTGCTATTGAAAAACTAAAAGTACTGTTTTTAGGTATAAAAAATACCTACAAAATGAGCTAAGGCGCGCCAAAATGTGATTATTAGTTGTTTTGCAAAACGCGAGAAACAGCTATTTTCAGCAATTTTTAGAATTTCATATAAATAAATAATTTTTGCTTCTAGAAAACTAGACCATAGGTTTTTTGAAGGTCTTTGTATGCTTTATAACTGGTGAAAATTTGAGCTTGAAATATTCATATAAGTTTTTTTTCACATTCATACATTATTTAAACAATGTTCCACCACCAGCAACTGACCGCAAACATTTTTCCTAATATCCTGACACCTTTCCAAAGCACCTCCAAGAAAAAATTGCCTCTTAACGTTTTTTTTTTAAACAGTACATTTTGAGACTAATCTGACTGGACTACAATGCCACAACCGCGCGGCTGCAGGCCCTGTCTTCTTTCTCTTTCGATCGCTCGCTGTTTGCATCGTACATGCTTTTCTCAAGCTTGTAATCTTGTTCGCGCGTTATAAGCCTATTAATTATTACATAATATAAACCTGGATGAGTCGTAGACAAATGTTCAAGGAGTAAAATGAGATGTTAAACATTAAAATCGAATGAAAAATAAGAAGTTGGCAAATAACGAAAGTAACTTTTTACTTATTGAACAATATCTACGTGTCCGATTAACAATTTGTTATCATAATAGTTTTTTCGGTTCAGAAAGTATTTGCCTTTCATATCTGTGTGTACTTACATTATTATATGTTAATAATTTATTATGACATAAAAATTAAATAGTGAACCCATTTTAAAATCATGATAACCCCCCTCAAGAATTTCGTGAAATTTGCAGATAAGACCCTTATTACCATTATACACAACATATCTAAATTTCAGAAAGCCTAGCTTTACCGTTGATGAGATATAAGCTCCTAAACTTCCAAAATTTAACACGGTGTCTTATGGTAGAGTCATCATAAAACGTAAAAAAAAAAAAAAAACATTTACGTCAATAACGCCAAGAATCTTGTTAAGATTTAAAAGAAAAAGAGATATATTACTAATGACAATACTTTGAATATGCTATTTAAATTTCGGAAAGCCTAGTTTCACCGTTTTCGAGATACAGTTGTTTCTAGTACATTACGATACATGTGACCTAAGTAGCACTTTTTTGCACGGCGTGAAGTTAGGGCCCGAGCGCAGCGAGGGACCTAATTACGCCGTGCAGAGTGCTCCAGGTCACAAGTATCGTATAATATTTTATAGCACTGCCTACCTAAGCCCGCTGTCACGCCTATCCGTGCCCCAAGTAGTCCTTTTTGCACCGTGAGGTTAGCGCACGAGCGTAGCGAGTGCGATAAACACGGTGCAAAAAATACTACTAGGTCACGGATAGGCATGACTAAGTGCGGGCTTAGGTCACACAGTGCTATAAAATAGTTTTATACCACTCTAACCTCAAAATCACAACTTTGATATGATTTTTTGGCGCTCGTGGTATAAAATACCGTTCGAAACTAGTGCGTAAGTCGATTATTTAGGTGGTGTGACTTTTTCGCACTCGCTTCGCTCGTGGAAAAGTCACACCAGCTATTTAGCTGGTGATAAAGTCGATTATTTAATCGACTTCCCCACCCGTGTCGAAATGTACTATTAACCATGAGCTGCTATACATCATAAATTCATGTAAGTTTTTCTTACACAAGTCAATCTACCTATTATCTGCAAATATGAATTTTAATTAAACATCTTCTTAAACAGTTAATGTAATTTTTAAAATTTTGGGAAATTTTCTTTTAAAGACAGAAGACACTTGCCGGACGCATCGTTTTGTAGTTCAAGGTGCGTAGGATGGGAATCGCAACCTTCTATGTATTTAGTTATTGATCACGTAGTATGTAAATAATTATAATAAAATGGTGATAACAGTTCAAGAAAATAAGTATATTTCGATATTTGAATAGAGCAAAACTTACACAAAATTTGTTCGTTATATAATGTTAGGAACAAGCATACGTAATATATAGATGTACACTCGAGGGAAGTTGATTCTTTCCCAACGTGCCTAGTCAATTTTAAAATTCTGCAATTTCATTGGATGATTCCAATTGAGGGTTAATGTTTACACTTGAATTGTCCAATGGGAGTGCAGGATTTTGAAATTTACCCGGCACGTTAGGAAAGAATTAACTTCCCTCGGGTGTACATACGCAATGTAAAAAAAATGTTATTATCTTACTATAGAATTAATAATAATTCAATTTGTATAATGAATTTGTATAATGAAGATATTACAATGAAATTATAATTATAGAAATTATAAAGACTGATATAAAATTTTTGTAAAATTAGTAGATATAATAAATAGATAGATAGATATAATATAATTGAAAAGTTTTTATAAAATATAATATATAAATCTTATTCCAAAAAATAATGATATAAAAATAAATATTTGATAGATTACCTAAATACTACAAAACGATGCGTCCGGCAAGTATCTTCTGTCTTTAAAAGAAAATTTCCGAAAATTTTGAAAATTACATTAACAGTTTAAGAAGATGTTTAATTAAAATTCATATTTGCAGATAATAGGTAGATTGACTTGTGTAAGAAAAACTTACATGAATTTATGATGTATAACAGCTCATGGTTAAACTATTTTACAGGGTGGTGACTTCTATGATCTATACTTCGAAAATGTTTACGCAAAAATTTTTTAACTTTTTGTGTTTCAATTACAGTTATTATGTTAGTATTTTTGTAATATTTTTTGTTAGATGTAATTACTTTTTATACAAATATTTATAGTAAATATATATTAAATAAATTTTATTTTAAAAATTCTCTTTATTATAATAATTGATTTGCCTGCACTTAATTGATTCCACTGGTTTCATGAGTTTATTTTTAGTAGTACTTACAATTTCTTGTTATAAAAATAATTCCATATTTCTATGTTACAAAAATGTACTTGTCTATATAAAATAATAATTGATTCCACTTCTTTCATGTGTTTGTTTTAAACTATGATATTCTTTTGGGCGAGAGAGGGGGATAAAGAGAAAGATGAAGAGAAAGAGGGAGAAAGAGAGAGAGAGAGAGAGAGATGGGGAGGGGAGAGAGAGATTACAAATACACTTATACTCGCCAAAGTTTTACTTTTTTAAAAAGTGTTATTTTAGGGATTTTCAATATCATTAGTTATAATGTAACATGATATGTAAAATTCACCAAAGACTGAGAATTGTATAATCTGAAAATGAAAAAGTTTGCACAAAGTTTCGATTTTTATTGTATTATATTTTACATGATATATCTTCTAGTATAAAAATAATACTTATCTATATATATAAAAGTATATGATGCCATCAGCTGATTTGAATTATAAAAATATATATAATCATACCATATTTCGAAGTTATTTTAGAATTACAGTTGTTCGTTTTATTATATCTTCTCTCTGTCTCTCTCTCTCTCTCTCTCTCTCTCTCTCTCTCTCTCTTTCTCTCTCTCTCTCTCTCTCTCTCTCTCTCTCTCTCTCTCTCTCTCTCTCTCTGTCTCTCTTTTCGATTCTATATCAGAGAATAAAAATACCATACGTTCAATGTTGAATGTATAACGCCATCCATTTTTATATTAAATAGTTGAGGACGTTCTTTGGAGGCAAAATGAAATGATCTTATTTCTTTATGGCAACGTTTTGTTGGCTTAGTACGCCAACCTCATCAGCCCTTTATTCAAAACACAGAAATAAATTAACATATAAAACTTTTTTTTAAAGACAATTAAACCACAAAGTGTAAATACAAAATCAAAATTACCGAAATTATAAACGTATATATCATACGTCGATCAGATGTTATTCTCGACTGAAAACAATAACACGTACACTGTATTTATATACGCTGGACAATGTTTACATAAAGAGTTATACAGTATCAAGTTCGTTAATAATAGGAAAATACATTGTACTTAGTCTTTGGATATCTTCCTTTTTATTAATACTATTTTGATTGCTTTTTATATAGATCATTTCGGAAATCAGTTGATAGGGCGTTTTTACTCTCAGATTCTAATTTTCACTTAGACAATATAAAACTCATAAAGAAGATTTTACGTAACAATGATTATCCTATGTGGTTTATAGAAAAACATATCGAAATTAGATTTAAAAAACTTAAGTATGGTTATACATATAATACGCACCAAAATTGCTATGAAAAATTACCAAAATTGTCTTTACCGTTTACCAAAGATTTTAATAGTCTATCTAATATGTTAAAATCTTATAACATTTCATACAATCCCATTATTGAATAAAAGTTTGTCTTCGATCATTCGGTTAGGCAAAAACATAACCAAAAAATGGGATCGTACTAATGTGGTGTATAAATTTGATTGCCTAAATTGCTCTGCTACATACATAGGAGAAACTAAAAGATCGTTACACACACGCATTAATGAACATAAAATAAACAAAAATAGTCTGTTGTCAGTACACATCGATTAGAAAACAAACATGAGTTCGATTGGGAAAATACATCCATTTTAGATTTTGAAAGCAATTACAAAAAAAGACTGATTTCCGAAATGATCTATATAAAAAACAATCAAAATAGTATTAATAAAAAGGAAGATATCCAAAGACTAACCCTATTAAAAATAATCACGTGAGTCTCACGTGAGTACCCACGTCACTACTCACGCGAGAGCTCACGTGAGGTTTTCGACCATATTCTGACGTGAGTACTCACGTGAGTACTCACGTGAAGTGAAAAAAATAGTTTAAAAAATTAGTAATCAATGTTTTTTACTGAACTATTATATAAATATTTTAACTTTAATTTTTGCGTATACCTTTCAATCCTTAAATAGTATAGGGAGATATCAAAAGCGAGGCAAGCCTCGTAATTACAACTCTTTTAGAAGAGTCGCGATATTGACTAAGTCTTATGGCTTTATGTATTCTCGCCGGTGTTCATTTGCCTATGGAAATCGAGAAAGGGGTTGCCGCCTGGCGGTCACCGGCGGAACTGATAGGACCCGTCTGAACTCCACGTCTAGTAACTCTTTTAACCGCCAGGCGGCAACCCCTTTCTCGATTTTCATAAGCAAATGAACACCGGCGAGAATACATAAAGACATAAGACTAGTCAATACCGCGACTCTTTTAAAGAGTTATAATTACGAGGCTTGCCTCTCTTTGATATCTTCCTATACTATTTAAGGATTGAAAGGTATATGCAAAAATTAAAGTTAAAATATTTATGTAATAGTTTAGTAAAAAAAACATTGATTACTAATTTTTTTAAATATTTTTACTTCTCACGTGAGTACTCACGTGAGTATTCACGTGATTACTCACGTGAATACTCACGTGATTATTTTTAATAGGGAAGTACAATGTATTTTTCTATTATTAACGAACTTGATGCTGTATAACTCTTTATGTAAACATTGCCCAGCGTATATAAATACAGTGTATGTGTTATTGTTTTCAGTCGAGAATAACATCTGATCGACGAATGATATATACGTTTATAATTTCGGTAATTTTGATTTTTGTATTTACACTTTGTGGTTTAATTGTCTTTAAAAAAAAGTTTTATATGTTAATTTATTTCTGTGTTTTGAATAAAGGCCTGATGAGGTTGGCGTACTAAGCCAACGAAACGTTGCCATAAAGAAATAAGATCATTTCATTTGCCTCCAAAGATCGTCCTAACTATTTAATAAAAAAATACCATACGATATTTTGAGGTTATTGTAGTCACTTGCAGTCACAAAATTTTGTTGTTCTTATATACTCTCTCTCTCTCTCTTCTTTCTTTTCGAGTCGAGTGAGATTTATTTACTATACGATATGCTTATAACTATATATATATATATGATATATATATAGCGTAAGATAGACGACAACCGGAAGTGTCGTAAGAGCTGCAAACCGGATATCGAAATAAGGAGAAGAAAAATTCGGAAAAGAAACTGCACATACAAAAATTCAGCCATCTATATCTGTTGAACGAGATAATCTTTTAAATAAAATCTTTTGATTTGTAAAGTAGAGCAATGAAATGGCTTTCGATTAAGAGGATATGTTATATAGTAAAAACTAACGCAATATACGTAAAAGCGCATTGAATTTTTCTTACACCCATTTCAATGTATATGTAGCACGGGTCGCTCCTTTTAGGCTTCTTCTATAATTTTCCTTTGGAGCGCTCCCGCGTTCCTTGATTACGTGATTCCCTTGGGCAAATCTATGAAACTTTTTTAATATTCGTGTTACCGTTGCATAGTTTCTAATTAAAAAGTGATTGCATACATTTGCAGACCAAAAGAAATTTTACTAAATTATGGTTGTATGAACATGTCCTTCTATCATAAAGGTAATTATGAACGAACGCACTTTCATGAAACTAAAAACAAACATCAATTTTTCATTATTTCTGTGCGCACTTGGGTGAATTTTTTATTTCTTTAAACTATTAAAAAAAATGCCTTTTGTGAAAACGTTTTGAGATCTTACAAGGAGAGTGCACACCACTCCGGAAAACAGAATTTTCGCGAGCATTGGAGAGTCGATTTCTGGTACCTAAAAAATGAAGCCCAGTCTGACAAATTCCATCTCATAGGCTCTTTTTCTCGAGATATGGGCAATCTCATCTCAAATATCCTCTATTCCGTTAAAAAATGGTAATGATACGAAAACGAGAAAAAAAAATTATAAAAAGTGGATAGTAAGAGCGCCAAAATTGTAGGCTTTGATCTCGTTAAAAATATTGATATTTTCAGGAAAATATAAGCTTAATCAAAGGTAACGTAAGAAAAGGGTTAAAAAATACAAGTCATTTAATCGCAGATGAAGACAAATTTACACTGCGTGCGAAAAGTCGCACTCTGAAGTAAAAATTCTCTTAAGCACCGCAGTTTCGGACCGTATTTTTATACCACGAGAGCTCGAATAATGATCGTAAAGCTAATATGATGTTAAGATTTAGAGTGGTATAAAAGATAGCTTATATATAATAAAGTCTTCCATTTAAATTATACTTCTCGAAAATATAGAAGATAATATTTACAATATCAGACAATGTAATCAAGGAAATACTTTTTATAATAATGTAATAAAAATTCAATAAGCACTCTTTACAAATGGTAATACGGATTTTTTCATGAAGCTGTACAAATAATATTGCTAATATAAAACTTTCTACGAAAGTATAAAATCAAGCAGTAAGTATAGATTTTTTTTTTCTGGATAATCTATAAAAAAACACAATTTGTCTAGTCCTTTTATTTCTTCCAATCTCATCTATTCCATAAGCACTCTCTACAAATGGTAATAATTTTTTCATGACTGTACAAATAATCTATAAAATAATAATATTTATGATTTTGTAAAAGAAATCAAATAAATACGAATGAAAAAGTCTTTTAATTCTTTTGAGTCATTGTATGCTGAACAAATTATATGTAAGTAAGTACATTCAAATTGTTCACTGTAAATCAAACAAACGAAAGTTGTGAAATGAATTATCGATAGTCAAGTAATGCAAACAACTCCCGGAAACTACTGTAGGACTGTTCTCAGAAATGTATTCAAATTTGTTCATCTTTCTGAGCTATACAAATTAACATACACAAGAAAGTACTGAAATCAATTTATTGTAGTCAGTACCGGCATAAGTTAACTTGACTGACATAATAGAACTTTTCGTATGTAGCGTGTAAAAATTACATTTTACGCCCACGTTGTAACTTCAAAAATTATTCAGCCAGCAGGCATAAAATATTACTTAGCGCCCAAGAGGCCCAATAGCTCACATACTCTTACAAAACTTTATAGAACCTAAGCACTTTACGCCCGTGTGGGAGAAAATTATTTTAATTATATAACTATAATGCCTTGTCTTTATTTCTAAAATTCATAAGAACTTTTTTTAGATATTTACGAAAAGTCAAATTTTATATAAAAAAATTACATAGTTACCAACACATCACTATTTTTCATGATTCTTTCTCAATTTTGAACTTTCCATAATATTACGCACCTTGCTCTATAGCAGGGTGGTCCTCCGATATCCCATACATACTAATGCGGGCCTGACGATTTGCAGTTCAAGATGTAAGACATGGTCATTTTCATATAAATATTCATATGTTTAAAGATCAGATAAAATGTATAAATGGGTTGCTTCTTTATTATATTAACTACTGATCCGTGCAGAATCTCGTCGCTGTCGTTTTTTAAAATAGAAAGTGCAAAACCCGTCTGAAAGTATCCCTTATGCGAGATCTCATACAATCCCATAATATATAAAATTAGATGATATCGCATATCGAGATCTGATGCAAAGATAATAGATACTGAAATTCTCGCATATGAGATTTTTTATGATATTTACACGCGGGGAAAAGGATACACAATAGTCCTTATAAACGGTTAGAAAAATGTAAAACACTTTAGAAAGTAGACTATAAATTTATATAGATTTTTATTTTATTCTCGTTTAAAAGGACAGACACAAGAAAAAATATTGTGGGTAATAAAAGTAAATCATGATTCTGCACATATAGGGATGTTGTACTTAACAGTGGTATGGGTATAAATATTGTTAATGAATTTATGCAAAAATTTTGCTTATTCTATGGCAAGTAGCCCACCAGTAAACTTCAAATCGTCGGGTCCGCCAAGTATGTATGGGAGATCAGGACCACCCCTGCTGAAACTGACTCTAGACTTCTCTTTTCCTCCCAAGGTGCGTAATATTATAGAAAGTTCAAAATTGAGAAAGAATCATGAAAAATAGTGATGTGTTGGTAACTATGTAATTTTGCTTCCTCATAGAGAAGCTTTGTGATAATCAAAGAAAAAAAAAGTTTATGAGAGAATGTGTTAGATATGTTATTGCCAAATTTGGAATCCGTCTACACTATTTTGAAAAATGTCAGCATGGATGTGTGTGTGTGTGTGTGTGTGTGTGTGTAATGGTGTGTGTGTGTGTGTGTGTGTGTGTGTGTGTGTGTGTGTGTGTGTCCATGTCTGATATCTCATGATCTGCTCGACCGATTTTAACGAGAGGCGATCATTTTTAGATTTTGCTTCCCACAATTGAGTTATTCTATTTTGTAAAATTTAATTTATATATAGCATTTTTAATTTCAAAATTTTTTTTTTCGATTTTTTTTAATATTTAGAACAAATATTGTTTTATATATCATGAATTCTCTGTATGGCAGGACAAAATTATCCAATTTAAAAAAAAAAAAGAAAAGTCGGTAGCTATATTTCGTCATAAGTTATTATTAGAAAACGTAATTTTGTAAAATAGGTTATACTTCGAAATTAAAAAAAGATATTAACATGAATATTTTTTTAGTTATAAAGGATATTAAGTACTATAACTTACTAAATTTTTAGGTTTTTTATTCATTATTTTTGAGAAAAAAAATAATTTATAAAAAAAGTGATTTCTTTTGTCGTTCAATAACTATAGTAAAATTGGCTTAATCACTTTGAAATTCTTTGTTGGGGTAGATTTTGTATACCAATCGAGTGAGTTCTTTGGGCAAAAGGATTGATCCATAAATTTCGAAGATATTTGAGGTTAAAATTTTTTTCAATTTCTTTTTAAATCGTAATTTCTCGAGAACGGCTCTATGTATCTAAATGGGGTGGGTGGTATTAGAAAGAGAATTAAATTACC